>JAMJFZ010003845.1:85000-147302 GCA_026225945.1 Cricetomys ansorgei | reverse complement strand
TGGTTTTCCTGGAGTTTGGTCTGATTAATGAGTATAATCATTGTTGATCCATTAAGGACCATGCTGCTGTCTTAATGTGCTTCCTCAAGTAATTCCATCATGTTTGTGGGGGGAGAGACTTTGTGTCATAATAACATTCAAATATTAGGGTCTTTTAGGATATGCTAATATACTTAAATTATAGAGAGGTGTACTGACTGCATTATAAATGTATCTTTTTTTTTCTTTCTGCTTTCTGCAGAGGACATACCACTGGCTATGTTCTAAACCAATGCAAACTTCTTCAGAGCTGTGATTATTAATTACATATTAAAGTACAACTGGTTTCACTCTTGGTGGTTATTCATGATCCATCACATGAAACAATATGTGAAATATGAATAGTACACAAACATACTTCGTGCAAGTCCCACTGAGCACAGAATGGGAGTATATTAGTAGGAAGAATCTAGAAGGCTGACAAGAAACAAACAAACAAACAAACAAAAAAGCATATTGGCAATATCAAGACCAATTAGAAAAGCTTATACTTTGTTTTTTTCAGAGAAAGCAGGAAATACAAAAAAAGAATGTCAGATAATAACTAATATTTCAATGATAACAATGTACGGCAACAAACTACAGAATTCACATGAGTCGCTTGGAAGATTTCAAAATGGTCAGGCAAACCTTCTTCCAAGTTCAAACTATGCTAAAAAAAAAATGTCCTGCAGAAGCTCCAAAGGCTGTGAAAAAAATCCCACTACCATTAACATGTATAAGAGTTTCACCTTCAGAAGTAGAACATATAGAGAAATGAAATTCTTGACAGTCTTTGTGATGTAAGGTGGAGGCATATTTGCAAACATGGAATCTGACTGACTTGATGAGGCATTTTTTCTGACAGACAAAAGTTAAGCAAATGTCACACACAGGAGTTCCTCTGCTATATGTTTGGGTGTGGGGAAAAAGCGGAGGGGAAGCTTCATAATCTGTCATGGGAAAATGTAACAATCTACCTTAAGGAGTTTACATTACTATGGATCTTAACATACAATCAACTTTCATGGTCTGTCAGCAAACAAAAGCAGCAGGATGACAGCAAATAGAAGTGATTCACTACCTCTGTCTTCCCCCTAATATTTCTATAGGACCTGGGTAAGAATTTGTCTCCTTGAATGATGACACTACAAAGCACAATTGGAAATGTATACTTGCAGTTTATATATTGGAGCATCAAAAGCTCCCACAAGAAGAGATCGGGAAGCAAATGTGCCTTAGAAGGCAACGGCCAGACGGTACCTAGGATAATCCATGCCTATGGGTCACCCATCTTATTCTAGTTCTGATGGTGAAAACTACAGTAATTCTCTTAAGGAAAAATTCACATTGCTGAATTCATCAACACTCATTCCCCAAGTATGTACTAAGAAACTAGTATTGTCTCACAATATCAGAGATCTAGCTATGCAAAAACTATTAACAACTGGCTCTAAGACCTGCTTCAAGACTGAGGAACATGAGAACACACGCCTATACAAACATGCTGGTTAGGCTTTCCAAGGGCACAGAGAGCAGGGAAAGAAAGCAGTGAGACAAAGAAAAGAAGTATCACAAAGTTCTCCTGAGAAGATGTTATTGAAGGGCATTTACAAATTTACCAGGTAAAAGAAGAGGAAAAGGAATTACACAGAAAGAAAACACACACAGTAGAACAGAGGGTGCACAGATAGCCACTTACACGCTTCCAGTTCCATGAACTGTAGGATGTACAATTAAAAATGAAGCCTAAAGAGAACTGAATTGTCTTTAATATGATCATTCTTTTACTAAGAAAAACAGACACAAAGGACTCAGATGTGAGAGGAATACCAAAATGGAGGTAGCCCAAATACACTAAACAAGATCTTTAGTACCTCGGACACTAAACTCCACCTGATACAAAGAACAGTTATTAAAATCAGATCCAGCTTCCAAAACTGTCACCTCAATAAAGAGCTGGACATTGAAGCCTGATCCATGAAATTAGGCCTCATTATAAACCTTTTCAAATACATCTTATGATCACCAAAAATGATAATGTGCTTGGACGTAATCTGTAGTATTTAAGTATTAGCTATTCTTTCTTATTATAAATGTTTTAAAGTATCACAATGCGAGTGATAAGATTAGTGTTAGTCATGGGCTAGAAATCACAGCGCCATAGAAGTGAGCCTCTCCCCTTTGTCTTTGTTAATTCTAAATAAACGTAAGTTAATTGTAATAAATGATAAAATTATGGGAAGGTATATCAAAGAAGGGCTGGGATGTACCTCAGTGTAGACAGAATGGTCTAACATTTATAAGGCCCTAGGGTTTGATCCCAAAACCACAGAGAAAGAAGAAGTAGGAGGAGGAAAGAAGGAATAACAGGAAATACAGATTATCAATCCACATGCATTACCAAGTCTAAATGGTATTTGTGAATAAATGAATTTATTTATTTAATACTTTTATAAAGTCATATATTTTAAGCAAAATTTGATCATTTTGAAACATTCTGCCTTTAAGTCAACATTTAATTAATATGTTAAATGCATATCTTTATGTTAATAAAAATATATCTATTTACTTGGAAGATTTTACTATTCCCTGTTCCCTTCAGACCTCCCCTTCCTCCCTCCCTCCCTCACTCTCCCCCCCTTCTTTGTTTTCTCCTCCCTCCCTCCCTCCTTCCCTCCCTCTCTAGATAAATATTTTCAGGGGGGAGGGGCGGTTAAACAGCAATAAATGAATGAAACATAACACACATATATATAAATGTCGTCAAATTCAGCTCATTGTGAAGTACAGTCAACTCCTGCTCAAACTCAGAGCTGAACCTTGAAAATGGAGTGGTGGTGCATGGCCTGTAAGTACAGCACCTAGGAGGGAGAGAACTGAGGACACTATGGGCTCCACTGGAGACCAGGTCTCAAAGGAAGATAAGGGAGGGAGGCAGGGAAGGAGGGAGGGAGGGAGGGTGGAATTTACATATTAATCAAATCAAGTGTAAAATAAAATGTAAGACAGACTTATATGGCAGAGGAAACAGCAGCTGAGAGAAAGACATAGTTCCTTGTTATTTAGAGAAAGCATCCTCTTGGTTTTCCTAAAAGAGTTGAAGTAACAAAGAAATGGACTAACGCCATTTGTGTTTCTGGATATGGGAACCTCTATCTAATCTGTCGAGCAGATGTCAGGTTTCCAATCACATTCTGAAGATCCAGGGCTCCTTTTCTTACAGATCTCTGAGCTATTCTAATTCCTTATCTTATCCTTTAACATTTTTCCATCATACTTCATGTAGACACACAAGGCAGAAATTAATTTTAGAAGGTATCAATAGTTTCCAAGATGCAAGCACCCTGAGTATTCATGGAAGAGTGACACCAAGAGAGGCCACAGGGTATGAAATCTCAGGAAGCACACTGGCTGTGACGTGTTACAATCTAACAAACAGAAATAGATGGGAAATTAGTTAAGTACACCATGAAAAGGTCACATTTTTACTTTAGGATGCAGAATTAAAAGGCAAGATTCCAAAACAATCATGAAAAAAGTTTTCAATATCATAGTTCATCTCCATTTTTCAAGCTGTTCTAATTATCTCTAATTCACATTTTTGTTCAAAATACTTTTCCAGTACCCCAATGTAAACCAACGAAAGTGCTGTATGGTACCCACTCACCATGATCTTGCCCCAGTCTGGAAGCTACACCTATTTCCTCTTTTGTGATGTGCCCCTCTCAGGGGTTATCTGCTAATCACACTTGCCAAGCATCCCCCAATTCCCACTGGACTGATTTTCTTGTTTTCCCCAAAACTAGATTACATACCCAAGCTTGTTTAAGAATGTGGATCTGATATTACCAACTCTCTTTCTTTGAAAAGGTTAATTCTTAGTTCTGAATAAGTACAGTCATAATGAACAACTATTCAACTACTATTTGCGAAAATTTAAAAGCTGAAGCTGTAAGAGATTTAGCATTATATAGAAGCCCTAATATAAAAGTCAGCAAAGAGAAATAACTGAACTGAATGAGAGAGAAAGAAAGAGGGGGGGGAAGAAATGCAGAAGGGAGGGAAGGAGAGAGAGTGTTGGTAGAGGGAAAAGGGGAAAATGTAGGAGGGAGGAGAGTAGGAGGGAGAGGGAGACATGGAGGGAGGAAGAAGGAAAAAAGGAGGGGGAGAGGGAATGAGGGAGGGAGGGAAGGAGGAGAGAAGGGAAGGAGGTGGGGGTTAGGGAGAAAGAGATCTGAAGGAACAGGGATAGCAAAATCTTCTGAGTTGAGCAGAGAAAACAATGCAATGCATAGCCTGCACCTAAAAAACGTTATTTCTCTAGGTATGCCTATATTATTTTGATTCTAAACTATATTATCAATTTATATTTCAAAATTAGATGTAAATGGGCCTGTGGCTAGACATACACATACTTCATTGATGCTGAGTAGGCATATTTTGGCTATTACAGTCCAAAAGACAAATGAATGCTCAGAATACATAAAAAACAGTACACAACTATGTAAATTTTTGCACTGAAAAGTTTTACTGCTGACTTTTTTATGTAAGCAATCAGTAATTTAATGGACAGTGATAGAATAGATAAATATAAAATCTCAGCAGATAAGTCAAAATCACAGCAGCACAGCCTGGGTGGTTCTAGACTTCTGTCAAGGGTAGTGGATTGTTTCACATTTTACATGGTGAAAAGGCAGCTCAGGAGTCACTGCAAAAGGAAGTTATGTGAATAAGTTGCTACAACAAAATAAGACAAGAAAACACAAAGAGGGAAAGAAAGAGAGGGAGTTAATGAGGGAGTAAAATTAACTACACTATAGGAAAGATAGGCTGACATCTCATCACACTCCAGATCTGAACATGAACTGAGTCCCCCTCTTAATCCAATGTGGAGAAGACAATTAATGCACAGAGGATGATTAAAACTTCTTCTCTGACCAATAGCAATCAGTAATACTGACATGTTTGATTAAAAAAAAAGAAAACAAAACAAAAAAACAACAACAAAATGAACATTCTGAAAGAAATACATCCATCCAAACCTCAGAAGCAAAACTGTAGTCACAGAAATGGAGGGTGCGCACCTACCATTTGAGCATCCAGTTAACTGTGCTTGAACTCGGCTGCTGGTTATGCATCTCCAGGATATGCATTTCCCCCAAGGAAAGCTTTCCTATTTCTACTAATATTTTTATTAGAAAATTTTCATTAATTAGGATCAATTCTTATTACATAGGGAACATTTATCAAATTAGTTCTTTACTAATCTTTCTAGTTTTTTAAAATTTCCTTTTATTTTTTTATAGAATTATCTGTACTTTTCTTGTAAAGAGACTACCAAATTACTTGTTTCAACATTGTTGAAATGTCCACGTGTAAGTGTTTGGCTCCCTGACTGACTTTCATTTCACTCAGGTATATGGGTGTTGCAACCATTGTGTAACATCAATCACATAACATGATTTGAAGGGACAAATGTTAAAAGAAAAGCTTAGAATAAAAACATGATTTCATCTCCAAACATTTGATGGAAGATTAAAAGCAGTTAACATCTGTAAAGGAAAGTTGAAAGCATGTACACATATGTGGGTTTTAGAATCTACATAAACCAAAGCAGAGTGCACCTCAGGGTACATAGGTCACACATTCTGAAAATTACTTTCCATAATTCAGAAAAAAAAGTACATGTTTCTTAAAATATAACACAGTGGCCACATCGCCTACCATGCATGAATGTGGGCCACAATGAGCATCTGCTAAACTGTCTAATCACCAGCACTTTTCAAAATGTCCACATAAGATTTTGCTTGTTAAAAACAAGCAATTATCTGTATAAGGATGTCAGAATAACACACTGCCAAAAATCACTGCACACATCAAACTGTCATAGAATAGACAACTTTTCTGTATTTCTCAAAGTTGAAAACACTGGCAAAAGAAATATAAAATAATTATTTAAACTCTTGATATTCATATTTATTCTAAATATTCAAACTGCATCTACCTTTCAAAGCAAACCACATGAACACACAGATACCCACACTTTCAACATTAGGAAATGATGAAGGTGTTGGGCGGTGGTGACATACACCTTTAATTCCAGTACTTAGGAGGCAGAGGCAGGTGGATCTCTGTGAGTTTGAGGCCAACCTGGTCTACAAAGAAAGTTCCAGGACAGCCAGAGTTACAACAGAGAAACTCTATCTCAAGAAAAAAAAGGAAAGGAGGGGAGGGGGAGGGGAGGGGAGGAAAATGATGAAGGAGTTATTACACACTTTAAGAATTTGAAGGAAAAATCAAACAAAAACAAGGAAAGGATTAAATAAGAAAGACTTTAAAGCAAAGTTTCTATTAAAAAGGCTTTAATTCTCGGAAGTATTTCCAAAACAGACCCTTGGTGCTAGACTAGGTATAGATTAAAGGCAATTCTCTCATGAAGTCATTTTACTATGGTCATTTTCTAAACTTGGAAAGATGAGCATGCAAATCCTATTACAAAAACAAAACAAAACCAGGCCTTTTGTAATGAAGCCAGTCAGATCATTCATTGCTCAGCAGAAACCAAATGTGTGTATTATTTGAAAGAACACTACAGCAGAAAGCACATGCAGGACAAATCCTTCACAATATTCTGATTTTTAACACATGGCATTTGCCAAGTATCACTGGAGAACATCATCAAAATGAGCTATACCAAATTACATATTCTACTTCTATGTTTTTTAAGTTTTGTTTTGTTTTTCGAGACAGGGTTTCTCAGTTGTAACTCTGGCTGTCCTGGAACTCACTCTGTAGACCAGGCTGGCCTCGAACTCACAGAGATCCGCCTGCCTCTGCCTCCCGAGTGTTGGGATTAAAGGTGTGTGCCACCACTGCCTGGCTAAATTCTACTTCTAGATATATCATTGTGATGAAGGATAAATCATTTTCACTACAGTAAACTACACTAACCTATGCTAACTACACTAAGCTATACCAACTTACTCCTCAGCAAGAGTTCTTCTGTACCTCAATCTTATGAGGCCTAACAGAATCATTTTTCCTGAATGCCAGTATTATCAGGCTTTCACTATACTTTCCAAGCCTCTGAAAATCATAAATTTAGCTTCCAATTTTTATATAAATCTACATATAATGTCCTCATCATTCGAGAAAAAGGAATCCATTTCTATTCTAACTACTTTGAGTCCAAGTTCCCAATTCAAATCCTCCAACTAGACCGTTGGGGAACACGTAGGCCCCCACCAAGCCCTTCATGGTTCCCGGGACACAGTCACTTTTCCCCTTTCATGCGCATTTCGTCTTCCCTCAAATATTCAGGGCCTCTGCTCTAACTGCGTCATCACATCTGATTAGGAGCCATGCTCTCACAAAGACCTCACCAACTCAGGCTTGCTAAAAAAGCACCCAGCAAAAGAAATAACACTGTAAAATCCATTTGTCATTTGAACTTTTAATTTTTTAAAGTGTAAAGCCTATGGATCCCTGAATGTAAGGGCATTTTTAGCCAGGGAGCCATAAAAATTAAGTCAACATACAAAGTAATCAACTCTTTACTAGCATACAAAGAAAATTAAAACTCACAGCAATTTGGCCATTTTAAATTTGTTTCAATATGTTTTTTTTCCTCATGAGATCAACAAGCAGAAAAACTGATTAAATGACCTCTTCTAATTGCAAGCTCTCACTGAGGTCAGGTTGCTCACAGTGTCTCTGTAGGCTAGGAGTAAAGCAAGGAAGAGGACTCTATATCCTATAGTTTTAAGATACAAGAGTCACCAAAAGTAAACAGTAAGAAAATACTAAATAAATGTAAAAGGGCCTGCTGAGTTAACGGGGTAAACAATCCGAAGCCAGTACCTCTGCCTCCAACATCCTCTGTGATTTCCTAGTAATGAGGCTGCCACAGTTATGAGGAGACTATGAAGATAATACTACAAGGTTACCAGAATGGGAGACCTTGTAGAATAATTTTATGAAAGGAAAGCACAATGACTTCTGGGAATATATCAGACAAAATAACGGGAAACAACTCTGCAGTGTTCTCAGATGGGCAGTTCAGTTTCCAATATAGAAAACCCTCTAGGCACTAAAGAATGTACTGCCAACTGAATAAACGTTACAAAAGTGATTTCTTCATAAATGAAGTATACAAAGCTATATGCAAAGTTTCAGAAAGCAGAGTGCTGGAGATGCTGACAGAGAGGGAGGTAGCAGAGGAAATGTGTCTTCCTTATATGAGGGAAATATTCACTGTCTCAGTAAAATACCAGGAAACTTACACAGTCTATTAATACAAACATTAATTGTTCCCAATTAACTCATAGTAAAAGTCATTCTGAGGAAAGTTACTTCTGAACCTCATAATCACGATGTAAGTTATAAACAAAAACAGTCAAAATCAATTTGAAAAGGTTTCGGATGAGTAAGAAATATGAGTCATCTGATCTAAGTAGAAAAGCATTCCAGAATAGGAGGGGAAAGACGGTGACTATGGGCAATAGGATATGTGAATATAAGAGTTGTCAAACTAGTTCAAGAGAGCCTGCATATTTATATTCCCTGACAGGCATAGAAGACTCCACTGATTCACACTCTTCCTAATAGCTGCTGTGTCCAGACATGTCTCCCATGCAGATCTCGCTACCAAGCAAGTTACCCAGCAAGCACCTCACAGACAAGAATGTGATCTGATCTTGTTTCCTTCAGTCTTACAAAGAAGCAGAGTCCATTAAATAATCAGGGCAAAAACTAAAGAAAAAGAACCTAGACATGAACCAAGATACCTAGTTATGGTTTTCATTTTAAATTGCAAGTCTCCTACCACACACACATAGACATATCTTCTGTTCTTCTGGTCTGTCTGTCTTATTTGCCTCTTTTAAAGAGGAACATATGTTTGGATAGTCTATTACTATATCTACTAGTAAAGAGTTAACCATAATGAAAATCAACGTGTAGAAATATACTATTTATATACATGTTGATTCTCCTAATTAGAAAATTTAATTTATAAACTTAAGAAGAAATAATGGACACTTAGAAAATGTTGGGAAATAATAACTAAAATTAAAAAGTACTAAAGGACTTAAGTCATTTGAAGTTCTATAAGCCCATTATTAGATTTCAACTGAAACTCAACAGTGCATTTAAGAAGCAAGGTTTGAATTTGTGCCAAGGGCTAATGTAAAGCCTGTACTTGTCACATACTCATCAAAGAATTAGTTCACCACACAAGCCACATAATATTAGTATTACTTTCATTAAGAGACACACAAAGAACAAATGATGAATTATATCATGTGACAAACCTTCAGTTCTTACCAACAATAACTTAAAACTCTGAATTAAAATACAATGAAATATGTAAGAGAAGTGGGAGATTTGGAACACTTAAACTTAAAACACAACTGCCTGACAAAGCAGCATGAGTTTTGCACTGAAAAACCTATGAATTATATAATACATTACGTTCTACCCTACATAGGCTTGATTCTGTATTTGAAATAAATATATACAAAGGAGATCAATTTACCTTAGCTATAGCAAAACTGAGCAGCAAAGCATGGTGTTAAATTCAGGTTAGAAGAGGTCTAATAAAGATTGGAGTATGTTCCTGTTTTCTTACCAATTTAACAACACTAAGTAAAAAATCAATTGTAATTGCAGAACACGTGCTAAACTAATTATTGAAGTCATGGTATAACAGAACAAATACTGCTAAATACAGAAGTTTTACATTATAATTCACCTATTATATATAACATATATATATGATATATATAATCTTACTTTTCTTAATCCCTTGATTCTTAAGTGAATTTGCTACCAGCAAGAATTTTAAAAATTAATGTGTTATTCTGAGATACACCTTGCAATGAACTCAGAAGTTTCTGTTCCTTTACATAAAAATAGTAAATATATAATGGTTCTTTACAGAGAAAAATAATATTATATTATGTGTCTAAAACTAAAGTTTCTTTTTATAAACTGTGGTAAAACATAAAATGTTAAATTTCCCTTATTAATCATTTTAAGTGTATTGTAAAATATTGTTAGCAACTACATGCACACTGCCTGGAAGGTAAATTAACATAGCCATAAATGGAAAACAGTGTGAAGGCACCCCCAAAATTGAGAACACAACTACCCAATGATCCAGCAATCTCATTCTGGGTACGTATCCAAGGAAAAGTGCAAACAACGGGAATACCCTTCAGCTGATTAATGGAGAAAAGACACAAGGTGTGTATACACAATGGAATACTATTTGGTCACAAAAATGAAATTCTATCATTTGTAACAACATGCATCAAACTGCATGACCTCATTCCTGTGAAATATAAAAGCTCATCTCCTGTAAAGTAAGAGTGGAATGTTGTTTGGCAGATAGTAAGGTGAACGGAGAGGGAAGGGTGGGTATGAGTAGCCAGTTGAAGTGAGGTAGGAAGAACCAGTGTGCAGTTGTGCAGCTGGAGGGCTGCAGACAATAATGTATATTTCAAAAAGAAGGATTTTTAGGTTTTTATGTCTAAGATCTTTAACAAGATTCTTATATGTATGAAAATATCATGTTATCCTGTTAATACGTACACTATTCATTCTTTCTGTAATTTCAAAACAAAATTAATGAATCACAATATTAAATATAACATCTTAACCTTCTATAAGTTTATACAGTTTTAACTGTGTCATGTATACAGATCACTAGAAATTATTAATCGTAAAGCAAAGTCTATAACCACTGAGTGAGCAACTGTCCTTTTAACTATGACAGAAAAGTAGCTGTTTAAACATACTTAAGACTTAGAAACATCATGAGTTTTTCTTTCCTTCAATCTAGTATAATTGTGAAGTGAACAATGTAACGGATTTCATTTTGCTCACTATCAAATTATCTTCCAAAAAAACAAAGCCATTATTTCTTAGCATCATTCAGGTTTCTGTGAATCACATCTGTTCAGGGAATTGATAATTCTCAAAAGATAATGAAGGATCACTAGTGTAAATAAGTAAGAGAGACCATGGGTCAGTTATTTCTTTTTTAGTGAAGAACTAAAAAGAAAATACAGACAGTCTGTGTTCTGCGGGCCAGGGGTTACACTGCCATGCTTCATCTCCATCATGGCAGCACAGAGGCAGAAGAAAGCCACACATGAAACATGAGCAAAACTGTGGTCAACAAATGTGAGTTTATGGAGACAGACGGCATGCTAGCTGTCCCCAGCCGGCCTGGGCTTGCCAGTCACTGAGACTGATCCAAGAAAGGAGAAGAAGGAAGGGAGGGTGGGCAGGACAAGAAAAGGAAGTGCAAAACAAAACGAAAAACATCAAACCAAGCATTTGTGAACAAGGAGGTCCTTGAACTGACGTTATCTATTCTATTGACTAACTTTCAGTGTGAAACTGTACTAAATGAAACATGTTTCTTTCTTCTAATGACTTGACTCCACACTGGCTGAACTATTGGCATTCAGGATATCAGCATAAATAATGAGAATATTGATCATAAATAAATACATCATAGGGGAAGACTTACCTT
This sequence comes from Cricetomys ansorgei, assembly GCA_026225945.1. Taxonomy (NCBI): domain Eukaryota; kingdom Metazoa; phylum Chordata; class Mammalia; order Rodentia; family Nesomyidae; genus Cricetomys; species Cricetomys ansorgei. The sequence goes on along the minus strand of JAMJFZ010003845.1, from coordinate 135,739 downwards.
AGTAATGGATGGAATATGACAGTGATATTTCTGGCTCCAGGTTTGCAGACAAATTTTGTTCCTCCACCTTCAATTAAGTTGTCATCTGGACCTCCTTCCAGGAAAAATGAAAACTGAAATTTAGCTAATTGGAAGTTTTATGAATAAGCAAACCAAGCTTATCCGTATGAGTATTATATTTTCACAGGGGCTACCTTTTAAGGTACCTATAGTACTTTAATTCTTGCAAATGTCATGATCCAGTCTTTCACTTCAACAATCTATTGTGGAATTACTCAGCAAGGAGAAAAATGAAAGACCAAGAATAATCAATGACATACATAAAGTAGTGACTCAAGGTTAGAACTTTTATCTCTAGTCAACACTGTCTTCTTTAGACATTAGGGCACACAGAAATTTTAAGAGAAGGAAGAAGTAGCATTTAAAACATCCAAAATTGTATATAAATCCTAATCGCCATATTATTACCAAGTCAAAAACCCCACTGATTAAAAGACACACTACTGATTTATGTAACACTAGGAGAAAGAATTTTGGTCCTTAAAATATATAATTTATTAAGATCGTTATTTTATCATAGTAGAAAGCTTATTCATCTATTTAAATAAATATTTCCATGACGCTTGTAAGTACATTCAATAACTAAATATAAGGAACATTAATATGGGGCCAAAAAAAAAAAAAATGATTCAGAGGTTAAAAGCGCTGGGTGCTCCTTCTAGAGTAGTGGTTCTCAACCTGTTGGTTTTGACCCCTTTGGGGGTCAAATGAACTTTTTACAGGGGTCACCTAAGGCCATCTGCATGTCAGATATTTACATTATGATCCATAACAGTAGCAATATTATAGTTATGAAGTAGCAAAAATAATTTTATGGTTGGGGGTCACCACAACATGAGGAATTGTATTAAGGGGTCACAGCATTAGGAAGGTTGAGAACCACTGTTCTAGAGGACGTAGGTCCAAATCCAAAGCAAATACCCATATCGTAGCTCAAAAGCATTTCCAACTCTAGTTCTAGGGAATCTAATGCTCTCTTCTGGCCATTTAGAATACCAGACACACATAACCCACAGACATACACACAGGTAACATTCAGATATACCAAATAAATAATAAATTTAAGAACTTAAATTTTTAAATTCCTTTAAATTTAAAAATCTAAACTCTAATTTAAATTATAAATGTCATCACGAGATTCTTAAAATTATATAATATTCACACTCCAACTCTTAGTATAACTAATTAGGAGCTGGCGACATCCATGTTTTCCAGTAAATACTATCTATAATCACCAAGAATGTAATTGTCTTAAAGGAGTATACTACATTGCATGTAGAATTTTATTTCAAGATGCAGATACTTACTTTTCAAAATATAAAATTTCTGTTTATTTGACAGTATTGCAAGTCTTAAGAAGGTTTTACAATGCCAACTAGGACTTACATGCCTTTCCCCAAATAGTCCTAAAATAGTAATTAGCTGAAATATCAAAGGCTCACAATGCAGGAAGTAATTGTTAAGCTCACAAGTTATGATGTAATTACAATTTACCATCACTATTTTGCATAGATTTGGTTGCAGAGTTTAGAATACAGAAAGCTACAGACAGCTTCAGAAGTTGGAGGAAATGCTTCTACCAGCACCACCCCTCCTGCTTTGTTTTTGTTTTTTAAATGAAATTCGACTGTTAAAATCCCTAGCTTTTCTCCACTTTTATCTATGTCAAGAGGACTGAATTCTTTTGATTGGCAAACAATTAAGAAGAAAAAGCAAGACATGAATAGCTTGGGAAGCCCCAGTATTCAATTTGGAAAACCATGATATTGATGGATGGTAAATGCAGTTTGGTTTATACTGATAAGGCTCTAGATGTAGTTCAAGGGTAGAATAAACTGTAGAACATGTGCGAGACCCTTGGTTCAATATTTGGTAAAGAGATGGAAGAGAACCTGGCTTAAAAAAAAAAAAAAAAAAAAAAAAAAGAAGCAAGGAGAAGAAGGAGGAGGAGGAAGAGGAAGAGGAGGAGGAGGAAGAGGTATTAATGGTAAACAAATCTATCTCCTACATTCAGCTAGCAAGCTCATATACCTCCTAAGCTACATTATGTCCTTCAGTCTCACTATTATCAGTGTGTAACTGACACTCTACTTTTCATTTAACTGATGTTATTTCTCAACAGTTTAAGAATTCTGGCACACACAAAAAAATAGAAGGAGAACAAAAAAGGCATGCTATTTGGTGGGCTTCTTCAAAACTCTAGTGACCTACACTTAAATATTTTCTCTCTTTACTTTAAACATTTCTTTATGATTAGAATGCTTTGCATGATATATAAGATACAACCAAAGCTGACTTTGCTTTATTATCTCCCTTGGTGGTCTCAGAGGCATTTAGGAGGTTGATAAAACCATGTGAAGCTTCAGCAATTTATATCCAGGATCATGAGCACTTCCCAGAGACATCAGCATTTAGACAGATACTGTATGGATCAGTTGTTTCCACCAACCATTCAGAGCATAGTCAAATTCTAACAAAAATACAACGGCATGTGCAGCTCTTCATTCAAATTAACAGCCTACTTCTTCACATTCAAAACTGGCATCACAACACAACGATATGAACCAGAGTTACTGATGTCTTGCTAATTTTTGCAGTTTAAATGAAAGCACCAAGACGAACAAAGGAATATTGGTGTAGCTCAGTTGTAGAGAATACACTCTGCATGATCAAGGCCCTGGGTACGATGAATATACTATACCAAAGAAGACAAGGAGGTAAATAGATAAGAACTTGGAAAACACTAATAGAAACACTACTCCTTTAACAACCCTTTTCTACAAAAGATCATAGAACAATTACAGAGAAAAGATACTAAGAATATTGTCTTCATCAACAGTTTTTTCTTCCAAGACCACAATACCTGATCAGAATGGAATCATAAAGGACATGTGTACAGGGGAAATAAGGTTATATTCTTTATTTCTGGAACAGCATTAAAAAATAAAAAACAAACAAAACCCCTCCATGTTAGATAAATACAAAAATAACACAGAATTCTACTCAGTATGAGTATTATCTCAAAGTGATATGAATTAAAATAGGTGACTTGATCTCTAAAACTATCAATTGCTATGATTTTAAGGACTCTATAATTAAATATAGACAGGAACAATGAAGCTGCAGTCAGCTAGTTCTTCATATACACTGCAGACAGAATTGTACGCCCAACTGTGTGCCTTGGCCACAAGGGGCTGACTTCTGGAGAGGCATTTCTTCTATGAATCCTTTATGTCCAATATCTACCCTAAAACAGCCATTTATTTTTCTTCAAAGCCTAGAACTACATTAAAAGTAACTTTATATAAAAAAAAACAACCCACAAAACCTTAACACACATCTCCTTTATTATCATTATATGATTTCATTAATGCTTACATCACTTACCCCCTACCTAAAGAAGTTAAACAAGCATGCATTGTTGCATGAATGAAAAAAGAAATGGAGACCTAAGTGGTCAAAATAATTTTAAAATTTAGATAGGAAAGTATATGTTAAGATCTATTATCAACTGTCAAAGCCTAGTGAATGTGGGCACCTCTTTTTGTCCTCCTAAATCCTTACAGGTCATAGGAATATTTAATAATATTAATAAATGTGTGTTTATAGCAATGGTATAAGGAATAAAGTCAGTATCTAAAAAAAACCAACTATGAAGACATGAGCCACAAGAAATATCAGTGGGAGAGATGAGGCTGTGGCAATGATGGGAGGAAGACAGGTATGAAGAACCCAAGCTTCGCCACAGTCCCCCTGCCCAAAATTCCTGGGAGCTGAGGGAAATAATGAGGAATTCATGTGGTGTGCTAGTGCTAAATAAACGTGATAAAGACTCTGCTCTGTCAACTTAACGCTTTACCAAAATTCTACTTACATGAACCTTGTGTACCCTCACTGTATCTGATATGATATCCTCTTTATAAAGCAGATGTCCCTAAACCATGTGTTGGACTCTTAACCTCCAACTCAGCAATATTGGGATCTGAGACTTTTACCTTGAGGATGTGCGTGTATAGACTCAAGCAAACATTTCAGGCCACAGAAGACTACAGAAACGTGAGTCTCCTACAGAGACTTGAGTCTCAACCTTCCTCTGTCTCCTATCATGTTATGATACACAAAAAAGTGATTTGTTGCCCCTTAATTTCACCTTCCAATTCTCCAGATCTATATACCATTGCATTTATGTTCATTACAGACACTTTTCAATGATCTGTTGTAATAGCACAAAATTGACAAAGGTATTGTAATAAATTACCAATTAAAAAAAAAAAAAAAAAAAAAAGGAACAGCATCCAAAGAACTATTTTTTAAAATAAAGCTGTCAGAACCAAAAGAAAGGCCCTGACCAAAGATTACAAAGTTTGAATGTCTTTACCATTAAAATGAACTCTTGGTATTTCAGTATTTTGGGTAATAAAGAGAACTCACCTCTCCTCACATGCCTTCTCATTCAGCCAGGTAGCCTGGGAACTGCTGTCAAGACCATAGGAGCAAACTCCTCAAATTCTGAGATGTGCACTGACCAGACAGAGACAACTCTCGCCTTCATTCATTATGCTTGCAGTCTAATCTCAGCTGGGAAGGCCAGATGATGGGCACCAGAGAAAATGGTGAATGATGATGGATGGTTGGAATGAAAGAGGAATTGACAGAAGGATTACAAGTAGGCTCTACAGCAAAAAAAAAGTAGGAAGAATGCCCTAGTCATATTTCCTGCTTTTTGCAATGAGGAGAATGGTTTGACAAGCTCTCCCAGATGACTGGCAACAAACGTCAAGGCCACCTAACAACTGTGATATGGAAGGATTTTAGCACTCACAGACTAGTCCATTCCTTTAGTACTTATTTGAGGAAATTAGCTGCTAAATTTACCTATTCCTTGACTCTTTCCAACTAAGATGTGCTGTTACTGATAAGGAATATAGTTATCTTAATAAAACAGAAATAGAAAACCAATGCCTCAGAACAAAAAAGGAAACAAATGTTTTCATTGAAATGATCATTGTGAGATAGGAAAAATCAGTAAATTGGTAATTACACCCCAAATCTGTTATTTATTATTAGTGTGTGATAAATTTATTTAAATAATCTGAGCCTAAACTAGATCATTTATAAAATAAGAATTATGGTCAATTCCTTCAAATATAATGTGCTAATGTCTAAATGAGAAATTATTCACAAGGCCATTTAGCACAGTAATTGATATCCAGTACATACATCCCAATGAAGCAATCCACTTTTCCTTTCGGAGCTAACAAATAGGGAAGGACCTGTGTTTGTGTGTGTGTGTGTGTGTGTGTGTGTGTGTGTGTGTGTGTGTGTGTGAGAGAGAGAGAGAGAGAGAGAGAGAAAGAGAGAGAGAGAGAGAGAGAGAGAGAGAGAAATCTCTTGACATATCACTACAGAACATAAACTAGGAAAAAGGTCCAAATTTTAAAAAGTGTTTTCTGTATTACTTTTGGCAACAGTAACAGTCAATATCATCAATGAGTCCAACAGATGAATTTGTAACAAATGAGTAAAACATTCCTATGAGTTCATTTGGGGGAACAGTATCACTACAGTGACAGATTGAAACGTTGCTAGGAACAGTTATAGTGTGACAAGATGAAATAAGCTTCTCTTGACTCTTAATTTTTCAACTAAAATAATCAATATCAAAAGTATAGCACTGTGAAAAAATACCTTATGCCAAGTACTTAAATTAAAATAGAACAGAATGTGGTGGAGACTTCCATTAAGTTACAGAAACCAGCATGTCCCAAATGACATTCCGAATGTGTCCTGGTTGGCTTTCAACATCTCAAAGTATTGCATTGAAGATGGAGTATTTTACAACAAATATCTGACTCTGGGAAAGGCATGCAGATAACAAATATGGAATTCCTAATTGCTTCACTAAAGAGCATGTTTGATTGGATATAAGAGCCAGCTGAGTGATCTGAGCTTCCTAAACTCAGGTGCCACCTTGGCAGAGGCAGTTTTGCAGACTAAGTTTTTCAACATGAGTCTATTCTTATAGTATGATCTGCACTTACAACTCTGTCTGGTGCTAACACTACCCTTCAGCATTTAAAGGGACCTGGACATGGCCCTGGGGTATGGTCCTAGATCAAGAAGAAAATAATAGCAAAATATCTTTTCCCACAAATGCTTTGCTATTAGCCAACCAACACCTCCCCCCAAAAAAAACACTTTAAAGACAACATCACATTGGGACTCGACTTGTACCTAAATATATTACATTCAACAAAAACACAGTTTAAATCACTAATATATCCCTGGTACCTGGACTAATTTCTAGAATGTAATAATCATTTATTGAATGAATAAATGAATAAACAAAATGAAAAGAATATTTTCTCTAGAAAAAGTGAATTATGACTATAAACTGCCTATGAACAGACAGAATATGTATTTTTGAAGAAATATGTTCAGTGAGGAACCCAGGTTTTAAGAAAGACCTAAAAATTAATGAATTAAAATATTAAAGAAAACAATGTGCCAGGTAGAAACTAGCTACTTATTTCAGCATATGCTACACAAACACCTTGCCAAGATTCCATCACTCACATACATTTATTCTTGGTTTCCTCCACTGTTATGATCAAGGTAGGTACTGTTACCCTGGGTATGAACAAAGAGGGTACTGGGGAAGGAAAAGACAGAGTCATTAAATAGCTACCACGATACTCTATGAGACTCTACAAAAATCTCTCTTGACTCTAACAATATCCCTGAAATATTGTTAGTAAACACAGAAATTAAGAGTTGTAGGCTTCTGGTCTGGAATCGAAGTAAGAGTCTGCTCAAGGATGCATATGGTAGGCTCGGTATTCAAACGTTAGTCTGTTGTCTCCTAAGCATTTTAAACATATATAAATCCCACATCTGTTTGATTAACATTATTTTCTCTTCCCAGAGAGTCAGATATTGAATAAGATAATGATGATACAGAAAAATTCCAAAACAGAGTATTGAGCCAAATTTTGTGGTGAGATAACACATTTATGCAGTGTTCATAGGCTCAAGACTAAACATATAGTTGGTTATTCAAGTCAGTATCTAAAAAGTCTCTTTTATTAAAGATACCAGTGAACTCAAGGGAAATGTTATTTTCTCTCTATAAAATGACCACACAAGCAGTATATTTGGTAGAAGCACATTTAACTATCTAACTGAGGTTAGAAATACCTCTTTCCTCTCTAACACAGTCCAGGAGTGAGAACTAGACTACTCTTTCCCATCTCCCCAGACAGCCAACATGGACTATGATGAGCACTTCAGCCTCCCTCAGTGGCTGGCATGGGCTCTCTGGGTTGCAAAAAGTCTGAAGATAGAAGACAAGAAGTGGCTGTGCCTTTCAAAGGGACGAGTTTTTTCTATTTTTCTTTTGAAAATAAAGAAACACAATAGCTTTCCCTTGCTTTGACTCAGGGCCACCACACTACACCACCACTTTCCTAAATAAAGCCCACAGAACATCTTATCTATAGCTTCCTCGTGACATATGGGTTCTCCACCCCCACGAACCATTACCTTATAGTTTTCATTTTAAAATCGGAGAGAAAAGAAATAATGGGTAAAAACGTAAAATCTGAAAAGTCATAAAGGTTGCTGATAAAAGGAGTAGTCTCAGGATGAGAACTGTCAAGACCGTCTCTCCTCCATTGCTACTCTCCTCCATTTTCTTCCTTTTCTGCCTTCATTCATCAAGTTTCCACATTGACAGTCAAGTGTAACTTTTAAGAATCATGAGATTAATTTGGGACTAATACTCACAAAATACTCTCAAACCCCATACGCCTCTCACCACCCAAATCATTCCTAAATTAATATGGCCATTCAAACTCTATAAGCAAAATAAATGGCATGGCGGAAAGATGAGTGACTTCCGTCACTCAAGATGTCACTCTTCCCTCTGTTAGGTATTAGCAGTCATTTCCTTATGAATCACAAACTCTCTTGTGCTAGATGCAGTCGCAACAGATGCTGAGAAATGAGACCTGCCATCCCCATTACAGAGGAAACCAGAATTGTATGTGTGTGCATTATTCTTCTTTTATTGGGATTCAGGCTCCATACAATATACTAGAATAATCAAAAAAAAAAAAAAAAAGCTATATTGGGAATTCTGTCATAGTACTTTTATCATAGAGAACACGGGTGGAGTGACAGAGCGAAAGATTAGGATTTCATGAAAGTTAAGGAAATCCATGCTTAATTTCCCTTCTAAATAAAAGGCGTAAGGTAAGCAGTGGTAAAGAGAACTAAACTCTAAGGAAAACAAACGAACAAAGCAATAAACAAAAAAAGAAGGATTTAATAACAGCCCCTTTTCTGCTTCCATGAACTCATATATGAAGCATATGTGAAATATATGAAATTCAGGGTATTAGGAGACAATTCTAGAACATGGTAGAGTAGGAGGAAGGAAAGGGGGAGTCAGGGCCTGGGTTAGGAACCTTTCTTATAGGAATGATGAGAGGAAAGGGGAAAGATAATGGAATGTTCTGGTAAGAAACAAATTTGGGCAATTAATTAGAGATGAAGAAAGCACTGATGAGGATGGAAAGGGCTTGCCTCAAGGAAACAGTGGACGTTACTGCCTGGGAGGACCTATAAGGATGGAGTATATGGCTGCAGTCAGTTAAGAAGAATCTAAAATGCCAAAGCAGGTCAGTGCTTGGATTACACTCTTCCCCATTTCCCCTGAGATCAGAACCATAGAGACCCCTTGTCTGAGCTATGAACAGAGAACAGTAGTAGCACTTATGATGAGGTGCCTAAGGAATTTTACTGCAGGTCACATGAGAGTAGAGATAAGGCAAACAGGAAGAAAATCCAAGGACTGCACACAGATGCAAAAGGGGAAAGTCATTTAGTTCCTCTAAGGTCTAAAACACAGGTGAGAGAAGATAACTATAATGAGGGACTACATGATTAGAGAAGTTACTGTAAGAAGGGTGTATGTCATATGTCCCGAATAGAAGTAACAATATAGTATGTTCCTGGAGTATCACATCTGTTGGAAACATCTGTGAGAATGATCAGACAACTCATTTGGGAATTAGTGCGATTTGATCTCTCCTAGAATTCAGTTAGAGAACATAAAATAATTCCTACAAGGAAAAGAAAACTGCAACATTTTATAGTCCTAGATCCAAATACATTAGTCAGGCATGGTGCCACATGCCTTTAAACCCAGCACTCTGGAGGCTGATGCATGACAGTATTTGTGAGTTCGAGGCCAGCCTAGTCTACAAAATAAGTTGCAGGACAGCTAGGGCTACATGACAAGAAGCCAGAACTGAATACATTCTAAATAACAAATAAATATGATAATAATATACTTAATTAAGAGAGGATGAGGAAAAGGGATCAATGCAACCTCCTTATGAAGCCTTAAAATAAAGTGAACTGGAGGATAACGTCACTAAGATATGCATGTTCCTCAAAGATGGTCAATAAATGGTTCTTATTTTTAATGGGAGGGGGAGAAGGGAGGGAGAATCTTAATTATCTTCCTAACAATAAATTAAGAATTCAAGAAGTATAAGACATCATGGAAAAAAAAAAAAACAGAACAAAAGCGAATCAACATATTTTAAGGTTAACAAGCCTACAACCTTGCATAGGACACGATGTTGGTTTCCAGCAATCACATTGGGCAGCTTACAATGCCCTCTTCTGGCCCCCACAGACATCTATACAACAACAACAAACACAGATTGTCTCACAAACACATAAATAAATGTCAGAAAGACCCAGTTGTGGCAGTAACAGATGATTTAGAAATGGAAAATGAAATGGCACACTCTACAAAAAGGTGAGTGTGCCATTTACCAAATGATCTTTAGTCACTCTGTATTTTTAAATGTCTGATCAATAAGGCACAAGGGAATCACAACTGACCATCTTTGAAGAACACTTCTGTCTTAGCATCATTACCCTCCAACTCACTTTATTTTAAACCTACATAGGGAGGTTGCATTGAGTCATTTTCTTCCCAATTTTTTAACTAGTTTTAATGATCTTGAATCTATTGCATACACTTGAGTGGTCAGTCAGGCATAACCAGGTCAGAGGTCTGAAGCTACATAACTGTTACTGATCAAATGTTGGGTTTCATTTACATAGTGTATTTTTCATGTTGTAGCATATATTAGCAATTCACTGTTATTTATGGCTAAAAGCCATTCTATTGTATATGCATGGTTTAATTAATTTATGCCAATATTCATCAACTAATCACTACTTTGCAGCTATTACAAACAATGAAGATATGAACACCCACATACATGATTCTGTGAGAAAGAATGTTTTTGAATGTCTTGATTATATGAGATTACGTTTAACATTTAAAGAAATTTCTAGACTGTCTTCCAAAGAACTGGTACACGAATACTATATTTTAGTTGTGTTTTTCTTTTCTTTTCTTTTCTCTTCTTTCAAATAACTAGTAGCTTAACTGAAAGGGATAGCTAGCATATGGGGATAAACGATGAGAATAGTTGATCAGAAAACAAAGGGCAGGCCAACAATTTGTTCTCCTATATAATCCCTTCCCATTAGAGCCAGCTCCTCAGCCTGGCCCCTGCAGCCCTACCTGTTTCAGAAGATCATCAAGGAAATATTACAAGGTACAACTGATGACCCTGAGCCCCAGCAGCATTTCTGAACTGTCAAAGGAAGAAACCATAGGTGCTATCTGCAATGTCTTAACTAAGTATCTGCACTGTTTTGTTACCTATGACTAAAACAAGGTTTCTCTTATCATTTGAATTTTGGATTGTGGATATTTTACTGTTTTCTGGAGAATTCTTATTAAAAAAAAAACAAAAAAAAAAAAACACAATATGTGGTGGGCAGGAGAGTGCAACAAGGTGCCCTGATTTGATAGGCCAAGCTCAGGGTCAAGCTTCCATGCATATTTGGCCAACTAGAATCTGATAATGATGGCCGCAGACTAGGTTGGAGTGTTAAGATGCTGAGAACCAACAAATTAAAAACAGACTGTGCCCATCAGTTTTATTTTGACTTTGAAACAGTCTAAAAGGTAGTTCACTGAGAATGAGAACTGCATAAATTCCAGTTCACATGGAAGATTTGGTGCTGGATATGAGATATGATTAAATCTACATACTCACTAAGTTAGAAGGGAATTAATTTGAAGAAATCAACATAACAGATACAAAGAATAATGGCCCAAAATGAATAAGAGAAAAAGAGTAGATGGTGGCTCTTTGAACAACAACAAGAACAACTACCAAAACAAAAACAAAAACAACAACAAAAAAAAAAAAACAGTTGCATGACAGCATTGTTGAGCTTTCTGACAAAGATCATCAGTGCTGGTGCCCAAACAGAAAGAGCATTATTTCACAGCTCAATGGAAGTATCTGCATCACAGAAGGACAGGTGGCTTTAAATAACTTTACCAGCAAAATCACAGTTACTAAATTTAATTAGCAAGTCACCTTTCCAGTCACTGTAGAAAGCAAATCTGCAACTTTTCTGGAATTAAACTGAGTCTTGAACCTAGGGATAACTCAGTAAATGTTTACAGTGTATGAGGACCTGGGGTGCACAGTGAAAAACAACAAGCCAAGGTTATCTTCTGGCACACACAAGCACACAACTGTGCACACGCATGCATGCATACCCACATGTGCATACACAGATGAACATGAACACGAACAGGCACACGCGCATGCACACACACACACACACAGAAGGGGGGAGAGACAGAAAGGAGGATTTTCTAAGGATTTTCTTCCACTTTGTCTCCTCAGTCATGATTTTCTCATTATTTCAGGAAAGGTGTAGAAACTGTGAAAGGGCCTGGGACCCTGAGATAATCCACGCTATTTACATTGAGCTCCCAAGGTGAGTACCTCCTGGGCATTTTTCTTGGTCTCTAGAACTTTCCAAATCCCTTGAGGCTGACAAATACCTTAAGGCTGTGTCCTCATCCTTCCTCCAGACCCCCACCCCCACCCCCACCAGCTTCTCCCTGTTATCCAGGAGATGGTTTCTAGTGATGGATTGCAAGCCACCTGCCCAGCACAACTTTCTCAAGTTTCTCTCCTGATGTTCTTTTGTTTCCACTAATCCTTTCTTGTTAGCTCATCAAGTAAATTTGATGTATTTTCAAAGTTTTATCCTTAGGTTCCCTTAGCTTACACACACACACACACACACACACACACACACATGGAAAGTTAACTGTGGTAGTTTGAATTAGAATGGTCCCCATAGGTTCATATATTTGAAGGATTAGTCATCTGGGAGAAGTGCTACTTGAGAAGAATGAAGAGATCTGGCCTTGTTGGAGGAAGTGTTTGTGGGTGGGGGTTGGGGGTAGGTTTTGAGGTTTCAAAAGTCCAACCCAGGACTAGTGGCTCTCTTTCTTCCTGCTTACTGTGGTTCTGGATGTAGAACTCTCAACTACTTTTCCAGCATCATGCCTGCTTACCTATTGCCATGCTGCCTGCCATATGACATTGGACGAAACAGCTAAAACTGTAAGCAAGCTCCAATTAAAAGCTTTCCTTTCTAAGAGCTGACACGATCATAGTGTCAAAACACTAAGTCATATTGCTGGAAAGAGATGCTGTCACAGAATCTGTCTTCACCCAACAGTCTACACATAACTGTCCCTCAGAATGAAATCATTACAGTGTAAGTACTTTCAAATTCTACTCAGATGTCCTTACTGCTGTATTTGTTTTGACCAATTCTCAGAGTAAACCTATGATAACTATTTTACCCAATTATAGAAAAATAATAAATTAATAGAGCAGAATACAATGTTTGTCATAAATATTATCAGTTAATGGGATATACTGATATACTGATATACAGCAACACATAATAAAATATAAGCTGATTATAAAATAAATCTTCAAGAGAATAAAGGTCTTTTTTAAAACCCTTTATAACAAATGATTTGTGACATTTAGCAATCTGCTATCTGAGTCTTCACTCTCTCTATAATAAAATAAGAGGAATGGAACCATAATTTGCTCTTTAAAATACTTCTAGCTGAATTTTGATTTCCTAGGTTACAGAATTTCCCTCAAAATTGGTTCAATTAACTTCTTTTTTTCAAACTGCATAACATAATAAAGTACCATTGTTGTCCAGAAGAAATTTATTCCAATTATTACAATCATTGAAGCATAATATGTAATAATTTTGTTGACAGCTTAAATGAAACTGATCTGTACATGTGTTTTCTTTAGGACATTTGGGGTACTACAGAAAAAATGGTCACCAGAATTTAAAGCTGATACTTTTATGAGATCTATTTATGATCATTAATTAAAATTATATCCCATTTCTTTTATGGGAAATATCTTAAGTTTCTCCTAGAATTATCACAAGAATTCCCCAACATAGGAAAACAAAAATCGAAAAAAAAATGCTGGCAGATTTGTGTAAGTTTATTTGAAAATATTTCTCAGTTATTCATTCTAAATAAGTTTCCGGATGTTTAAAAAAATCACTACAATCTATGGTTTCAGAAGACATATTTTTACTAAGAAACAATTTCATTGCACTTACAGTAACTCAGCATCCTTGTGCCTAGGGTGCACCTGTGGTAAATTCAACATCGGATGTAGATAATTAGAAACTTTAATGAATTCATGTGATGACTAGGATAGAAAAAACACTTTAGAAATTACAAAGCTACTAAAAAACACAGAAAATAAATAAAACAGGCCTACAGAAAGGACCAGCGTACAGAAGAATAATAAAAAACAAAGACTTCCTTTGTAAAGAGCAGTCCTTTCATCGTGGGGGGATGGGGGGCTTGCTCCTCCATCATATAGTTGCTATTAACAATCTAAGAAAACAGACTGGCCAAACAGTACATACTATGGGATTTAAAATATTGGTATTCACGAAATACTCCATTCTTCTGATCAAAAATAGTGACACAATCACAGAACAAAGGTGCTACTTATCAGCATCTTCTAAGTACTTCACATAAAATTACCAATACAATCTCTTCCTGGAAAAGTACTTTTCCTTTGTATTTCTTTAAAGATTGGTTATTCTGTTTTTTAAATGTTGTTTCTCAAAAGTCTAAAATACAGAAATGGCTTTTATTAAGACAGAATGTACAAAAGAACTACTTGTCAATTTAGCTCAGGAGGAAGCAGAAACAGGCACAGGTTACCCACAAAAGGGCTCTGAAGAACCACATAAAGCAACTTCAGCCCAGAAGTTAACAGGCCATGGAACACAGCTTTAGTGCAAACATCTTCATCTCAACAATCATGAACATCCCTAGAAATAAAAGCCAAGGAAAGTTTGAAACTAATCACTAGAGTGAGATTACATTTAAAACATTCATTATTAAGCACCAAACACGTACCTGGTCCTGGGTACGTGGAGTACTGAGTACACAGGGTCCTGGGGATGATAGGAATGCCAGCATTTGGTTGCTTGTCTCCAAAACCATGACATCAGTTCTGTTCTACTTCACATATTCTCTCTTCAGATCTACCAGAAATCCCTTTAGACTGCAATTCACAACAAAGAATTCTGGTACTTCTCACAATCCTCAAGCACAGCTATACCATCCTTGCCACCATTCCATGGAATGGTAACATCAATGCCATACAGGTGCTGTTATAATGAAAATCTCTCCCAATCACTCTCTTCTCCATGATGCTCCTAAGTGTTCCTTTCTCATTTGGAATAAAAGCCAAATCCTTCCCAGTGATCTATAAAACATTCCACTCCTTTTGGCCCTGTCATTTTCTGAATTCATTTCCCATTCCTTCCCTGTCTCAGACTGCTCCCATCACATGGCCTCTGTGCTGCGTTATACACAGCATGGACCTGTCTCAGAACCCCTGCTGAGTCCATTCCCTCTAGAGATGCTCTTTCCAGGAACTGGCAAGCTCATTCATTGTGTTTCCTACTTCACATCTTTGCTTCTAAGCATGTATTTCCATATCATCAACAACTAACTTTCCTATAACTATGTTCCAGAAACATAGCCATCATGACATAAGTCAATCAAAGGGACGACGGGGGAATGACTCTACCAAAACAAAACATTTATGCAACCTCACCACTCAGGACAAACCACCGATGTCAATGCCATTTTCCTCATAATAACACGTAATTTTCTTTTGTGTCATGAAATATTTTTTTAAAAAATGAAAAATAAAGTTGACCAATACTGTAGGGAAAAGGCAAGTATTCACTATTTTACAATTATTAGAAATCCTGCTGTATGCCAGGCACTATGACAGGTACTAGGAAATACAAATAGCATAAAGTTGTAATCCTTATTCGTAGTATGTTAGAGATTAATTTATTTCTAGGTGAGAGGAGTTTTCCTCCACCCAACAAGTGATATTTATAGTGTACTGAAGAGTGCGGAAAGTGTTCTAGGCAGGGAGGAATGTGTGAAGACCCTGGGCATTCAAGCATGGAAAACATTCAAGTTGGAGTAAATGAAGATGGAAAAAGAAGGGTAAGAAAGAGGTGTATGTGAAGAGATAAAAGAAGCAGAGCCAGATAACATAGGGCCTGGAGGTCATGCCAAGAAAAACTGCTTTTTCATCCAAAACAAGAACTGGTATGACTGACTGGAACTATAATCCCATGTCTACAAAACTCAGAGTAGCCACTGAACAAGGCTCCACTTAACTTACCCACAGGTAAGGAATAGCTTCAGAATGTTTTTCAATCTGCTCAGAAGCAAAGCCCCTAGAACAGTAAGTCTTTCCACAAACAAGCAAGTAGAGTCACCAGCTCTAGAGCAACCACCAAACTCAATAAGGTAGGCAGCCCTCTCACCCTATAGAAAAAGCCCAGAGCTCCTTCACTACACAGTTGCTACCTGATCAAGCTCTCACAATATTCTCAATACTCTTGCTCCTGATTTGGACTAACTTTTCTAATCTTCAAAACCTCTTTTGTTTATACTCTGTTTGTCTCCTAGAAATACCATTTTTTCACTGGAGTCTCAATCTGGCTATTTCCTCACTCCTAAGACAGAGAACTGCCAGTCTAGGAGCTTTATCATTTGAATATATTTTCTCAATAATAATCTTGCTCAGGCAGCACCCATTCCTTTGTCCTGTAACACCCTACCATCCTTTGTTACCCTCTACTAATCTTGGTTCCTGTCTCATAATTTTTCCCACAAAAAGTATTACAATATCTAGACTATAACATGACCTAAATAAGTGCTTATGGACTTAGATGGCTTTCTAAAAGTATGGACAGTCTCCTGTCCAATAGTCTCCTTTATTTCCCTTCAGCCATTGAGGGAGCAGCGGCAGCAGGTACTGGCAGAGTCTCCAGCTGTCTCTATCTAATGAGTCAGGCTGGAGGCACCATTTCATGTAAGCCAACAAGCAGTAACAAAGGAGGAGAGATTCAAATCCCAGGCCTCACACCTGCTTTCTCATCTGTGCTTTATGCTTTAGAAAAATGGGCATTTTAAGGAAAATAGGCACAGCAAACTGGAAATCCTTCGCATCTCCATTTCTAGACAAACAGGCCATATCTTCAAGCATTTGAACTTCAGCACTTCAGACAGGGCTTTCCACTCAGAAACTAATACAGAAGTTCTTAGAAGTGTTAAAATATGTTATGGAAAGAAAATTTCTGGCTCATTCAGAATAACCAAAGTGAAAAAGAGTTGAAAGTATACATTAAAGTGAAAGAAATGTAATTTCAGTTAATGATGCATGCCTACAGAGAACAAGAAAAATTCCATAAATCAGATTTGATTAACAAAAATCACTGTCCATTCCTCATACAGATAAAAATAAATTATTAGAGAATTTTAAATTTTGAAAAGCATGGAAAAACATGCTTTTTAATACAATAAAGTATAAAATATACAAACAAACAGAAAGTTGTTTTTTATGGGTTTGGATGTGTGTTTGTGCACGCTCACGTGAACTCAGATAACTATATCTCTTGCTCAGTGTATACGTGTCATTTGGCTGGATCTCAACATTGTATTCTGTGGTGTTTATTAGATTTTGAATTCATATAATAAGGCAAGACAGTTCAGCCTAGAGGAAGAAATCTTTGTCCAGTGATATGAATTCAATGACAGATATATCTTTACAAGCCAAATATTTCATTTATTAAGGAAGAGTCTGCCTATAAAAGATTAGCTTTAGATACTCCTTCAAAGAAGTGGGCAATACAGACATGGAAATTTTTTCAGTTAGTTTGGAGGTTTGTTTGTTGTTTTTTGCATATTTACTTTTTGAAATAGATCACATGCATTGGCATCAAACTCTTCAATTCTCCTCCTCAGTCTCCTAGTGCTAGGATTTTAGGAGGTCACCATATCTAGCTAGTCAACTTTATCCACCTTTGTAGGGTCACAAACAATTTTCAGGATTTTATGTAAACCATGATTGTTTACTTAGAAAAACACACATGCACATGCAGACAAAATAATACAAATAGTTTTAGTGTTACAGACAGTCTGAGGAATACAATCCCTGAGTATGACAGTTAGAAGGAAATTCGGTAAGGTTTCGGTAAGACCTTAATGCCTCTGTTTCTTCTACAAGTCTGTCCTTGAACCAGACAGTAAACTTTCCCAATCTTTATGAACTTATCTATAAAGAGCAAAATAATGACTTACAATCATCAAGTCATACATAAATACATAAAATACATTTAAATACATAAAAACCTTTTTATATTTATTTGAAGGACATTATCAATGCTAGTTACAACAAAATGGAAATAACTATTGTATATTTTGTTATTTCCTACTATAAAGAAGCTATGAAATGAATCCTCAAAGAAAAGTGGGTTTAGTTAATACAGCTTCATTCTACAATTGAGAAAATTAATATGGAAACTGAGGAAGGTTTAAGTTACAAAAATGGAAATGTTGGAAACAATATCATTGCTGCATTCAGCTGTACAAGATACTACCCTATGAGAAAGAATCAGGTAGCACAGGGTAACCACAGTCTACAGCAAATTATACTTCAAAATATCTAGAAAACTCAAAGATTAACAGCCATCGAGATAACTTTGAGGATATGGAAATGGCAACTAACCTGCTTTAATCACTACTCAGTACTTGATTTGATTCATGTATCAAATGACCATTAATGTACAAATATTAACTCAGTTGACATAAAAGTTTTAAGGCAGAGTTGGCCTTATAAAAGAAAAAACGTTGCTTTAGCTTAGAAAAGTATGAAACAGTAATGTCTGACTTGGAAGATAGTTTCTTTATAACCTAGCTTCTGTTCTTCCTAAGAGAAGCTGGGAACCCATTTGTTATGATCTCATAAAGAATGCATAAAGCATTGATCAGAGAGTGAGAATCAATTCCAACAGTGAAGTTCTGGAATCTCCCAAAAGATGCTCTTACACACACACATAGTTAGTAAATCGAGATTATTACCAGAGATTTTGTAGTAGTTGATTTCTCAAAAGATATCACCATTATATTTTGTCACAGTCATGAAGCATACTGAAAAGGAAATCTACTCACAACATATCCAATTGTATCTAGTTATGTCAAGAAGAAAAGCCATACTGCACACAATCAAGGGTAGATGATTTTCAAGAAACATAAATGGTGTTTTGAAAGGCCTGATAGTTTAGGAAAGTAAAGCAGAATCCACGTCTCTCTCTTAGAAGTAAAGGTTTCCATAGACTCTAAGCATAAACATGTTGCCTAATATTTAATAATCAGCTTTCACAGAATTGTGAGCACCAGCTACACAGCATTTGCTGGCATCTGTGATGTAAATACTGCACACCATGGTCCATTCAAAACTACCAACACGATGGCATGGAAATCAGAGAGATGTGACTATTAGCTTGAATGGGACAGTATGAGAATGCTCTGTCACATCAGTGGGTCTGTGACATTCTAATGACGCTATGTACCATCGCCATACTCTTTCCAAAAACATCCTCCATTAATGATTTTCCTCAGCACTGGTAAGGTAGAACGATCACTCCAGAGATAACATGAATCACTAATACTAGAAAATTGTTACTGTTTTCTGTCTTCTTATACACAAGACATACATGTAACTGAACTGTGCTGCAGTTACAAAACTAAAATTATCAAGATCCAAGAATGATTATCTCACTTTAAATATTTATACATCCCACAAAGAAAATGTGAGTTCTGTATTTTATATTCAATTTCAGCTAATAAAATATATTCTTTTCTCCCATGCCTTTTTATTTCTACCATGTCTTTTAAATCTGTAAATCCTAAATGAAGTCAAAATGTATAATTTCCCAAGACTTCCATGGGATTCAGGACAATGCTAAATGATGGTTAAAACTGAAATTATGTAAAAGAATGGCCTTATTTTTAAAGATACATATTTAGATATATAAGAATAAAATGCTATAATATCTGGGAATTGATTTCAAATAGTTCAGAAAAAATTTAAAGGAAAATACAATAGGAAATTGAGTAATAATAACATCTTAGTAACTGTGTAACTATTAAACATAGATGAGTATGTAGAAATTTTACACACATACACAAGCATGCACACAAGTATGCATGCACACAAACTACTTCCCTAACTTCTGTGTTTACTTTGAAGTTCTTCCCAATATAAACAAATTAAGCTGACAGAAATGCATAGTTATGCTGACACAGATAGTAGCTACTAATTTTCCCTAAAACCGCAAGTACTATATAAAACCACATACAGGTTGTAACACAATATATTTAAATACTATACTAATTTTAAAAAAATCAATAATCAACAAGTGAAGGATAGTGTAAAAAACAAAATAACTTAACTACATGGGCCCAAAGTAAAAGGTTCTTCTATCCAAAGTACTTATGGAAAGCCATTGCGTTCTTCCTAGGGCATTTTTATGACCTGTAGAGATACAGATCACCATTATGGGTAATATCAGTTGAGCTCCTATTAAAACAACACTCTTTAGGTAAACACCAGACTTTAAAGCTGACAAGCAGCACATACCCAGTGAGCCATGACTCAAGCAAAGCTGAAGGCCATGCTAAAATGGCATTAAGTGTCTGTGTTCTGAAGCATTAGTTTTGAGTTGCATGGGGGTGGTGGGTGATACTTTCAAAAGAACCTAAGTAATGGATTCACCTGATTTAACATATGCTTACAGAAGATCCCAAATAAAGAGCATACTGAAGACAAAGCATTGCAAGGATGTCAGCTAGTTACAATGAATTATGAATTTATAAATAGAGAAAGATTTAAATTCTGGGTATAGAACAATTGTTTTTAAAAAAATTTTAAGTCTCAAATTTTTTTTTAAAAATCTCAGATTTTAATATTTTATTTCATCTTCATTTTCAGTCTTTTGGTAAAAAAATTAAATATGTTGTCCCTACTTCCCCAGAGAATGTGAAAATCTTTGAAAGGTCTATTTATCTACTGCTTCAATAAAAAGCCTAAATTTCTAAGTTTGTGTGTGTGAGAGAGAGAGAGAGAGAATGTTTTGAGAAGACAAAACATATATAAACTGAAGTAACTGAAGCAGGTGCTACCCTGAGCACAGAGCCTGTGAGTAAGGAGCATAAGGCTCATTGGATTCTTGCCCCCGTTTGCTCAAGGGAAAGGTCTTCCATAACATTCTTTATTCACACAACAAAAGTTAGTCCCAAACTCAGATAAATGTGTATAGATCTAAACTAAAACCCATGGATCAGCGGAAAACAAATTCCCAAGAACGTCAGGCATGAGCTTCTGAGCATCTTTAAGTAGAAGCATACTAAAACAAAAACAAAACAACAACAAAAAAAACCTTTTACTGTTTATTTTTGTTTCCCCTTTAAAAAAAAAATTCACGATCTAAAGAAATGGCTCCCCAGTTAAGATCACTTGTATTCCAGAAGATGCAAATTCAGTTCCCGGTATCCATCTCACAACCCTCAACTTCAATTCCAGGAAATTTGATACCCTCTTTTGTAGGCCATAGGCAACACACACACACAAACACATACGGAGACAGAGAGAGACAGACAAGAGACATACACACACAGAAACAAAGACAAAAAGGATAGAGACAAAGGAGAGACAGAATGTTTACACTCACAAGACATATATCCATAATTAAAATAATACATCTTAAACATTTAAAAGAAAATCCTTTTACAATTCCAAAACTCCAGTAAACAGCGGCATAAAATGACTTAATAAAATCAGTTTTCCCTTGCTTCATCTGTATTTGATAGTGAGTACAATCAGCAAAAGTATGCTATTTTCTTCTGACTTCAAGGAATCTGTTTTTATACTCGAGTTGTACAGGACAATTCATGTTATGTCAGCCTGTGAACCAAAGAGAAGACAAGAAGCATGGAGGACTGATGCAGACCTGCTGAATGCAATAAGCTGAATTTGTACTGTTGATTCTTCTTATGAGTTTACAAAATGACTGATGTCTGAGTTTCTGAAAGCACAATAGAGGAGAAGTTTTACTATGATCAAAAATGTTCATGCTATCACTGTCACTATGATCACTCTGCACAATTCCATATAGATCTTAAAGCTCCTTTGAGAATACTATAATTATTCACTTGTTAAATTTCTAAGTTCAATGCTGCATGAATTTAAACACTGTGATGCTGACATTGCTCTTGTGTCCCTCTTATGTGGCTTAGTTCATTTTGTTCCCAAATACTATCTTGTTTAAGATCCATATCATGTTGAAATAAGTTGTGTTTCAATGCCTCAAAACTTAAGTTATTAGCTGTTCTTATTCCATCACAAAGCTGCATGTGCCTTTTACTTTCACTGGCTGCCCCAAAGGCTGAGGTCCAATTTTCTTGCACTTTATTATTTGATTGGCTTTTTCAGACACACGTGTTAAGTTCTATTTTCAACTACATAAAGCACTTAAAATTCACATTTTTTTTAAAAACTAGGCTTATACAGCAGAAATCTGATGAATGCATTTAAAGCAGGAACAGGGAAGCAGATTCTCAAGGGTGAAACAGACTTAGTTCCAGTTGTTTATAGAATTTAAAGGACTATTTTTTGATGATGTTCAGAATAAAAGGACTTACTATGATGAGGCAAGATGCTCAAGCATTCGAAGGAGGAAGGATGCAGACCAACACTGGGGATGGACCGGGGATGGGGCATGAAAGTGTTACGTGAGTGGTACTGTAGCTGAGATGTTTGGATACTTTCTCGTTTATACTGTAGTTCCAGGGGTCAAAGCCATGGCCTCCCACAGAAGAGGATGCACACCAACAGTGAGCTTCATCTTCTGCCTTAAACCATGGATGATAACAATCCTCCAGAAGCCCACTGTTAAACACTTGCATCACAGGATGGTAAAGTAGAAGGAAGACTCTTGAAGAGGTGGGAGCTAGTGAGAGGCCCATAGATAATTGAAAACATGTCTCAGAGGCAACTTGAAACTCTGGCCTCTAGTTTGCTTCTTGGACATTAAGTGATCAGTTTGTTCCATGACATGCTACCTCTTGTTAATAAATAGCACCCCTATCACAAGAATAAAAGCATCAGGCACATCTAACCATATATTTGAATTGCTAAAAGAATGAGAAAAAAACAAACCTTTCTTCTTTGTAAGTTAATAATCTCAAGTATTCTGTTATAGTGGCAGAAAGCAAAAATATTACACTTAGGCAGTTGTAGGTTCATTGTAGTAAATGGCATGAATAAAGAAAAGGATGATGAGATAAAACAAGACTGTGAAACTGAATCTGTAAAAGACGTAAGAAATAAAGGAGCATGGGGACCAGCCCCAGCTCTGGGACCTTCACCATTACGACAGTGGTAGAACAATGGTCAATTATCACTCATCACTTCACTCACTAAACATGAAAGCATTAATTGACACAGTTAATGATTTCCTCCTTGAAACACTTTCCTCATTTAGCTTCCAGGGCCTTACACTCTTTCAGATCCCCTAAGATTCAAACTCTTTCCAGGGTTCGTATTCTCCCCTTATTTTCCTGACTCTTTATCTTTTAAGTGCTCAAGGTTCAATCTTTTAATTCTTTCCCTGCTCCATCTATGCTCTAAGAAGACTTTGATGAACCTTGGTTGCTTTAAATATCATCTATATGATAATGAGTTCGCAATTTGTATCTCCAGACCAGACTCCCTTCCTGAACTCCAGACTGGCAGGTCCAAATGCCTACTTAGAAAACTTTCATTGTTATTCAGTATCTACTAATATGATTTCCTACGTCAAAAAACAAATTCAAACATACTCCCCTTTGCCAATTTCCTCCTTCAACAGTCACACTTACCTCAGAAAAAAGAAACAAAGTTTTGATTCACGTTATTGTAAGGGTTGAATCTTTAAAACATTATGCTAAATGGCAAAAAACAGACATAGAGGCCACATAATATGTGATCCCATTTATACTTAATGTCCACATTAGGGAAATCCACAGAGACAAAAAATAGATTGGTTGCTCCTGTGGCTAAGGGAATGAGGGACAGAAAGTCACTAACAATGATAGGGGTGTATCTTTTACAAGTAACAACACATCTAGACTTAAACAATGGTGATGGGCTGCACAGCTCTATATCTACATGGTAAAGATAATCATTTCTGAATTCTGCCTCAGTAAAAATTCAAATTAAAATAAAAATAATACGATGGCAGAAACAATTTTTGTTGTTTGTTTCTGTATCTGAAGTATCTAACAGGGTGTCTGACAATTGTGGACCACCATCAGAAAATGCCTGCTTATGAGCTGACAAATCAATAGGTGTATACATATGCATACACCTATTATTATCCTGTTCTTTTCTTCATAGAGCAAATCTAATGATCTGAGGACAAAATGTAGAGGTAAGACCAGAAGCCCATTGTTCATCTTAAAAACAGTCCCAGATGTTAATGTAAACATGGGACTGGAACTAGCTGAGAGCACTCAGGAGTTCAATTTTTTAAATTCAGAGCGCTCTCAAGGTAAAATATCTTCAATTACTTCAGGATTTGTGTAGCATTGCAGTTTACTTTCAAAATTATGTTTTTCAAAGCACAAAAGGCATATTCTACAACAATCTAGATAGACACTACAAATCTATTACATACACAGTACAGTGAGAGATAACAAACACCAAGGCATGGTGTCACACTTTATAACCTTTAACTTTAAAACCTTTATAACCCAAAAGAATAGGAGGGAAAGAATCACTGCATACAAAAGAGTGTCCAAATAAAAAGGATTAGCAAGTTAAATAACAAAATTATGCTGTTTTAGTTTGGTAGCAATTGAGAAAAATCACATATCCAAAAGATTATTTAGAAACTGAAAATTTTACTCGATGTAGACTACACTATTATTAAATTAAGTAGCCATGGATATTTGATCTTTTTTTTAAGGCAGCCATAATTCTACAATAGTTCTCAAAATCTAAAAAATAACTCCTCCAAAACACACACACGCGCGCACACACACACACACACACACACACACACCTTATTTTAAACACACAAAAAATGATGCAGGCACAGGGACCATCTTAATTCCAGGGTTTTCCCAAATGCTCATTGCAGAGGCATAGACCATGCCTCTCAGGAAGAAAAGCCTAGCTGAACCTGAAATGGTTGATTCCCTAGACTTTGCCCTGATATATGGAATTCCTCAGCCTGTTCATCCATAATCTCTCTGAGATGAATTTCTCTCCCTTCTCATCATGGCAGCTTTGTTTGGTTTGAAATTCAATCACAGATGAATTAGGATGTAGGAACCATTCCCATTCTAGCTCTGTAGTCACATCAGAAGCCCTGGACCCTGTGTTAATTTTGTTACAGCTTTTAGTTCTCACATTTCAATGCAAAATCACTCCCCCTGGAGAATGCCACTGATATTGGCAAGAAAGCACAAGGGGCTGCCACACAACTCAATCCCAATAACAACCAGGAAACTCAAGCCTCAGCAGACATCAGTAATCACAGGAAAACAGCCAGAACTTTAATCACAATTCTTTCACAAACAGCCAGGGATTTCAAAATGCTGTTATTCCAGAATATGACCCTAATACAGTGCTTAATCAAAGCCATTGCCAGTACAAGAACAACCTGCAGACTTTAATGAAAACCAATTTCATAAGAGTCAGTGTGTCAGCATCATGCTGCATCCAATTTAGCAAACCTCCAAGAGCTGTACATACCATTTATACATACACATATACACACACTCAATAGATACAAATTTGTTTATGATTCCAAATACCACCTCTAAACAGAAGAATGTGAATATATTCAATTACACAGACACTCAGATAAAGATTCATGTACATACACATCACCCGCTACATTTCAGCATGTGGTCACAAAAACAAGGCTATGCTGTCAACAAACATACTGGAAAATGTGAACCCATAAAACTAGTAGCCAGCTGTGTGGGCAGGTGCAGGATCTGGATTGAACTGCCTTGGGACTCAGAGGATGGTAGAGAGGCTTTCTTCTAAACCAAAATTTGGGACAGACCATTTTCAATGCCAAGTCTTGGTTGGCAATACACACAAAATCCCAGATGTTCAGGAAGCCAGGAAGCTTGACTTAACTTTGCCACTAGTTGTATTTCTAGGTACTGTCCTGGTGAAACAGTGCAGGGCATGATGACACCTTAAAACAAAGCAGCTGCCTCAATTGCTTCTACAGAGAGAACACAGTGGAGCAGTTCGGTGTCGTGGAGAAGGAGGAAGAATAGAAAAGTCACTGCCAGATCTCTTCATAGCTGCCCACTTATTTAAACAGCTTTTCTACTCTCTCAACTATAAAGAATTAGAAAGATAAAGCAGAAGAGATGACAAAAGAGAGACTGTACCGAGATGTTCTATTCATTTTTATAGATTTCTACCGTGGAATATAAGAACAGAGGGCACCATAACGTTCAGAAAAATTTACAAAATATTAGATTGGAAATAAATTAATTATTCCTACTTTTTAGAGAATGTAAATATCATGAGGAACATTAAAAATGAACACAGATAACAGATTCATTAGGTATTTCAACTTATCTCTCCATTAAGAATGGAGGAGGGCCCTTCTAATAGGAAACTCACTGTTCTAAGTAAGTATCCCAAATCAATGACACCTGCAATTGCAAAGCTTAGCACCTCCATGAGTCTGTAAATGGATCTAGAATCAAGTTAGCTCTGACAGAACCACCTCAATCACAAAGGTTAGGGGAAAAGAATATGCCGAAAAAAACATTTTCAACTTTAATTTATACTACTACTACTACTACCACTACCACCAATACCACTATCACTATTATTTTGGTTTTTTGAGACACAATTCCTCTGTGTAACAGCCCTGGCTGTTCTGGAACTTGCTCTGTAGACCAGGCTGGCCTCAAACTGGCCTCCTGAGTGCTGAAATTAAAGGCGTGTGCCACCTGACACATTGGCTTCATTTCTCAACATTGAAAAGATAAATAACATATAAACAAAGCAAAGTAGAACAATAAATTCTGAACTTTTTGTATTTCTACTGACCCCAGAACAGTCTTAAAGTAATTATTCTCAGGATAATTGATTCATAGTAAAACTGTTTTCTAGTGTATATTAAGTTTAATTATGTATTTCCTGTTCTAATTGGTATTTCTAAGAAGCTGGTCCTACCTTTCCAGACAGAACATTGTAATATCAGAAAACAAAGTCAACAGTGCTTAAAGCATGAACTCTTCACTGGAAGAAGAGATGATAGATATGATACATGCTTTTCTGCTCAACAAAATATGAGGGGAAAGCATCACAAAATTCTAAAGCTTTATATTTTCTTCTCTACTAGACCTATTGTTTTTTACACTTTTGTTTCTTGAATTACAAATCTGAGAACATGAGAGATGCATATGTGAAGGCAAATGTGTAGGGGAACACTTGGAAGAAGTTTTTGTTATTTTGGTTTCTTTAAAAACGTTCTGGCATGTACAGCTTGTTTTGAGGATTGGGTGCCGCATGGGTTTATGGGAAATTTTGGCTTAGAGAATAAAAAGTCTGAAGCCCAAAGAGTCAGAGTGGGTGTTGGTTGGTGGTTCCTTGGTTGAGCTGACATCATCTTTAGTGTTAATTCTTAAAAGAACAAAGGTTGAAGGGATTGAGGTTACAGACCCTGAGCTGAGACACTGGTCTGACTCACTGTCAGTTAGTCCTATTCAAGTTTGGGACAGCCTAAAAAGAGGGTGTGAAGATTTCTACCTTTCTCTCATTCTATATCAAGGCTGCTTGCAAAGGCAGTGAAGATTTCTTTCTATCCTTCCTTTCTCTTTCCCTAAATTGAAGATAAAAGATTGTAGTGTACTGCTACCAATGTCGTTTGCAACACAGGGCACAACATCACACCCACTAATCCAATGAGGAGACTGGAAGAAGAGAAAGAAACGCCAGACATCACAGAGTCCAGTGAAATACACTCAGGAATGCTACCAGAGGATAGAGATTAAAGTATTAACTGAAGGCTCCTGAAGGAAGAGGAGACAGAGAAAGGAAATAAGTCTCTATGAAGAGAAAAGGATGTAAAATTAATAAATAAATGGGAAAGAGCTCCAAGGTGAAAGTGTCAAAATGCTCTAAGTAAGTATCTTAGAGATAAAGAATTCAGCTGGGAACAGGAAAAAGCAAGGTTCTTACTGCTTTTCCTGACCAAGGAGCCAATGCTCCCTCCTGCCACTGGTACTGTTTCACAAACTGATAGCTGTCAATGTGTGTGAAGCTCAACATCTCCCATACTGACACACTGGAAACTGGTAAACATTACCATTCTCATTTCACCAAGGAAGAAACATAGCAGTCATTTACAAAACAGTGAATTTACATAATACTGGCCCTTGATGTCCAAACTGCCTCTGCAATACGATTCTAATGGACCATCACAAGAATTGAAGTATAGCAGCTGTTCTTGGTGCCTTCCTAAAGGAAACAATAAACCCAAAGGGAAGCATGTGCACAAAATCCAGTTAGCAGCTAATAAGAGAAATGGTAGAGACACCATGAACTATGTGAAGATCACAAAAGTTACAGACTTACATACTTTCTTATAACTGCTCTATAAATTACTTGTGTGCGGTTCAGGGCAATAATGTCAACTTGGAAATGAATTTTCACTATGCAGAATAAAATCATACCTCTTTTCCCTTGGATCTCTCATCACAAACACCAAAATCATGAAAAGTAAGTGTTTTGTATATTTTGAACACAACACACTCCATACAGCTTCAAGAAAAAGATTTGGTTTCTGTTAAGCTGTCTTAGAATGAACCAGTATCAAGAAAAGAAACACTGTAGATGTGAAAGTTAATGTCAGAAATTCTAATATAGATTTATCATCAAAGACACACTGATAATGTCATATACACTAAGATAACATAAAAATTACACAATATGATTATCTTTCAAATAGCAATTAGCTATATCTACTTGAGGCTAGGGAAGATTAAGGAGAAATCTGAATGTCATGACAAAAGAAGAGAAAAAGCTTTTGAAACAAAAACATAAAACAAAAAATAGTATACAACAGTACAAGATGACAAAAGCATAAAAGGGAGCTTTCAGAAACCAAAGATTCTAAGAAGCCAAGTTCTCTGTTAAAAAAATGAAGCTTTCAAAAGTGCTGACTGTTAGAAATACAATGTGGAATCCACATATCAATTTAAATTTTCAGTAGCTGAATAGAAGTGGAAAATGAAGTAAAATGAATTTTATTAATGAGTATTGTCATTACTCTATAATGATTAAAACATATAGTGTGGCTAGAGGTTAAAAATTGAGAATTTATATTTTCATAATGACTTGTTAAAACTAATTTCCAATTTATATTTAAAGCAGATTTAGAATCAGATGTTAAATGTTTATCAGAAGTACTCATCAGTTTTTAAATTCCATAAAATTTAGTTTAAAAATTAGTCACATGCTAAAGTTGTTCTAAAAAAAAAAAAAAACTTTCCAACAACTGAATCAAATGTTTTAATTTAAACTAAACAAGATTTAAAACTCTGTTAGTTACATTAGCCACATTTCAGGAAGTCAATACCATTGTGTAACACATGGTTATGATGCTAGGTGTCAGTCATATATATTAGGTTCTATAATATCTAAATATTGGACATTATTCTGCTAATAATGGCATAGCTTTCAAATGGACAAGTGAAGGTAAATATTAAGTAATTGATCATCTGTCTACTAACATAATTTGCAGTTGATTAAACTGGGAAGGTAAAACAGAGACTGTTACTTGTAACCAATAATTAGTCTCCTTTGACTGTTGGTTGAGCATCTTTGAATTACAACCGTACATGTGATTCTGCCTGGAAGTTAGATATGGCTAGCAGTTTTGGCCAGTAGAACATAAACAACAATGTAATGTGGTTCCATTTTAGAACCTTCCTGGAAAATGAAAAACCTCCCTTCCTGTTTTGTCCTTTCTAATGTTCAGAGGCTTCAGCAACAACAATGGTCATTGCTTTGAATCATGGATTAGTCACAGACATAGTAAATATACTCCTCTTACAGATAGGAATTGGAAGAAGCCTGTCCACACAAGAATGTGGTATCACAAGGCTTTGAATCAGAGTCAGTCTTTCAAGAAAGGGGGAAATGCCACTTGAGCAGAGGCCACTGTTATTTACATCTTACAGCAGAACCTAATCCATACCGGTGAAGGGGTACTCTGGTAAGCAAAACTGACACTGCATTATTATCAACCTTGATGTAGATAAATTGTCAGGTTCAGCAAAGTATATTTCACATACACTGAAGAACACAAGCATAAGTGAAAAATTGACTACCTCTCCAAATTCTTATTGTTCACCATGTCTTGTCTAAAGAACTATGATTTTGTCCTGGACAACAACATGAGTTATGAAACAGAATCTATCTTACTCCTCTTGCTTGTGCTAGACTTAAGACTGAGTTCCACAACTGAGGCTAATGAGATATAGGAAAATGTCCAAAAATATGGACCTTTGATGCCCCAGATCTCTCCAATGGATATGACAATAAAATCTATGCTGCTTTACATGTTGATAGCCATCTGGAAGTCAATGTGAAATCATGGCTGCACATGGAAAACAATAGTCATTAACAGAGCAGCGAGCCACAAACTTACCTACTTATAAAAAATTATTGTTATTATTAGGGTAGCCAATTCCTTGGAAGACGGGATGAATTATTCCATAGAATCATTTTTAGCAAGTTCAAAACAACCAGCACACATGTATTAATAAAACATGTAGCTGAGGTATGGAAAAGACTATATTAAATAAAGAATGGATATTAATGTAAAATAAAACCTGATTTGAGTATTAACAAGTCTACTCTAATACATTTTTCAAAGCATACTTTCCATCTTTTTAAGATACAGTTATTAATTTATTACTTTTTCACAAAATAAAAAAAGGTTATTTATGTTTCACATCAGAAAAAAAGCCATATCTCTCCAAAATCATGATACATTTTAGTTTTACAATAGAAAATAAAGTAACCAAATATAATTTTCTATGGCAATTAAACAAAAAGTTCAAATTAGGCCAAGGACCTATCTAAACTGTGAGTGATGAGAAAGAAATGAAATAGACGGAAGACATAGAAAAAAGTAATGGATGGGAGGCATGTGACGAGAACTACACAGGGTGAGCAGGCTGGGGCAAAGTGAGCAAATGGAGGCAGGAGCCACACTAATGGAGCTACATCTACTAGGTGGGACAAAGGAAAGAGACAGAAGTCCATAACCAAAAGAGCAGGTCAGAGACCTTGACGAGCTGGACAAAGTAGGTCCCTAGAACCTATAACATCATGAGTCAAAAGATGTCTATTTTTCTTAAAGTTGTTTCCTTAACCATTTTGGCAACCTGACAAAATGCAAAGAAGCACACCCTCCAACTGACTCATATATCTCATGTGTTCTTCCTGGAACCCAATACACTTATTCATTTTGTGTCTACCAGAGTCTATAAAAACAAATGTCAGCTCCATAAAAACAGATACAGATACCTTCCCTATTTGCTTGGCTGCTTATCCCTACTGTCTGAAAAGTTATCCAGAGCATGGTAAGAATACAAGAGTAATTGCTGAAAGAAAAGGAAATGCTCTTCAAACACAAGCAATTTACTTTTTGCGCTTCATTTCTTATAAAATGTTGTTTTCTTCCATTTTAAATTATACACATTTTTGCCTAAAAAACTATGAAGACTCCCTAACTCTCCACTTTCGATTCAAGGGAAGATGCATACATCCTGCACCAAGCTGGTTCTCCTCTAATGGTCCTAACAACTCATATTCTAAACTCCCTCTCTGTTCAGACTTGGAGAGTCTGGCCTCAGTGACACTCATGATATTTGGACACCAGCATTGGTTTGTAGACAATCTCTAAGTTACTATACTACAGCTCTAGTTCTTGGAAGAATATTATTATTTTTATCTACTGCACAGCTAGGTGTCAGCAAATACATTTTTAAAGCTATTAAATTTTACTGTGTACTTACATTACCACATAAAATGTAGATTTTGATTAGAAATTAGAATGCACATATTGTCATTTTAATATTTAATTAAAATAATGCGGACTCCATTTCTGTTGTTATTTGCTTAATAAAATACTTTGTGTATTGTTTTTAAGAATAGTTTGTATTTCATGTTTGCTCAAAATATGATCCTCTTATAATTTAGAAATCCACTAAAAAGAATTTTAGAAAAGCAACATGCAAGCATGTTACAACCAGACTCTCAATGTGTGGGGAACATGAATTGAAAAGGAACCTAGAAGCAGAAGAGACATCAATAGTTTGAGCGATGTCACCACGAAGATGCGGCATGATCATTAACCACACAGATCTGACAAACTTCCTCAGCCATTCTTCTCAGTGTAGTCTCCTCCGAAATGAACCCATTCCCATTTATAATTACATACATATTAGCAATGCAGGGAGTAAGATGGCCTATGGCTTATAGATTTGTGGCTGGATTATCTCAGGCTCTGAAGGTTATGACTGCTGGGTAAGGATTACAAGAATTAATGTCAGATTGGAAACACTAGATGTAGGAAATGAATGAAGAAACATTGGCGTTCACAGCCAGAACAATAAAGCATCATTGCCACTCTTGCTTTGAATAATCTCTTCTTGCCCATGTGATCCATTTTCTTGT
The DNA here is from genome assembly GCA_026225945.1 of Cricetomys ansorgei. NCBI lineage: Eukaryota > Metazoa > Chordata > Mammalia > Rodentia > Nesomyidae > Cricetomys > Cricetomys ansorgei. The sequence continues at coordinate 103,559 of JAMJFZ010003845.1, read as the reverse complement.
GTCATTTGTAAAAATGAAACAAACATCATGCCACAGATGACTGCAGCTTTAAGTGTTGACTGCTCACAGTATTTTTACTCTCCTGGGTTTTACAACACATGAGAATTGAGAGAATCACTAGGATGAAAACAAAAATTTCCCATTTTCAAAATATGTTTAAGTGTTAATATTTTCTAAATTAGTGGCTAGGTAAGTCTTTCAATGTATCTCCAGATAGTCCCTGGTGTAGACCTTCATGAATGCACCATAGGATTCAAGGAAAATGTTTTACAAGTAGCCTTTGAAGACTCAAGTCTAGATCTTGTGATGCTTTCTTTGGTCCAAAAATAATCATAGGAGGAGAATATCAGTGTTCTGAATGGAAAAATTTCAAGCACTAGTTATCTGTAACAGGTTCACAGTATACTTTCAAGATTACAAAGTCCACCACTACTGCATGCCAATTTGTCTCTGCCTATGGCCAAAGCATAGAACCTTTACAATTGCATGGACCAATTCTCAGGCCTACAGTCACTCAATCCATGAAGCCCAATGGTCACATTCTACAATCCAGTGAAATCTCCATTATATTTAGGTCCATTATGTAAGACCTGAAAAAATTCATTTCCCCAAAGAAATGGCTAAACAGGATCATTAACCATTTCATATCATCAATTTACTAATAGAATTATATAATTTTATACAAACTCTCAAGACTAAAAATGAAAGTAATGGTTCAGTTGCTGATGTATTTAAACTTAAGTGATATCAAAATAGCTAAAAATATTGTAATAATGTACTAGGTCTTCATTTTTTTTCATTTGGTCATCTGATTTCATATAAATAAATAGAGAATAAAGGAAAAACAATGCTAGTAAATTATTATTCCCCAAACGTAAAACCATAATCAAGCAAACCGCAAATATTAAAGCAAACACTACTATTTTTAGGATGCCATTTAAGATTTTTAAAGGATACAGCAGCAAAGGCCACAGAAGAAGAGATGAGGAAAAGTAATCACTTGTTTTGTGTACATGATCTTTAATTTTTTGTTCTTGGAATGAACTTAGGACCTGGGTATCATGAATCTAAATGCTGCACATGGCTCAGTTCCCAGTGATTGGGCTATTACATTATACTTGGATTTGTTTATTTAAATAACTAAATGGCTTGTCCATGACAGAAGGCAGTCCTGCTTTCCAGTAGATAAAATACCCAGCTTCCCCTAGAGGATGAATATGGAGCAAAAATACAAGAAGGGGAGTCTAACAATGGCAAAAATGTCAAGAAACAGAAAATGTCAAATTCCCAGGAGAAAAGCAGACTCAAACTTTGGTTATAGCTCAAGCACCATTTTTTTTTAAGTGTGATGAAATAGTTTACAGCCTCCCCTAAGGGGGAAAACCAAAAACAAAAACTGCTGGAACTAATCAGAATGCAGTATTTGGTGGTAGATGTTTTCAAAGTGCAAAATAAAAGAAATGGCAAGGGCACAGCTTTCATATCATTGCAGAAAATTAAACTCTTCTCAGGATAAATTTGCTTTGGGGGAAAAAAAAATAACTGAAGAGTAAGTGAGAACTTGACTTTCTAAGCTCTTATTTCTTATTTCAGTTTCCTGCCTGGAATGCAGGACTCTGAATACATCTAGGTAACAAATGTAATTGTTAATTGTGCAATCAATCCTTCTAATTTTATTGATGGGCATAAACAATTGTGTTACAACTTGGACATTTTTAGTAAAATCTATATGATAGTTGTTTAGTGTAGCAGGCAAACACCTTGTAAGAAAGGCAAATGATGTGAATGAAATTGGCTCATGGCACTGTCCTGCCAAGGCCATGCTAGTTCAGGGTCAGCTTCCCGGCACAGGTATTCTAAGTAGACTGCTACTCAGTGCAGCATTTCTGTCCTGATCCTCAAAGGCAAGATCATGATCACTGAAAATCGCCAAATGATAATTAATAACACCTGATACTGGCAACTACCTCTAGTTTTTCGTGTATTCATTTTCAAATTATGGAAGTCGGGACGAATACAATTTTGATGAAATAACGGAATATTTAGCTTCCAAAGAATTCTATCAATTTCCTATTAAATATGAAGGCCTTGACCTTTCCATCATTTCCAGCTGTATATTGTGATACAGAATCAATTCCTTGTCATTATGATATATTTCTACTTCAATAAAAATGGACTGCAGAATACAGAGCAAATAAAAATTGTCCCTTGTCTCAAGGAACCAATAAAGGAGCTAAAGGGAAAGCTAGTGAAGAATGCACAGCAAGGAGAAGAACAGTAGGTCAGATGGAGAAATAAAGAGCACATATTGTGTTTCTGGATTTATTTAAAGAATATATATCAAAGACACTAACTTCATACAAACTACCAAAAACTCTGATCTCTCCTATTTGAAAATTTATGTCTCCCTTTCCTTCTTTAACTTTTATACCTAGAACATATCAGTATGGTACTAATACATATATCACCTTTCTAGCTTCACATAGCAGAAATATTTGTGTCTGTTTGATTAACTGTTATAAATGTTCAGAGTAGTTGCCAAAATAAATAATGGTTGAATGAGCAAAATGAGTGAATGAAATATGCATAGTAACAACGTCTAGAAATACATTATACTTTGTTATTATTGATAATTATTTAACCCATGAGTAGCCTGTTTTAGAAATGTTAAGGAAAAAAAAAAACTGGCCAGGTATTCAGGAGTACCAGTACCTCTGGGCTATAGTGTGCTGTGCTGACAGGGAACCAACACCAAGTATGGCGAAGATAAGTTTATGTGCAAGAATGGGGAAACCACCAGGCTGCCTAGCAAAGAGTGAATCTGCACAGACGAGAAAAACAAAAACTGATATTCACAAAAGTTATCTCAGTTTCACAGAAAATAGGTAGCTATAGAGGATTTGCCAATAGTTCTGCATGCAATAATCATATTGAGTTCAAACTTAGATTGCATAAGTGAAAAATGTGAAGAAAATGGAAACATTATGAATTAAAAGCAGGCATGAAAATATGAGAAATAAAGTACATGGCCAGGAAGATGGATCTGTAAGTGGAGGAGCTAACCCTCCAACCTGACAAGCTGAGACCACCCCTTACACGCAGTTGTCTTCTCAGGCCCTCACACGCACTGAGGCACGTGCACCCACACACAAGCACACGGAGCACACAGGCCCTCCCATGCACTGAGGCCCTCCCATGCACTGTGTGCACCCACACACAAGCACACGGAGCACACAGGCCCTCCCATGCACTGAGGCACGTGCACCCACACACAAGCACACGGAGCACACAGTGCACATGGAGCACACAGGCCACCCACACAAGCACACGGAGCACACAGGCCCTCCCACGCACTGAGGCACGTGCACCCACACACACGTAGCACACGGAGCACACAGGCCCTCCCATGCACTGAGGCACGTGCACCCACACACAAGCACACGGAGCACACAGGCACACAGGCCCTCCCATGCACTGAGGCACGTGCACCCACACACAAGCACACGGAGCACACAGGCCCTCCCATGCACTGAGGCACGTGCACCCACACACACAAGCACATGGAGCACACAGGCCCCCCCATGCACTGAGGCACGTGCACCCACACACACAGACACACGGAGCACATGAACGAATCCTTCAATCCATGTCATAAGTTTTTAAACACAAGGATGAAATATTACAGAACAGAAGGAACCAAAAATGAATGAGATTTACATTAAAAAATATATATAAATTGAAGCCTTGAATGCTGGGAGCTACATTTCCATAAATAAGCAGTTTCAAATGTTTTGTTTTTTTAACAGAACTTTTGTCATATAAAAAGTTATTTGGAACACTGATATATTTAATAAATAAAAGTATGAGAAAAATCAGAAGACAAAATATAAATTGGAAAAACAATCTTATGATTAAAAACACTTAAAATACGGTGACATAAGTTGATAAAACAATAAAATGCATATTTGGAAGCTAGTGTAAGAAAAAATTAAAAGAGCTTATTGACCAACATAGAAGATACTTCTAAAGAGAATCTCCAAGGTAAAGGATCCTGTGTGGACAGAACAAGGAGGATGCAGAAGAAGTTTGGAGATGATAAGGTATGACTTCAAATAGGTATGCCCTCTTCTTCATCCAACACCACCAAGATGCTCAGGTCTCCAATATCTGGGTCTCAATTACTTGCTTTCCTCATTCTTCCTGAGAATGATCTCACCATCAAATTGTCAATTACCACTAAAATACTAATGATTCCCTATAATCCATGCTTGGTCCAAATCATTCCCTTTAGCTTTAGATGTTCCTGAATATCTCACAGGTTTCAAACCCAACAAGTTCCAATGTAAGATTCTCTTCTTTAAATCTCACCTTCATGAGAATCAATCTATACTCTCCTCCTCTGCCACCCCATCAACATCCTCCCACGCACAGCCACCATGTAATTCAAACATAGTTCATTGTCACCAACAGGAACAGTAACAATAGCATTGTCTTTAGGCACCCTGTCTGATTGCTCTTGCTTTCCAAATTCATTCTTAAAACTCTTGTAAAACTCTGACCATACCCATGCTCTGCGTAAAATATTTCATCAGTTTCCCCATTTCTTCCTTTCTGCACTAGCATCTTCAAAGGCTACCAATGCCTTTAATAGGATAACTCTTTCTATATCTTGAGCTTTTTAAAATTGCACCTTTCCCTGTATTTCCTTCCAAATTCCTGTCTCTCTTTTCTCCTCAAAAACATATCACTGAAGGAACTGCTTACCTTCCTCTAGAAGCAGCAGGTTCTTAAGCATCTTTGAAACTCTCTATGTAATAATCCGTTTCCTTGGGACTCTCTACCAAGTACCAAGCCAACTGCTCCTCATTATCTGAGCTCAAGCTAACATTGCTTCTTCTGCACAGCCTTCCCCAACACTCACGTGTCCCTGCTCCAGCTTCCCATGTGACATAGTTAGGGTATGTAGTGCAGTGATAAAACATGATGACTAAAACCAATGTGAGAAGAAAAGGGTTTATCTCAGTTTACAATTCCACTCGTATATGGGAAAATAGTCTGAAAATGTAACTGAAAATTGGGATTAACAATTGAGGACAAAGACATACAAGATTTCAGGAAAATGAAGTAAATAAAGGATAGAGGGTCTTGACAAGACTATAAAAATAAAAGTGAAATATTTTAAATTTCAGATTAGAAATCTAATTCTCAGATTAGAAAAGGACAATGTTTGTATACTTTGGTAAGCACACCCCAAATTACAGAAGTGTACACTTTAAGTAACTTACACAAAATGTTAATTATGCCCACATAAAGCTATTAAAACACTAAAATAAAATATTACTTGAGTGCAACACCTACCACTATTTCCTAAAAGATGCAACTCATCCGCAAAGAATGAAACTTGGAAAACCCATGAATTCCTCTGAATGCATTTTCTCTGAACTGCTTTTTCTCTTGAATGAATACAAATTGTTTCAAGTATTTTCTGATTGTCTTGAGAAGCAGCAATCTGATCCTCATGCTTTGTTTTAGTGTCATTTAAAATGTATTTTCCTAAATTTGTAATCGCTAGGCTTCTGACTGTTATTCATACTCCCACTGAAATGACATCTGGTCATCCTTGCACCTGATAACAACAGTAATTAAATGTCTACTTCACATCTTTCTTCTAAAATTTAAAAAGTGCAATGATTATGACTGCATAAAGACAACTGACATGAAACTACCTTATTTGACTACATATGTTGGAAAGCCTGGTTTAAAGAAGACTGAAGGCATGGTCTTTGATTGCTCCTTGCTACATAGGCTTCTATGCCACCCACAGTTCTATAACGTAAGAGCATCTAACAACCAGATTGTGAAAAACAAAGACCAACACTTAGAAATGCTGTTCTTGCCAAACACTGGAAAAAATATTTGACAAACTGACCTCCTCATCCAGGAAATTAAGCCTCTCAATGGATCATGTCATAGCTTCCAACCCACTTGCAATTTCCAAGCAGCATTAGCAAATCAGCATAGCTGGTGGATATAAACACTTTCTGATCTAACAACAAAAGCAACATTAAAAAGTGAAGTGACCATAGGTTCAGCATCTGCCTTAAAGCAGATATTTAGAAATACACACTCAGAGCACAGCTTGGATAAGATTTCTTACAGGGAATCCAGGAGGAGAGAGGCCTCAATTACCTCTTAAAAGCTCCCAGCTGACTGTACAGGTGTATTCACTTCAGTATCTGCGCTGAACACTTACAATGTGTGGGGCAAAATGATGTAGTACTTACTGGTACCACAAATAAAAGTCCTGTGAGTTATAAAGTGCCTGATACAAATCAGCATTCTACAGCATGTATTCAATTGAAGGCACCATGTTAAAAGAGGGGCCATAAGGAAGTCCTACAGGTGCTGTAACAGGGCATCCTGGAATGAATGATGGTAGAAAGTGGATCTTCATCTGAGATCTGAGTCAATGTTAATGAATGTTTGAAGAGTCAAGAAGGATTTTTAATTTTGTTTTATACTTTCAAAATTGTTCAAATCTCTACAGTAAGTATATGTGACTTCTATAACTTAAAAGTCTACATATTATTGAGATTATAACAAGTATTGGTGAGAATTTGGGCAGGATAAGCACCATATGTACCACTGCTTGATAAGTGAAAGAGTGTTGGTATATAGGAAATGCTAAGGACTAATCCCCACCTCAAAAAAATAAAATAAAATGTGAAGTACCATAAGCAATTCTACTTCTGGATGTACCCAAGGAAAAGGAAAGAAGGGTCCCAAAAAGGTATTTCCAAACCACATTTCAATCTCAGCATTTTCACAAAGGCTCAAATTTGAAAGAAATCCATCAAAAAATTAATTAAGAATGTGGTATATATGCATGAGAAGATAACACTATGCAGCCTAGGCAAGAAGTAATCTCATACTTCCTACACCATGGATAAGCCTTGATGACTATGCTAAGTGAAATTCAAGTGAGAGACAAAGGAAAACTCCTGGGGTTATGAGAAGGCACAGGGCCCCTCACCCAGTAGCCTGCTGACAGTAGAGAACCAAGAATTTCAGGGGAATCTCCTACATTGGCTTAAGGACAATCTCCCTTCACAGCCTTCAAGGACTCTTCACTGGCAACCCTATTTACAGGATAAGAACATGTACTAAGCCCTGTGGGTGGCACCAGTGAGTCTTGGTTTTTACCTTATCAGATCCATCCAAGGCATGTCCAGAGTCATCCTATACTCTCACATCATCCATGGAAACTTGTCTATGGTGAGATAGCTGCACTCTGTTTGGGAATCTGCCAGGAGCCGGAGCATGACTGTTTTAGCAGTTTCTCCAGCCATTTCTGATGCATGTTTTGATCATGTTTTACTATCTACTTGTTACTTATTTGTTTTATTCTTGTGTTTGTTTGTTTGATTGATTGTTTTACATTAAAGTCTTCCCCAGGGAACACTCTGCTCCATATAGAAATCTGAATCAGTAACTCTAGCTGGCTGCCCCAATGGGGTTTCCTCTCTCCTTTCTACTGAATGTTGAAAGCAACAGACTAAAAGTTGTTCTGCTGTCTATCTGCTAATTGACATCTGTTCTCTTACTTTTGCTTGCTACATATTTAATAAACTCATTCATTCAAAACTGAAAGTAGAGTAATTGTAACTTATTTCTTCAAACAGAACAGAAAGTATGTCCATACTAGATCTACTTAACCCTCATGGTTAAGCCTATACTAAACTATCTTTAATAAAATATTTAATTCTGCTTCATTACCCCTGCTAGTCCTGAAATTCTTTACTTCCTAGAAACTTTAAACTGCTGTTTTGCCTGAGTCTAGGTCCCTAAAATTCTAGGAACCTCCTAGAGGGTGACAATGTGAGCTAGGTCTCTTTTCCCTTAGTTGTTACAAAATAAGCAAGGCTTAGAAACACAAATGTTATTTGTATTGTTTATATGAAACACAGAAAAGACAAATTCATAGAGTCAGAAAGAATGGTGGTGACAAGGGTCTACAAAGAGGCGTGAATGTGGGTTAAGACTAAATGAGTAGAATCTGACTTTCACAAGACATAAAAAAATCCAGGGACAGATGATGGTGATGGCTGGACAATGAGGAGAATGCAGTTTAAATTACTCCACCACACACTTTAAAATGGGAAAGATGCCACATTTTGTATTATATATAATCTACCACAATTAAAAATTTTAAATTAGGGCTGGTGATGTTGCTTAAGGGAATGTTCAAAGCTCAAGATTCTGTTTCTGAGCAATGAATGAATGGATGAATGAATGAATGAATGAAATCAAACAATGGAAAGAAACTGTCTAATAGAGAAGATGACTACAGTTGAGTAAAAGTTTTAAAACCCAAATAAATTCAATCTGTGCCCATGCCTTATTATATTCAAAAGAATTTTTTTCTTCTCAAAAGAAACGGTGTATTGCACGAATAAACAAATTATTTACACATGTCAGGTACTACATTTTCATTTCAGAGGAAAAAAAAAACAAAACAATATGTTATACTGTGTGCTAAAGTATCCCTTCACTGTTAATCAAGTTTAAATGAAACTCTTTATGGATGACTAGAAACCTAAAACTGAAATTTCAGTATAGCATTAATATTTTAATTTAACATGAATATTCATAGTCATTTATTTCTTTAAAGAACAAGATAACTTAATTATTCTAATATGCAAATTTCAGTCCTGACATGACATGACATCTTACCTTCATCTACATTACAAAAACACTGATGCACTTTGGGTCTGTTCATTATTAATGGAGTCCCGGAGTCTTTCAGGTTAACAAGAGTTATTGAACACAAGCAGCATCTTCTCAGGAGTAAAGTTATTGCTGCGCTGCAAAGTCATTTTACCCTAGATATCTCAAAGAGTTGGATTTTATTTTTGCAGGCGTCCAAACTAATTTCAACACCACCTCAACACCTGCTCTTTACTATGAACACAAGAGAACAAGCAGAATGCAGTGCTATTAAACATTTGTTTCTTTTCTTGTTCTTTAAGTGCCCTGGGAAATTACAGATCTAATTCAACTAATGTTAAGAACTTTGACAGCCAAACCAACTATTTTATGAAAGTAATAGTGTATTACTTCAATTTTCAATCATAAATACATTTATACAAGCAAGTTGATAGTTCCCTGAGCTGAAACAACTCTATTTTATGCATTAGGGCAAATAACCCACTAATTCAAAGAATTATCAAAAGTATATAAGCAAGTCAATGTTATATATATTTTTATAATGAGTAACAGGGACCATAATTTCAAGTTAGCAATGGTGATGAGAAATGCCATGGTGAAGTCAGGGAAAAATACACTTAACTGCTATGAGATATAAAAAATAGATATCCTAAGATATAAGCAATATATTCAAATGGACAAGAACTACAATCACATTTCTGCAGCAAAACAAAGTAAAATGATTCTCCTTGTATCTACTGTGGTAAACCTACAAGTAAATAATGAAAATTCCTTTAGTATTTAAGAGGTGAAGCCTATAGAAAAGAAGAAAAATGAAGCCAAAAGACAATGCAAAAAACAGAAGCCTACTTTTCTTGAATACTGGGTGGCAATCCAATTAAAGAATATAAATATAATTAGAACAATAATAATAACAATTTCAAATAATGTAAGTTGGCAAATCTACACCTAAAAATTGGGGGGGGGGGGCTCATAATGAACACAACATTCTGAAAAAATCTCTAATGTCTACAATTTGATCTGCCTCTGACTATGAATACTGACTTGTGTTCAATTGTATAACTGTGCTGGTGTTTCATTTTGCAACAAAGGCCTTCCAAACAGATAGATGGATCCATCTTAGTTTCTTTTCTGATTTTAACTTCTTGTCATAAATATTGCATACGTAAAACCAAACTACCAGGTTAATTCACTCATTCAATAAATATGTATGGAACTTGTAAAAATATATGGCTGATGGAAAATAAACTAAAGTTCTATAATTCTATTATTAAAACATATGTAAACATTGATAGCAACTACAGAATTAGACCGAACAGTTTTCTGTTGACAGTGACTTTTCTCAGGCAACCCATCCACACAGAGGGTATGTTAGAAGGCAGCACGAGAATAGTAACAACTCTAAAGAAGAAAGCCGAGGGTCTAGGCTCCGCTTGAGTCTCTCATCTGACTTGGACAATCTAGCACAAATCCTTTAACTTACTTGGGCCTTAGGTTATTTCTTGTCTACAGAGAATGTATTTCAAGTTATTTTAAGAGATCTTTTAATGTTATAATAATCACAGAGATAATTAACAGAATTATTTGTCTTGGGGGGGAGGGTTGAAAATGCTTAATGATGACCCAGGGAATAAAGAAAGGGATATTTTTAAAGTTTTTCATAGAATGTTATTCAAGAGAAGAGGAAAAAGACAGACTCAAACACACAACTTTATCATTTATTTGCTAGCATTAAGATATCTAGTGAATGAACACATGAAGTGGATGGAATGTTTAAAGACAAGCAGAGATAACACTTTCTCTTTTCATAATTTACTATATTACAGATGAGAAACAGAGGACTTTACTGGAAGACTGTCCTACTCCAAAATGACATACTCATTTTGAATTGTAACTACCATACACAACTCCCTGCAAGGAACTGCCAAATATAAGATTTCATGCCTAAGTACAGAGGCCTCTTCTTCCTTGCGTTCAGACATGAAAACACACATCCAACCCTAGCCATACTTTTTCACACTCACACAATGAATAAAAGACTTGAAAGCAAAAGAAAATAATTGATTTAATCTTAGTATATTTTGTATGTATAAATAAATATCCATACATACCATCATAAGAATTGGGTGTTAAAAAAAGAATGTTTTACAAGGGCTGGTATTTCCAAGCTTAGTGGCATATGTCTTTAATCCCAGAACTAGAGAAACAGAAGTAGAGCATCTTCATGAGTTCAAGGTGAGCATGGTCTACAAAGTGAGTTCCAGGACAGCCTGGGGTAAGTAGAGAGATCCTGTCTAGTGAAAAAGAAAGAAAAATCTAATATTTAGACAAATGTTGAATTAATAATTATAAACTGTGAGAATTTTATATGTCATCTTCTCGTTTGTCATCAGTAAAGTGAAGAAGATGAACAGCTTAGCCCTAAATCTCAAGCAGCTCTATTCAGATATGCTATGTATCAAAAGGTGTCTGACTGTGAAGACCTCACAGCAAGGTACTTCTCCAACCACAGAGAGGTCCAGTGCCCTGTGTCACCAAGTGGATGGTGAATCTTCACTGAGATAGTATCAAGGTGTCCATTGTCACTTATGATGTTTCACTTTTGTTTTCTTTTCTTTTTTTTTTTTTTTTTTTTCCTTTTTGGTTTTTGGAGACACGGTTTCTCTGTTGTAAGTCTGGCTGTCTTGGAACACACTCTGTAAACCAGACTGCCCTTGAACTCACAGAGATCTACCTGCTTCTGCCTCCATAGTATTGGGATTAGAGGTATGCACCACCACTGCCCACTCAAAGTTCTGCTCTGGTCAAACTCCCTTAGTTTTTCCTGGGTGGTACCTGCTCCTCCCTTAGAAAACCAGCTTTGCAGATCTGCAGTTATCTATGATCTCCTACCTTTGTTTACTTTGATATGTGTGGCTGCTACTAAATTGGTCAGCAAAACCATTAATTAAAAAAAAAAATGCTTTAAACAATTTAAACTCAACTAACAGATGCCCCCTAACAAACTGGATAAGTGACAGTTTTTAATGTGCAGCAATATAATCTATAATGGAAATGTGACTGTGGTGGAAACAACAGATTAAAATGAAATAGACAAGCCAGCCAATCACTTTCTTAAGGCGTGATCTGCCAATTATCTCAACCAACACAGACCCTAATATTATCATTCTAGGCCGTATGTGTAATTCTTGGGCAAAAAATAAATCTTTTAACAAGTCTGTAAGAACTGTTGGCACCCACTCATGACAGCATGCACTAACATCTTGAGAATTTTCTTTATTCCAAAAAGCATACAAGAAGGGGGGATGGGGGTGGGGGTTACAAGAGGTAGGAGAGAACCCAGGCACAAACGTAAGATAGTTATGGATCCAAAAGTGATGAAAGAAGCCAAGTGATTCTTTTTAAGTTTGCTAATAGACAATAAGGAAATCGCTGGCACTGCTCCCTGCTCATGAGCTGAAGGAAGATGCAGAGGTCCAGAACACGTTCAGTATTCACTGTGCCCATCTGTTCAGCAGCACAGTCGCCGAACAGAACGAGCAATTACCAAAGACCCTCTCAGATATGATCTGTCAACCACATCCAACCTCCTGCCAAAAGAAATCAGAACTGAGGAATGCAAAAACAGACTGGCCTTATGGGACCAGGAGAAGTTCACTTGAAATAAACTTGAAAGTAAGGAAAGGAAAGCCGGGCAGGGAGGGGTGGGGGGAGACAGAGGACTGCTATAAATATATACTGAAATATTTTTAATTGGAATCCATTCATATCAGACTAACATGAAAGGAGAAATGTTCTATTATGACTTACACCAGCTTTGCTATATTGTACTTATTATAAGGTTCATTTCAAGAGATATCCTGTTTACTCAAGAATTGGTATCTTTGGGCAAAGAACATATTTAATTTAGACCTCTCTACAGGCATTCTACTACCATATCCTACCACAAAACAGAATTTTTAAACCAAGGAAACTGTTTCAACTTAGAAAATAATCATTAAGTGTATTCAACATCTGAAGCAGCATGGTACATGGGATGGGCCACATTTAAGTTGAGGGGGGCTCTTATAAAGTAATGGTTCACAAATCACAAACCAGTGTCTCCCTTTCAATCTACAGAAATAAAGTCTTCAACACTACTAATTCTCAAAAGAACATATAACATCGACTAACTATGCTCTTCAGAAATGTGTACTTCAGAAAACTATCAAGCCTAAACTTCCCAGATTTACTTTCACTGGACCTGCCTTTTAAGCATTCTATGTGGAAGAATATCAATAGAAATCCAAAGACCAAGCCTTCCAGAGAGGGGAAAGAAGGCTGAATGTACTATCCTATCTATACTAGTAGGCACCGAGCTGATCCTTCCTCCCTCTTGAGTATCTCTATGGTTTATGAACTTGTGCCCAAATAACTTAGGTTCCCATTTGTCTCCATCAATAACTAGTTCATATCCCTAATTTAAGATTAGGTACTGAATGCATAAACCCCATTACTACTACAAAATATTTTCAAAAGCAATTTAAAGAGGAAAGGGTTTGCTGATGAGACCATCAGGATCCAATGGCTAGCTCCATATCCATGATTAGAGACAGTGTTGGTTAAATTCAGTAAGTCACAAGACAAACCAAAAAGACATGAACATGGAAAAGGGACCTGTGAGGAGAAGGGGCGTTAGGGTTGACAGTGAGAATAAGAGAAGTGGGATAATCAAAATTCACTATGTCAATATATGATGTTTCCTTTCTTTTCTTTTCTTTTTTTTGGTGGGGGAGCGTTGTTGAGACAGGATTTCTCTCTGTTTTAACACTGGTTCTCCTGGAACTCACTCTGTAGACCAGGCTGGCCTCCAACTCACAGAGATCTGCCTGCTTTTGTCTCCCTAGTGCTGAGATTAAAGGCATTTACCACCACCACCCGGCCATATATGATGTTTCCAATGAATATACTAAATTCAAAAAATAAAGGAGAGATCTGGCTCATACTTTGTGGGTATACTTCCTTATCATAGGAAAGGCATGGTGGCAGAAGCATGAGGTAGTTGGTTACTTTGCATCCGCAGTCAGGAAGCAGAGACATGAATGATGGTGTGTATGTAGCTTTTGAGTTTTTACTCATTTTATTTCATCAGGGACCCCAGCCCATGAGATGCTGTTGTCCACATTCATGGTGGTGCTTATACCTCTCTGAAAATGCCCTCAAAGACAGACTTGGAGGTATGTCTCCCAGGTGATCCAAATCTAGACTAATCACTATAGTCACTCTGGAAAATTGAAGTCCCTTACAACTCTAAACATACATAAAACTTTGAGTATCATGTACATCCTAGTTGTTTTTAAGGTTTTAGTTACTTTATTATTCTGATACTTCAAAGTCACCTTATGAACTAGACTCAAGACCTGACTGTTAGTGTGTTATCACAGCTGAATGTGGGCACATTTTTTGTTTGTCTTAGTTTCAAATATCTACATAGCCTAAGAGCTTTATTCTATGGCTAAACATCAGAAGCAGGTTAGAAATGTCAGCAAGTGAAAGTCATCTACATCAAAAGTCAAGAGTAATAGTTTTAAGAAAACATTAATCCACTTTCCCATATACATAACTGGGCCTTGAGTTTAAGAAATTAGAATTTACTTAAAAATACTTAAGACTCCATTTCCTAGAAACATCCAGCTAACATTGTATTTTGTATTCCCTGCTACCTCCACAGCCACAAGCGCATGTTTCAGTGGAATGACTCAAAGATATATCCCCAAAGTCCTCAAGTACGTGAGATATCTATCCCCAAGGTTACATTCTTACTTTACTAAATTGATATTTGTATATTAGAAGGGATTTCTCTTACATATTTTTTCTTCTATTATTTGTTTTCTTCTAGACATATTAAAATACAAGAAATTTTATATGTTCAAACGCAAGAAATCTTTAACGTTGCTTGGAGAAATTATCAATTTATTTATTCCTATGATCAAACTAAAATGATTATCCAAGCAACTAAGATGCTTATTATGCTTGATTTATTGCTATTTTTGCCCTGAATGAATTTGTAGCAGTTTTTCCCTAAACTATTGATTTTTCTAGTCTAGTTTTCTTTTCCGGCAAAGTTCACATTCTAACCTATTTAATTATTCACAACTATGAATCACATTTATTGAGTTTCTGAAAATTGAAGAAGAAACTTAGAAAGCATTACAGAAGAAAGTCAGAGTTATTTGAATATGTTAAAAAGATACAGAAACAAAAAGAAAATATGGTTAGGGTGTTGGACCTCAAAGTGCCTCTAAGCACAAATGTGGGCATTCAGATCACTGTCTGCTTTCTCTGACATCTACTGTCACTTAAAATCTCCATCACAAACCCTAGTATCTTTTGCATTAGATTCTATCCAACATTGTTTATTTTAATCCAATGACTCAATAAAAAAGTTCTATGTCTAAATGCATGAATCATTTAGTGACATCTATTACACATTTTATAAAGACACTACTAAATTGACTCTTTTATACCCTGTACTATCAAATATGCCCAGATAACACACAGACGTATTTCCTGAAGAAATAAAATTCAACTTCACCAGCATTTCTATCTTGGTACAGAAGCAATGAGGCAACTATTTGGTATTTTATGGCATCTTGCCCTTCATTTATAAAAAATTCCTTGTGAATGGAAAAACAATCTATGCATAAAGGCTATGAGGAGTTCTCACACAGATCTCACACAGAAATACAGACCATTAGATGTGCATTAGAACAGACTCAAGAGCAGCTGCAAAACTAGAAACTTGGGAAATGATGATGAAAAAAAGATTAAATTGCTTGATGGTACACTGGAATGTTATTCACTTTTCTGAATGTTTCAAACTTAAAAAATTCAACTTCTTTTCAAAATCAAACTTATTTTCACATCAGTCATTTCCTCTGGGCATACTGTCTATTATCTTTACTGCCCCCAAACAATTAAGTTTCTTCACCTTAACTGGTAAGAATTTGTTCCACTACCTTTCTCGTCATCCAAGCCCTGTGGGTTTTGTTTGGGCTTTTGTCTCTATATATACAACTGATGACTAAGTCTCAAAAGCAAGAGATTTGGTTCCTTCCTACTCTCCTATACAGGGAAATCTAGTTATTCATATAATTTCCTTATTATATTTTATGTATTCATTTATTTAGAAAAAAACAGAATCAGCCATCCTTATATATGTGGCTCACATTATCAGTTAATCCAATCAGGCCATATACTCAGCACTCTAAGAATTCAGAACCCACTTACCTTTATAGAAAACTCGCTTAAAACATTATCAACTCACATTGCTTTAAGACAAAAGGTCAATGTATAAAGGGAGAGAAATGGAGTCACAGATATCAGTATGATTAATTCTCTACAAATCAGTAAGTAAAAAGGGCAACTGAATTTATTCAAAACATAAATAACAAAGAGGTGACAAGAAGGTACTTAGATATACGAAAATATGAATTCAATATGAAAAAGAACACTTTTTCAAACAAAATTAAAGTGTGTTAAGTCTTATTACAGAGTTGATATGAACACAAATAACGAAGAAATTGCTTGGCAACTATTAAATTGGAGGGCTGGAGAAATGGCTCAGTGGTGAGAAGAGTATCCTGCTCTAATGGAGACCTAGAGTCCAATTTCAGCACCAAAATTGGATGCTCAAAACCACCTACAACTCTAGAGTATCTGACATCTCTGGCCTTCGTGGACAGGGGCACTCACTTGAGACAGATTAACACACATAGTCATAATTTAAAAACAATAAAACATATCTTAATAATGAATTGGTGTAACTACAATATTGAGTAAGCCCATCAGGACTATAAATGCACACACCATGTGGCCCACACATCAACTTACAGAAATTTATCTTAAAGTTGAATTGAAATACTTGTGAAAGGACATCTTTAGAAACAATTCTGACAACAGAAGATTAGAAACAAGATTAGGGAGCTAATCATAAAAATTATGTTATAGCAATATAATAAGATACTTTCTAGCCCTAAAAAACAATAAGGACAGCCTCATGGCATATTAAGTGAAAATAATTAATATTTAGAAAGGGTTTATAATGTTTAAGGTATGTTATAGTTTGAATGGGAAGCCCCCCACTCCACAAGTTACTGTGTTTTACCACTTAGTCCCCAGCTGCTGACACTGTTTGGGAAAGTTGCAGAAGATTAGAAAGTGGAGTCTTGCTAAAAGAAGGGAGATGCTGAAGGAGTCCTTGAAGTGTTAAATCCTGGCCCCTGCCTTTTCACTCTAAATATCCTGACTGTGGATGGAATGGGCCTCATGTGGCATGATGGAGCATGTCCTCTCCAGCTGTGAACCAGAAGACACCCTCCTTCCCTCAAATTGCTACTTGCTGTGGATTTTAGCACAGCAGTGACAAAAGCAACTAATATAATGTCTAAATTTGCTTAAATGTGCATAGAATCGTACAAGTTACTAGAAAATAAAGCTAGCAGTTTCTTGAGAGAAAGATAACAGGGTGTCTTGGAAAAAGTTGTTTACCATATAAACTACAGTTCTGAATTCTGAAGCATGTGAACATATTACATATTTAAGCTGACTTTTAAAATACTAATTTTAAAATCATACCAAGAGGTAAAAAGACAAAAACTGGGGGTCCTCAAATCACTTTATTCCTGAATAAGTACAGCAATGAATGCACAAGTATGTAAAAATACCTCTACTATCTTTTATGTTTTCTATGATTCTATACCCTCAGGTCTGTAATCTATAAAATTCTATGCTTTTATCTAAACGCTATACCAGTAGGAACATAAACTTATAATGTCAGTTCATCCATAAGCAACCAATCTTTTCAACTTAGTTCACTGGAGTATTTGCCAAAAGCAGTCATCCTACATTCAGTTTACAAATTACAGGAAAGGCACCATTCCTGTCAGCAAGGGTAAAACGGCAAACAAAACCAGGCCCTGCTATTATGGAGCTAGTACTACAGTAGACATCGGATCGGGTAAACAAGTGCACATGTAAATCTTCCAGCCTACTATGAGTTAGTGGTGCCTTCTGTCAAAAAATCCATCAGGTTTAGTGACGAAGCATTAAGAGTTACCCAGTAAAAGGAAGCTGTTTCATTAAACCCTCAGCCTCTTTTATCCTACATTGTGTTTAATATATACCAAGCCACGTGCTATGTGTACTCTTATATCTTGCTAACAACAACTATGAGACTGGCAACCATTTTTATGTTCTCTGCATATTTAGTCAAATGTACTAATATATCTATAGATAAATATAATTTAATTTCCTATTAAAATTAAGTAGAGAAACTAGGTAAGAACTTGGTTTTGACTTTGACCTGCAGCTAGGTAGGCATTAAAGATTTTTGTTGAAGCAGATGCTCTTTCCCATCAAACTCGATCTGAAAGAGTCTCATATAGCAACAATAATAAAACATTATGATCACCTATATTTTTCTCTAGAGTGACCCTATTAGGTAAACACAAACACTAAAAAATAACTCAGCAGAAAACTGTAGCCAGCCAACGTGGTAATGTCCCATGTGGAATTTAATTCCTAGCAATTTCATAGGTACAAATTTCTATTTTCATGCAATTTGAAATTCATACAAAAGTGTTTTACAGTCTTGTTTTATAAGGACTTCATCTATTCTTGAACTCATCTAACTTTTCCCAACTAAATAAATGCCATCTAATTTTATCAAACATTTAAATAAAAGCAAAACAAAACAAAACAACAGATAACATATCGAAATGTCCTAGAGGAGATACTTGTAACTCGCTACAGCTGAGGCACACTTAAACCCAACTCTTAACAGGTGCTTGGA
>JAMJFZ010003845.1:30000-80000 GCA_026225945.1 Cricetomys ansorgei | reverse complement strand
CTGGGGAAAAGCTTACTCCCCATTTTTACCTATGCTCAGTAGGCTGGCTTAGTTTCACCGGAAATCAACAAACCCTAGATGCACATTTGATATTTACTACATATTTCCAATCACTGGAAAATGCCATTTAATTCCCAACAAATAGAACTTGGACAGTGACTGACATTTAAAAAATAATAATTTTAATTTCTGTCACATATATTATACAAAAATAAATTTCATGTAGATTAGATATATAAATAGAATAATAGCAGAGAAGCTAAACTATGGATTTTGGGGTAAAATCTTTACTTTAAATAATAGGCAAGAGAAGACTTAACTGAACAAAACTTTAAAATCAAAAATCTAAAAGAAGAAAATACAATAACACAAAATAGCACATGCATGCCCAATAACAGATACTAAATTTTAAGAAATAAGCCACAAACATAAAACACTTTGCGACCTTAAAGGATATGCACGCTATACAAATCATATACAAATCAATAAGTATAGGAAAATGGTGAAAAATGCAAAAAATAAGTAACTTAAAAATTAAAAAAACAAACAAATAAAAAACAGAAGCTGAAATATAAGCCAAATGCAAACCAAAATCCAAATCTGATGCCTGGAGTGATGGTTTAAGCCCTCAAAATCTTGATTCACAAATCCTGTTATAATTGCTTGTTAGTCACACACTGCTTTCTCTTCCCTGTTCTTTAGCTTTAAACGTAGGAGGACACTAGTGTGGCTGTTAGATGAAGTTGCCAGATGAGCAAGATACAAACTGCCTTGCTATGATCCGCCAGGCTTTCTGCTTTAAGGCAGATACCAACTCTCCCTCTAACCAAATTTGTTAGATATTTGGAAGTACTAACTCACAGATATTTTGATTACGAGATTCCATCAAATACAATTTGCATCCTTCAGTGAGCATCATCAGAGCCTATACAACAACCAGAAAAACTAATTTGTATTTGTGTGTGTATGTGTGTGTGTGTGGGACTGAAAGGAGAAATGAAGAAGAGATTTACAGAATATGTATGATATATATTTGCAATCTTCAAATTTATTGTTCTGCACCAAGAGAACATAATTTAAATACAATTTCCCACTATATTAGCCAATATTTGGCACACAGGTCTCCCTAGTGCCTCAAGGATTTCATGAACTTAAAGTGTTATTTGTGCATTTAATTAAAGAAATTGATTATGGATACACATCCTGAAAATAAAATGTAAAAACAGAGTATGTATGAAAGGGGTTCCAAGAAACCACAATTTTAATACCTTTCTTAGATTTTCATTTTACAAATTTCCTAGAGTTTACATTTTTTACAAATTAAAAAAAAAACAGTGCTACAATTACTGAAACTTGAAAAAAAGTGTGAGCTTTTCACCATCAATGTCTCAACAGGCTAGGTCTGCTTTCATCAAGCTTGCCATTCTGAGTCTGTTAGTGCATCATTTCTACTAAGGCTGACAGGAAAGGAATCTTCAGTGTCCTACCTCCGTCACGTCCAGCCAATTCTTCCCTAAGGGGTTCATATCTATCATAACTCAATTTGTAGGTTTCTCTACTATATGGATACTAGATCCTGTCCTTAATGTGGCACTTTACTTTTGAGTCTTTTAAAATCTGATATACATGGCATATTCCATAAAATACAGAGGTGTAACTGATGTTTTGCTTTCAACAGTGAGAAAGTTTTGAATTTAGAAAGTGCCACAGGGATTGATGATAGAGGGAAATTACAAAAATATAGCACTAGAATCAACCTAAACAGGATGGCAAGAGCAGGAAGAAATCTCTTCCCAAAACAAGAACGAACTTTAGATATGCATAGGAATTCTATTTAGGATAGGAATCAGTGTCTGGAACAGCCAAGAGGGACTGTTTACACTGAGCTACAAGCCATTAACTTGAGCCAAGCTAACAGCAAATGACTGCAGTGGCAACTGCCGGCAGAAGATAATTAGTTTAGAACCTATTTTAACATGAATATTTTATCATGCAGCACAAAACTCGTTATGGAGAAGAATTAGAGGGCCAGGCCGTCTGTAGGCTCTGGAGAGGTGATCTGTCAAGCCCCCGTAAAAAGCCTGCTAGTAGAAAGCAGGTTTAGTGATTCAGCAAGACTGGATTTCATTAAAGGTTCAACAATCCATTAAGAACTTATCTGGTGACAAGTTAAAGAGGACAGGTACCAAGCTGCAATGGAACAACTTAACTACTGAGCAACAACTGACAGAAAAGTGAAGCCAGTGAAAAGTCACCTAAGCACCTAAGTGCTTACATTAAAAAATCGTTACATGTGGACATTTCTCAAAAAAAAAAAAAAAAAAAAAACTTTATTGTGTTCTCTTATAAGGGGAAATTCAAATTTTGGAAAATTGAAAATGTAATTCATGTTACTAGGCTTATGTCAATCTGAAATTTGTGTTTCAAATACAGTTCTACATTAAATCTATATTTAGAAAGTTAATAATCATGGGTAAGATTCTCAGTATCTCATTTAATCATAATTAACCTATGAGGGAGATACCATCATTATCCTTATTCTGTGCATGACAAAATAGCAGAGATGCTAAAGTAAGCATGTTTAAAATCACATTCCTAGAGGAGCAAAGCCAAAATGTAAACCCATGTAGTCAGATACTAAGTCTGTGCTCTTATAATATCTGTGTATTTCAAATAACCAACAGCTTCTAAAAATAAGCCTAAGCTCATAGAGAAAGAAGGCCAGTGCCTTTCAATTGTATTGAATGAATAAAACAAAAACAAAGGCATACTGGCATTACTCTATAAAAGAAAAGACAGCTGAAATTAGAATGTAGCCATCAGGTTTTTAAGATGAACTATGAAAATTCTCTGGCAGAACAGTTAGCATAGACTAATGGACTAACATTCCCTTAACCTCCGTATACTCAGTGACCGGCAAGAAAAAAAAAGCCTTTTTAATTATCACTAGTTTAGCAATTCATTGAGATCCCTCAGTCTATGCAAAGAATAATCAAGTCTAGTACAGTCCCTTAGGCTGATGGGTACTCAATAAATACTTGTTCATTATTATGTAGATAAACTACTTGCTCAGGCCAATCTGTACTAGGAAATAATCCATACCCCAAGGGGGATTACAGGCAAGATTCAATTTTGTGAATAATTTTAATGTGCCTCTAACACAAATATTTTCTCTCCAGAGCAATCTTGGAAGTTATTTTAGACGTAGAGATAAACTTATACTAAGAGAAGCTAGACAATGAAAAATCTTATTAATTAACCCATCTTTAAAATCTATAAACATTTACTACATGTAATGTGCAAAACACAGGATTATACAAAATCAGTGAGACATAATTCTCTTGCTCCTCAGAACTGGTGAGGACAGAAATAATGAATAGAAAGTTCTAATATAATGTGATACTGGTTGCTACACAAGGAGCTATAGGAACAGGAAAGAAAAACAGTAAAACTAGTGGTCAGGTAGGGTAGTTCTGGAGAAAAATCGCATAAAGGATGCTGATAGCAGTAGGCTTAGGAAAAAAGAGGAAGTTCTTTACTCGAGGAAGAAATAACAATGCCCACAAAATCCTAACCCTGAAATGAGGCCTGTGATTGCCAGTCAACTTCCTAATTGTGATGGTTAATTTTGATTGACAATCTGACTGGCTAGAGAAATGCTTAGGTATTAATGAGGCACACTTATGGGTGATCTATGAAGACATTTGGAGAGAGCAGCCCCATGTGATAATTAGGGATAAACAAAGAAAAAAAGAAGGAAGGACGTGAGCTATGCCATTCATTCTCCCTGCTCTCTGACCACTTAAAATGTACGTAATCCTGGTTAGACACTTCTACAGCATGGAGTGGATACCACCATGCCTACTCCACACCAAGATGGAACAAATCCTCTCAAAAAGGGCAAAACAAATCATTCCTCTCCCTTGAGTTGCTTCTTGTCAGGTGTTGGGATACAGCAACCATAAAGGTAGCTAATACAGATAGTGTTTTTGTTAAATAGAAAAGACAATTTTGATGCACTTCAAAGCACAGATCCAGCAGGTAGGCACAGACACTAAGCCAGTACTGGCATGAAGGTTGTCAGGTCCAAGCAACACACCACCACAGAAATCAATGAATTTTAGAATTGATACAAAAAGTTACAGCAATTATATTTCCAGTACAGCGAGCTCAGAAACTTAGAATATAAACACGTAAGACACTGTTGACAAGGATCAGAGAACTGCTGTGTGACAAAAACTGGGATTCAAATTATATATTCAAGAAATGTTTGAGAGAAAATATTATCAATTTTTATAGTAAAATTAAATTTTTAATCAATAAAATACAATCTATAGAGATGTTCTATTTTCAGAATGGGCTTACGAAGTAAGATTCTCAATCTTTTTATATAATTACCTAACATGAGGAAAAGTATAGATGAAGATAAAAAAAACCTGGTCATGCAAGTGACTAAATTTATATAATAGTGTGAAAGCTACACTTTCAAGGTCGTCCATTCCTACATTCACCCAAAGAAACTATTCCTCTACCTCTTCCCCTCCCTCTATGCCCCAGCTCACCCCTACCTCCTCCAGCTCTCTCCATCACCAACCACAAACATTCCCCCATTCTCCCTGGAAAAGAACTGTCTCCACCAGGGTTTCAGCACAATCGGAGCATGGCATAGCAGGATGGAATGAGGTCAGGCACAAATCCCTACAGCAAGGGTGGGCCAGGTAGCCAAGCAGGAGAAAAAGGGTCTCAAAGGGCTGGTAAAATGGTCAGAGATGCCCCTATTCCAGCCTATAAGAATCTTTCAAGGACACCAATCTAGCTAGCCATGAGATTTATTTAGGGTATCCTACTAGTTCCTGTCTGTGGCTTCAGTCTCTGTGGGCCCCTGAGAGTGCTAGTCAGCCCACAATGTGGGACTTGTTCTCATAGCGCCCTCAGCCCCTCTGGTTTCTCCCATCCCTTCTTCTCTCAGTCTTCTATGGGGTTTCCTGATCTCTGCATGTTTAGCCCTGGGCGTCTCCAAATGCCCCTCTCAGCTGTTGTAGGGGGTCTATCAGGTGAGGACTGGGATAGGTACAGATCTATAAGCAGAGCATGACATTAGAGATTGTCTCCAGGCTATCCAGTCTCTAGTTCCTAAACAGACTATTCCTAAGACATTTAGATAAGATGTGTGTGAAATTTTGTTTCTATATTATAAAAATAAGGTGTTGATAGGCCTACATGAAATATTCTCACCAAGTAAAATAAGATCCAAACATCACAGAACACATGTGAAAAGAAGAAGCAGAAAGCACATGCATGGTATGAATGGTGA
Organism: Cricetomys ansorgei; assembly: GCA_026225945.1. Classification (NCBI taxonomy): domain Eukaryota; kingdom Metazoa; phylum Chordata; class Mammalia; order Rodentia; family Nesomyidae; genus Cricetomys; species Cricetomys ansorgei. Next base: position 74,686 of record JAMJFZ010003845.1, on the reverse strand, counting down.
CAGGATACATGAGAGGTAAACATCTACCATGATTTTAAACTCTTCAGCAGCAAAATAAAATCTGGATTATCTCACACAACAGGAAATCAAACTGGGTAACAGTCTCTCTCATGGCCAACAGCTCCCATTCCTAGAAGCTATTATCTTTTTCTATAAAAAGAAAACAAAATGGCACAGGGAAGAAAAGTAAGGAACAAAGTCATACTTGAGATGATTTTTTTGAAAGATGGGTACATCAAATTTTATTAAGTAGAGAAAAGGAGAGGTTATATGGGTGCAAGGATTGTAGCTATCACAGCACACAGGAAAGCCTGCAACTGGCCAGAACAAAGAGAAGGACAAACAGGTGGTAGCTGAGGGAACTACAAAGGAAGCAACAACATGCAGCAAATAAGAGCTAGAGAGTAGACAGGTGGCACCATACAAGTCTGGAAAAGAAAAGTCGAGCTATTGCAGGACTGTTCAACACATTCAGTAAAGGACATGAGAATTCACTTAGGATAACTTGTGAGGCATGACTCAATCTGAGGGAGCAAGGGGTAAATTAGATAGGGCAGTGAGAATAAAAAATAATATACAAATATACTGTGATATGCTACCTTAACACATCTAGTTAATGTTATAAATCACTCTGTCAATTATCACATTTGAGCCTTGACCATCTTCTAAATTAAGGCATATGACAGAAGAAAATCAATGTCTGAAATATTACAACTTGCTCAAAGTTGTAGATGCTCTAGCAAAAGACAGAAGTCATCCCAGATCTCAGTGCATGTTGAGACAACAAGTCTTCAACTAAACAAAAAGTGGGTGAATCAGACGGAAAGAATACTTTTTGCTTCTTTGTTTATTAATTCACATACATTTTCAGTAAAGATTTTATAAAATTTTGGACAATAAGCACAACAATTAATACAGATTAATGGTAGGGTGCACCTAGTTATGAACACCTTTAAGTATGACAAACACAATTTCTTGTTATCAAGATACTACAGTGTTTAGTAGTATGAACTAGACCCTGTGGCAGATACTATGAACACAGCTGAAGATACATGCACAGGCTGACTGTACTAGATATACATACATGATCATTTCTGTCACCACTGGAGAAGCCATCCCTCCCTGCTATCCTCCCTTGTTATTCAATTTATAAAACTTGAATTATTTACAGAGTGGCTCTCACAGATTTTAATGCAATACACATACACACATAAACACACACAAACATATATATATACTATGCAACGTTCAAATGAAAGTAAACAATTTCTTTAACTATTTATGACTTCTTTATAGCAAAATATTCAAAATATTTTCTTTTAGTCTTTCAAAATGTACACTACATTAACATCATTTATAACAACTCTATTATGTAATATAACATGAGAATTTTTTCTCCTACATAATTACAACTTAGTTCACATTAATCATCCTTTATCCATTCCTCTGCTACCTTTATTCTAATCCCCAAAGAATCCCAGTAAAAATAAGCCTATATGAACTGTCCATTCTGCTATTTACTCCTAGGGGTGGATACTCCTGAAAATATGGCCTTCAAAATAATTTCAAGTACCAATAATCCAATAATCATGCCTCTATTTCCCCAACATGTTGGATATCAATAAAACTCCTGTGTGAAATGTCTCAAATGGGGCCGTGAGACAGATAAAGGTGCTTTCAGACAAGCCTGACTACCTGAGTTTTATCCCCAGAACCCACATGGTAGAAGGAGGGAGAGAACCAACTCCTGAAAGATTTCCTCTGTCTTGCACATAATTATTGTGAATGGCAGACACACACACATGTAGAGACAGAGACTGAGGGACAAATACAAAACAATAAACATAAAAGTAGTGTTGAATGTAAGCAAAAAGTACCCTTTTGTTTTTATATGATAGCAGTAACACAAAGACATCATCAATGATTTCTGCCGTGTCTATTAAAACAACTGCTTTGGAGGGCGATTAAAACATTTAAGATGCAATGTAAAACAATGCTAGCTGACACATAAACCAGCAAAACCTGACTCAAACTTAGAGATGAATTTTTATGAAGTCTGAATCCATGGTTCAATAGAGCACTGCTTTTTCTTTCCTGTTTCTGAAATCAAAGTTTCTTAATGATATAAAACATCTTCAATATCATGCAGTTACAATGCAACCATTTTATTACTTTTTATATTCAATCAAAATGCCAAATGCCATTCACAATACCATTACTCCTGAACCATGAAAACATATTTAAATCCATTACTACTATTACTTTTTAAAATGTCCAAAATGATCTAACTCCATCTTCACATGAAGACACAATATAAAATAAAACAATTTTCCTCTCTATGCCACAAGTGAGAAATGGATACATTGCTTCCTGCTGTTAATGGGGTGATAGAACAATACTGTTATATGACTAATGCACTTGTTTAATGGATTATTTTTCTTTGTAATTACAGTAATAATAGTAACTCATCCCAAATTTTAGCATTTTAAGACAGGCACACTATTTTCACATCCAGGTTTAGTTTGCTTACCTCCTGGACAAATTTAAATGAATGAAAATCACAAGATTACAGGTGGCATAAACCCCAAAGAAATGGCATATGGAGAGCCACATGCTCTGGCAGCACATCAGCATGTGACAGACCCTGGAAGACAGCTTCAGAGCACAGTCTGAGCTCTAGCACACACTTCAATCTCGCGCTAGCATGTCCTACCCCTACTACCAGACGTAGCGAGTCAAAATGCATGGCAGCTCCTTTTCTAAAAGAAAAGAATAAAAAAAAGGATAAACAGGAATTCATGAAACAACTAAATTTGCATAACATTTCTCTATACTGTAGCGCCCCCCCCAAACACACACACAAAATAACATGAAGAAAGTTTCCTTTCCTTAGGAAGAAAAACTTGGAAATTACAACAAAACCAAATGACACACGAGTGGCATATGGTGTGCAATAGTACAATTGAGGCAGCTATGCATCTGTAGAGTGGGTAACAAATATTTACCTTACAGTAAGGGTCTTGTATAAAAGTAGCAGTGGAATAGGTAATACTACTTTTCTGATGAAGTCGTCAATTACACCATACTGTTGACATGCTATATAGTCAGGGATCAACCAGAGAGATAGGATTAGTGAGAGACACAGACTAAGAAATCTCTCTTTCTCTGTCTCTATCTCTGTCTCTGTCTCTGTCTCTCTCTCTCTGTGTCTGTCTCTCTCTCTCTGTCTCTCTGTCTCTCTCTCTGTGTCTCTCTGTCTGTCTGTCTCTCTCTGTCTCTCTCTCTGTCTGTCTCTCTCTCTGTGTCTCTGTGTCTCTCTGTCTCTGTGTGTCTCTCTGTGTGTGTCTCTCTCTCTGTGTCTCTCTGTCTCTCGTCTCTCTCTCTCTCTCTGTCTCTCTCTCTCTCTCTCTCACACACACACGTACATGCCTTTAATCTCAGCACTTGGGAGGTAGAGGAAGGTAGATAGATCTCTGTGAGTTCAAGTCCAGCCTGGTCTACAGAGTGAGTTCCAGGACAGTCAGAGTTACAACATAGAGAAACTTTTTAAAACACACACACATACTCACAAGGATTTGGCTAAGAGTAGGTGGGCATTATCTAGACAACTAAAGAATTCATAGGGAAGGCAGTTGGGTAAAGAGGCTCTGACACTACAACAGCAAAACTGCTATCCATAGACAGAATTTTATCTTCAGCTGAAGGCCTTCCACTGAGTAAATAGGACCCACCCATAAAGTAGAATCATTTTTATCCTTGAAATCAACTGGTAATACATGATATATAATACAAACACACACACACACACACACACACACACACACACACACACACACACACACACACATTGCAGCAATGTCTCAATCACTGTTTTATTGAATTGCAAGGGACTACAGCCTGAAAAGGTTAAAACAACAAAAAGCCAGTAAAGGGAATACCAGGGAATCTGTCCCCATGCCTCATTTGCAGGGACAGAGGACTGCAAAGTGATTGCAATTGCATCTCAGTAAAGAGAGAGTGCTTATGCTTGTCTTTTAAGGTTTAATTTTGGTTTGTCTTGGGTTCTGTTTTGGGGAAGTCCATAGGAATAGGTGATAAAAAGAAAGTATAAGGAGGCTATATTAATAACACTAGTTTGGTAGTAATAAATAAAACAAAAACAGATCCTGTTGAGGAAAGGCAAGATGCCATTGTGTGCTAGATTTTCTCAGAGAAAGATTCTATAATCTCACATTAGAGCTATAATTAAAACTTATTATTTAAATTCCTTTAGAAAAATAATTTGTCATCATGAATAACTGCCAGAGAAGCATAAAAAGCAAGCAAAAATGGGACCTTACTGTTTGGAAACCATTATGAAAGAATTGGTGATTCCTTTTCAGGGAGCACCTGCTAGGCACCCTGCACTCTGCTTGGCTATTTGATATCTAATGAAAACGGTCCATAATAAATAGTATAGCTTCAATTTGAATACAAAATGTCTTAAAACATGCTTTATAAAAGTTTTCATTCATAAGAAATTGCCAATTCAGATACAAAAATTTGTTCATTTTTTATCCTCTTTGACTAAGGAAGAATAGCGAGGAAATAAATCTCAAAATTTAAAATAGCAAATAACAGAAATGATGCAGAGAAATGTGAATTTTCATATTGGGCCATATAAAGCTTAAAAGTCATATTAGAAGGCAGAAAGGGTTACTTTGCTGCACAGTAATAGAAATCCATGCCTAATCTAGCTTTCAGACTTCAATAAGGTCTCTATCAAGATAACTTGAGCGTATGTATAGAAACACAGTGATGTATGGTTAAAATACAAAACAAAAAGAGACTGAGTAGTGAATATGCTACCACAGAGAACGTTCTCTAACGTCAAACGAGTGTACTTCCTCTCTGCTTGTCTACAATCAGCACTACTGCAAGAGGACAGAAGAAGCGGCCACATTTCTTTTCTTTTGTGCACTAAGAGATAGGGAAGAGACTATAAACAGAATCAGGAGGAAGAAATTAAAAAAAAAAAAAAAAAGAACAAAACAAGAGAGTCCAAATTCTGTGCCCAAACTAAGATTTTAAAAAATTAATGAAAATAAACTTCTGTGACAAAGCAGAGGAACCAGCCATGTAAAATCAGAATGGTAACAACAAAATGCAAAATTATGACTCAAGTCTGCTCATCCAACACTAGGAATGAACACTAACTTCAAGGAGATATTCTAGAAAACTGGGTGAATGAAAGAAATGAAGAAAACATAGTATCTCAATAGTTGTAACAGTTACATGGCAATAGAAACCATTGACAATGAAGAACTTTTGCTGCATGTAAATTATGAACATGACAGAAACAGCAGAGACAGAAAATCTTGGGAGTTATGATGCAATATAATGAATGCAATAGACACATGTAGAGTAACATTAGAGAATATGAGTGCAAGAATGAGAAGTAAGGGTCCAAGTCTCCTCTGGACACATTAAACTATACTTGGAATACAGAATTCACTTAAGAACAAACTGAAACAGTCAAGAGTATCAATCAGAATGTCAACATCACTGGAAGCATAAAAACATGGGAGATCCTGTGGTGCTACATAAGGAAACAAAACTGATTGAGGGGGTACATTCAGGCCGTTCGCATTAAATAGCAATGAAACATGGGAGCCTGAGATTTGAAACTGCCTATGGCTTTCATACAGGATCAGAATAGGAAAGAGACATGGAAGCAACAATATAGACAAGAAAACAGTCTGGAGGAATGATGCAGACAGAATCCAAGCACTTAAAAAGAGTCAAGTTAAGTAGCCATCAAGTGTCTTTAAAAATAGTTCAAGAGTGATGAAGAAAATATGACCTAGGCAAACTATAGTGAAGGCAGAAAGAAGGATTTGAGAGCTGTTACTAAGAGCCATTACACAACAGCCATTACTAGACACTTTAAATACCAAACCTCATATTGGAAGCGGGGAAGAATGTCTCCCATATGTGTATTCAGCAAAACAAACAAACAAACAAAAACACTAACCTTTTCATCACTGAAAAAATTTCAAATACAACATAAATATTTTCATTTACTTTTACAAAATGCGGGACATGGTGGCATATGCTTATAATCCCAAAGCTTGGGGGCTGGAAGCAGAATGATCAGGCATTCAAGGCCAGACTCAGCTATCCAGCAAATTCAAGGCCAGCTTGTTTTATGAGACTCTTGTCTCAAAAAACAAAAACAAACAAACAAGCAAACAAAACTGAAAGGTTATCTTCTAACCTATTAAAGTCTTCTCTCCATATATCCAAAGGGTTCTTGAGCATGCTGACAAGAAATTGAAAGGAAAGCAATCTACAAATGGAAGATATTAAGGTTTTCCAACACCCAATCAACACAGCATGTCAAAAATCTGTTCCTTTAGAAACTCAACCTAAAAAGCTAGTGTTTTAATGCTCTTGATTTCATTAAACCTAACTTTTGACAAAATAGCATCAAACAAAATTATTAATGAGGTCCTTGATATCAACAATAAAGGACAGGAAAATGGCCAAATGAGGTTCTAATACATTAGTTAAAATGCAGAAGAAAAGGATATGAGATAGTGTGAAGTGACCTAATTTAACTTGTCATAACAGTTGCTAAAGTGGGTTCTAATGTCCTTGATCCTAACTAACAGAGAAAAGACAATTTCAAAACAAAGACATGAAGATCACATGGAGAAGAAGGTAAATCGGTTTCCCACTGGGAAAATAAATGAATGGTGGACGTTTCTATAAAAGTCACTTCCAGGCAGAAATTGTATTGAATTTCAATTTCCCTTGATCTTCAAATGATTAGGCAGCTGGAAGGCAGGCAGATAAAACAATGAAGACATTATCTTAAACATGCTGTGATTTCAAGATTTTAAATTTTGTTTTAGATCTGAAACAGACAAATCAAAGCACAAATATCTGGTAAAATTTACTTTGAACATGTGCTATGCATTCTACCTGGGTATGATTTTTAAGTTAGGAATGTGCACAGATGATGGGGAATCTTTTGTTCTGTTCAGAAAATATATGCTGAGTTCTGAACACTTTGATTTCCTCAAAGCACCATTATTTGGTTTGATAAAGGCCACCACCCCCACTCCAAAGGCATATAAAATAATCATCAAAATGTAGCCCCTAGTCTTTGCTATTTAACTTTGTTCAGAAAGGTATAATTCAAAATTTTCTAAGTAATACTATTTCTCTGAGAAATAAGATAAACTTAATTTCATTTACAGGCTAACTAAAGACTTAGGGTCCATTCATCATTTTTAAAATGCTGGCCAGGAGATAAGATTAGTTTCTGTCACTCATAGCACTGTCAGGAGGACTCAAAATGATTGCAAAGTCGATTTTTATGGTCATATTTGAACGAATAATAAATGTTCCCATGGAGGCTTCAGTTCAAGAGTCTTAGAGAATTTGATTGATACAGAGGAGAAGTGACAAGCACATTTCTAGCAGTAGGTTTAATTCATGATCTCATGCTGCAGTTTTCTAAAGACCTAGGAGAAACCACTTAGAAGCATTAAGCCTAGATAAAGTAGTGTAAAAATAAAGCCTAAACTGAGATTATTATGAGTGGAGAAAAGACAGCATAAGGATAACCACGGAGCAGTTATCAAATACATGTATGAGCTTAGTGCCTAAAGGATGGAGCTGATTAAGGGAGTAACTCAGGACAAAAAGGCATTAAGGAGGCAGGAAAACAAGGAAAGAGGTGTGCCACCAGTGGAACCACTAGACAGTGAAGGCATAAAAGTACTTCTCCAAAACTCAGTACTGGAGAACACCAATTGAGAACAGATTGGATGAATGCACAGAACTAATTTAACTAACAACGCTGTTTCAAGTAATCTAAGATTTAAAGAAAATTTTACACTAAATAAGAACTTTTTTTAAAGTGTCATTTAGCAGAAATCCTAAACTATGAAATTATATCAAGATACTTAATAGACATACAAAGTAATTTTTAAAGTATAATGAAAACAATCTCTAATCGCCTTTCAAAGTCAATACCAAAATACATATAATTCTTTATCATTGCATTCAGAAAACAAATTGCAAAGTAAACCATAAGTTCAAATGCAAACAAAACAGTCCATATTTCTCACTACACTCCCATCTGTTTTATTTATGCAATAAATGAAAACGCTTCTAGAGTGGAGGTCACCTCTAGAGTGTACTTCTAGTATAATTGCTAATTGACATTAATATAATGTTCAAGTTTTAATTCTTGCAAAGAACATTTTTTGCTAAATATATAAAAAAATAAAACTCATCTTCATCATGAAACACAAAATTGAATGTCATCCATTAAATCTGCTTCAAATCATTTTAAATCATTTGTTAGAACATTTAAATTGGCATTTTCTAAAAACATTTCTTTCTGTCTTCTTTTGTTTCTTTCTCTTTCTTCCTTTCTTATTTTATTTCAGTTTGTTTGGTTTGCTACTTTAAAGAAAAAACGTCTTATTATATTGCCTTTCTGCATCAGCTTCCTGAATTCTGGTATTACAGGCATGAGTCACCAAGGTCAGCCAGTATTAAATCAAAATAATTTTAAGATGCTTTTAAAATTCATTTTTATAGAAAAATAAATGATCAATGAGCATTTTTAAGTGCTCAATATATACCAGTCACCATTCAACTATTTAAACTACTTTGAAATGGCTATCATCAAAAAATCTGACGGCAAATGCTAGTGACATTTGGGAAAAGAGGAACCCTTATTCACTGCTTGCAAGACTGCAAACTAGTAGAGTCACTGAGGAAATTAGTTTAGAGGGCTCTAAAAAATACAAATATAACCACTTCACTACTCCTGGGCAGAGTCCATATCCTACTACAGAGATACTTGCACACCTGTGTGAATCAGAAAGAAATGAAACAAGCCTCCAAGTCCAGTAACAGACGAAAGATAATGAGTGTGGAACACAAACAAAACGGAATTTGATTTAGTGGTAAAGAAAAATGAAATTTTCAGGACAATGATTGGAACTGAAAATTATACTCTACAGTGATTCAAAATCAGAAAGTAAAAAAAAAAACAAAAACAAACAAACAAACAAAAAAAAACCCAGGCAGATTCTAGCCTGTGATCCATGTGCATTTGAGGGGTGGAGGCAAAGCCTCATCAACTGGGAAGAAGACATCAAAAGGAGAGTAAGAACAAAGTAAGTGATGGAGAAGGACAGGAGTGAGCAAAAGGACTCCTGGGTCAGGAAGGAGGAGAGAGATGCAGGGCTGAGGGGAGCAGGGGAAGGAGGGCATTGGGAGAAATGAAGACGAAGGAGAATCGACTAAACGCACTATTTGGAAGCATCATAATCGTATCTAATGCCTTCTATATAACTTAAAACATTTAAAAAATAAAACAAGTGAAATGTATGAATACTGTGTACTGGAAAGAAAACTGATTTAAAAGCTTCTGAAACTTTGTGTCTATTAAGAAACAAATGCAAAAAGTCTGAAATGGACTGGAAAAATGGAAAAGAAAGTTTCAATATGAAAAAAGTAAATAATTAAAATATTTGATAATAAATGAGAATGAATAAAAACATATTCAGGCTCAAAAATTATTTCATACAGATACAAGCACTCAACAGATGGACACTGATGTTACTTACTACTATCTTTTCTAATGTGAAACCTTTCAAGTTCCTAGAATTAAAAATTAAAATTGCTAATAATGTCAGAAAAGGAGAATGAGCTAGCAAGAAGTGCTTTGGTACTTTCTGTAAAAATACCTCACATCACAAGATTCCAAAATTCAAAGCAAAATATTTTACAAGATTTTCTTATCAGAAATAAATACCAAACTAATAAACATGTCTGGGTAAAAATACCTTTATTTTATTATGGGAAACTATTAGCTTAGTGATTAAACAGGTAAATTCTATCAGGCAAGTCATTGTTGTATAGCATACATATAACATATAACATAACAATGGTAACTACCGTCAAGAGTCAGAAAAAACTCAAAACTGAAAGATATACATGCATATATACATGCATATATACATGCATACATGCATACATGCATATATTCAAACAGCTGTACACGAGAAAATGAAAGCATAGATTATGTTTGAAAATTTGAAAATGAATTAAATAAAGCAACATAACAACTTAGAAATTGGGTATAAAAAGGAAGCAATGCATAAAAATATTAATGTTCTTTTTACAGAGTTCTGAGGTAATGAAAACTATGAAGATGAATCACTGGAGTTATAAATGTTCTTTATGTGTTCTTTTCTTGGATACCAACTATGGTACGTTCTTAAGAAACTTCCATTACAAGGTTCATGGGCAACTGGGGCAGAAATACTATTTGAGGGCTGGAATTTCAAGAAAAAAAATTCAGTGACAATGTTTACATAGTATGTAGTCTACCACAGATTATATAATGACAAAAAAGTAGCCATTTGGAGTAAAATTGCCGCTCCTGTAAGCAACTGCATTAGTGAGGCAGGTGCGGCATAAATGATAACAAGTAAGGGCAACGATAATGACAAAAATACCTGATGTTCACCTAATGCTTCCCTTCCAGAGTGCTCGAAACACCAACAGGAAACAGCTAGCCCTCCTCCCGGGTTTCAGGTTTTAAAGATTGCTAGTGTAGAGGGTACACACACACACACAGAGATAGAGATGGGGCGGGGGGGGGGGGGGGAGAAATTCCAAATTACTAAATATCCAGTAGTCATGGTAGCTTTCACAAAGAACACACATCTGTTATAAATGTGGTTTCTCTCTTGCCAAAAAATAAAAATTTACCACAGCAAGAGACCATGGTGGGCAGCTCTCTGGAGCTGTTTTATGTAGTCCCCACAATAACCTAGATAACTTCTTATTAAGGTCAACACAGCATAGCTGAACAGTCAGAATGTCAAGAATCCTTAGAGATGCAGGAGTGAGAATTCAAATTCAGGACTCTGTATCCAAAGCCCACACTCCTTCCACTACCTGACCCTGCTGCCTCAATCTTCTATTTCAGAGCAAAGCCTACTAGACTCAAAATAGAAGCGGGGAGCGGACAGATTAGCACAAAAAGTGTTATTGGTGTATTAATCTGGCTCACAAGAGAATGACATGATGAGATAGTAACCAAAAGTTGTGGAAGAAAGTGAGTGTCTATTCAGAGCTTACACCAGCAATAGAAAAGTGGGGTGGAAATACTTGGACATACGCCACTCGGTTTGGGAAAAGAAAATGAGAACATATGTGAAGGAGAAAAAAATATTATTCCAAGGGTAAAGTATATAAAATAAAAACGTAAAAGTCTGTAAGAATGGGGCCGGAGAGAGATGGATCAACATTTAAGAGCACTGGTTGCTCTTCCACCAGACCCACTTAGAGGCCCACAACATCTGCAGCACAGTCCCAGGGGAACTGATGCTGTCTTCTGGCCACAAGGGATACTGCATGCACACGGTGTAGTGGCAGACAAACATGAAATACACAAAAGCACCCCTCAAACTCTAAGAAAAGTCTGTGAGAAAAGGTATTCAGGGCCAGTGTGATAGCTCTGCAAGTAAGAGCACTTAACAAGCCTGATGTTCTGAGTTTGAGCCTGTGAACCCTCATGGTAGCAGGAGAGAAATAACTCTCGCAAGTTGTCCTCTGACCTTCACATCTGTGTATACAAACACAAATACAGAAACATGTGCACACATACATAGAAACATACACAAATACATAATACAGAGATACATACACAAGTGAATAATAAATGAAGGTAAAAATATTTTTAAAATATAATCCCATGAAATTATGGATTCTACTTTTTAAAATCCAATAAATTAGATTCCACCAAACGTGGCAAAATCCTGATTTCAAATGATGCACTTGTTCTGGATGTAAATCTACAATTGCTTCAGAGAATGCATGTGTCAACCTGGGTGTTCCACAGCACATCCAAGTTCTCTCATCTTTAGTAAGGTTGGGAGTCACAGAGCTGGCTGTGGTCTCTCTGGTATGACTGAAAACACCAAGGCTAAAGAATCATTGTAGAAATGAAATTATCTTAAGTATCTAAAGCATCCACAATGAGTTCTAAAAAGCTGATTATCAAAGATCAAGGGCCACAAAGACATTTGGTTTTGTAGTGAACAATCAGTATATAACAGCTGAGTGAAACACACAAAAAGGTTGTTTCCAAAAAATAATATACAGTTGTTGATATGCTCCAGGCAAGGTAGCACATAATGAGTGGTTATTCCATTTCCAAATAATTCATATGCACTTATGCACATATATCCATGCACAGTACACTGAGAAACAACTGGTACCATTTGGGACAATCTCAGCTCTAAACATAAAATCTGTCCTATTAATCCCACACTTTTTCAGAACATGTGTACAAGTTATATAATATTAATCAAGTAGGTCTTCAACCAGATGGGTGACTCAATGAGAACAAAGACAAATATGCTACTTGAATCGGTGGAATTAAAATACAAGAGAAGCCATATTCAAAGTCTATTTATTTTCTTCCTTTGTTTGATTGGGTCTGCTTGACTTTGAACATTACTGTAATACTGCTTCTGTGTGTGTATGTGTATGGGAGTGTATATACATGTTAATGTAATTCAATACTACTAGGTTAAACTGCAGAGGAAACATTTCTCAGCTCTTGATTAAGGCCTGCATTAAACCATCAGACCCCATCACAAGCCTTGCTGATGAGTAGTTATTTGGACACACACAGAGCTGTGATTTCCATCCACTTTGCTAATCAGCAAGTTCAGATTTGCTGCTAATGTGACAGTGATGAAGAGGAATGATGCTAATGTGACATTGATGAGCAGGAATGACAGCTCAGGGTTGATTAAAATTAGCTTAGGTTCTCTGACCTAGGATAAAATGGAAGGGCTTTGAAAAACAACTGCAGCCAACATGTGTCTCTGAAACAGAGTGCAAACACCAAAATCACACGTTTACTGATTAGATATGAATCTAAGCAAATATACATTTCATTGTGACATCATTTAAACATATCCAGTCACTAATCAAATCTTGTACAAAATCAAAAATGGTAATAAAAGCACATATATACAGAACCAAAGTGCTGAGTGAAACAGAATATCATAGGTTGAAGCTGTGGATGGATTATGAAAACAAATGGTACATAAGAAGCAACATGTACTTAGCTAAACTGAAAAAAAATTCTCTAACCTGAAAGATATTCTGAAATATCACATTTACTAAAATTTGAAATTAAATTTTTACCTATTCAAGCTGGCAAGAAGGCCCAGTAGGTTAAGGTGCTTGCCACCAAAATTGAACCTGAGTAAGATCCCAGAGTCCACATAGTGGGAGAAAACAGCCAACCCACTCATATGCCACAGTGAGCGCGTATATTTGTGTGTACACATGCACAAACAAACACACAAACACACACACACACACACACACACACACGCAAATACATAAATGCAAGATTATTTTTAATTTACTTATTTATAATTTAAAAAGTAGTTTTTTATATTTTAATTATGCATATGTGGGTGGGTGTATGTGCACATGAATGTGGTTGCCTATGTAGACTAGAAGACCATGTCATACCCCGGGAAGCTGGATTTGCAAGCAATTATGAGCCATCTGACTTGGGTGCTGCAAACCAAACTATATAAAAGTAGTATGTACTGCTAATGATCAACTGACCCAGTGCCATTAATGACTTACTGAACCATCACTCTAGTTGCCCAAAATCTCCCCAAAAATGGCTCAGTAAGGGTATTTGCCTCGCTGGCAAACTTGAGGACCAGAGTTTGATCACAAGGATCCACATAGCAGGAAGAGAAAACCAATTCAATCAAGTTGCCTTCTGACCTACATAGGTATTCTGTGGCACACATACACCTACACACATATGCACATATAGGCAAATAAATAAATAAATGCAAAAATTAAAAGCAGCTTTCAGAACAATGACTTCACTCCCTTTGCTTTCTTTTGCTAACTCCAATGCCATCAAGGCCGCCTTGCAGCTTAGCACACAGCAGGAAACAGAGGTTAGTATAAAAGTCAAAAGCTACTCTTACAAGATACTAGCACATTTTTATTTTCTAACATAGTTAAGATACGGCATCCACCAATGTTTGTGGCAGCATATTACAACTTTAAAATCAGAAAAATTATTCTGGTGAAACACAAGACAGAAAATCCATGTTAGATGGTACATGCACAAAGTGGGGGCACTACTGTAGCTTTTTAAAGGTAGCACAGAAAACCTACAGCAAAAAGCTCACCCTGACCTACAGCTGTGAAGAGTTCCATTCTTAAAACATAAAAATCCACTCATACATATACTCATAGGCTCTAAATAAAATGACCAGACTCTCTCTCTGTATTGAAATGAATTCTTAAATATGGGTTTCACCAAACAGCGATCTGTGCCAAAGAGGCACTGAAACAACTGGACATTCACAGTTACAATAGCTCAGCATCTGCGATCATGGGGACTTTAAGCGTTCACACAGACAGGCTTTATAAAGACTGAAGTAAGGACACATATGTCAAAAATTAGTCTTTGGATTTTAGTAAAGTTAAATTCAGATGCTATATGTTAGTACTGACATTGACTGAAATATTTTCCTGGCAAGCACTCAAGAGAACTAGATAAGGCCTTCTGAGGATCTAAGAATCTATAGATAAGGGACACATAGTTTACAAACAGTTCTGAGAAGAGGTAACAAAGGAGATAAAAGGACAAGATGCACTGCTCAGAGTGTCTGTAATCAGATACTGAAAGTCAATCAACACAGGCAAATCTTCAATTACTCGCAGTGGCAATCACTGACAGGCCTGTTTCTGGGTCATGCTCCATCCATGTAATTTTCACCCTGAAATCTCAGAGAAGAAACTACATTCAGAAACGATCTCTAGCTTTAAACTCTAACCACCATTAGTCACCTTATTCCCTTTTTAGCAAAAAGCCATTTCTCGTGCATAATATAATTGCCTAAATTATCCTTTGTTAGAATTCCTTCTTGAAAGTAAATTTTCTGAAATTATCTGAATTGCCTTATTGCTGCTAAATAAGTCAATTACTCAAGTCTACAAACAAATTCATATTGAAGTAAATAACCTCCCCTCCCCCACTTTATCACTAAGTTTCAAACATACCATGCCTTCCAAATTTGAGGTCAGACGTGGCCAATTTTGACATGGGCATTCACTCCCAAATCCCACTTTCTAGAAAACAATATCACTAACTGGTTTTTTACTGGATTAATAATTAGAGTTTCCTTGTCAATTAATTTTTCTGTCATTTAGTCAATACAAGGCCACATGTAAAAAGCACTTACCACCATGAATAATAAATCAACTATAAAACTAAGCACCACCTCTCTGAGCACTCTCTCTGCTCACATGAAGCACAGTGGAAAAGCCACTCACAGGCATTTCCTAGAAGTTTACACTGAAATAAGTGATCCTAAATCATTTCATTCTCAGCTCATCCCTTTTTTATTTATTTTCCAAACCAGTAAATTATGAAGGGTCACAAAACAATGGGGTAACTGGGTGCCTCAAAACTAGAAACAACAATGTTCTTGTTACTTAGAGGTACACAAGTCCTCTAATTCCCAAAACTACTTTTTAAAATTAATCAATAGCAATTTACTTCTTTAAAAAACTATCATATTACTAAAAGTCAGGCAGACTACAAAGGAGCAAAACAACTGAATTCTCAACCATAACGCAAAAGAGCTGCTCTCTCTAAAGACTACCATAGAGCTCACAATGTTTTTATTTATTTTTATTATTTTTTACTTTATTTTATTATTTTATTTTATTTTATTCATATGAGTGCTCTATTTGCATGTATACCTACATTCCAGAAGAGGGCATCTGATCCCATTATAGACGGTTGTGAGCCACCACATGGTTGCTGGGAATTGAACTCAGGATCTCTGGAAGAGTAGTCAGTGCTCTTAACTGCTGAGCCATCTCTCCAGCCCACCATAATTTGTTTTTAAATGCCTTATTTTCTTATAAACTTTAGATCCCATGTTTGATATATTTTTTCAGTAGTCATTTCTTTTATTGTCAAAGGATTTTAAGCTAACATTGGAAAGCTTTTCCACTACAATGAGTTAACAAAGGAACTCCCAATTCTTCTTCTTAGTACTACTAGGACTTAAAACGTTCTTTTTATATTTTGTTTCTTGATGACTGAGGAAAAACTTCTTAATGCTCTTAGAATTACATTGCCTTCTAGCTAAGTACAAAGGCCTAAAGAATTAGGGATACAAATGAAAAAAAGAAAAGGTTTATTTTTATGCATGGTGTGATGTATGAATCTGACTTCATTATTGTTTTCTTTCTTATAACACTTATATTAATATTTTGAGTTCCATACAATGTATCTCAAGAACACCCTCTTTCTATTCTTCACTGTTCTACTCTACCACTCAAACAAAAAACAAAAATATTGTGTGGCAGGAGCATGGATCACAGACATCACCATGGTTTTTGGAGGCAGCAGGCTGCTCTGATCATTCACCTGGTCCATACTAGCCAAGTTCAAGCATGATGAAGTTCAACTCAAAGCTGGGCTTCATTATCCAAACTGGCAGGCACCCAGGTCTTCAGCAGGCATCTGGATACCGAGCAGGTACCTTGCACCTCATCGTGCAGGCCCCCAGATCTACCCGCATACTCTAGGTATTTGTTCTTAACCCTGCCATTTATCTAAAAGAAATGGTAGTGTCACAGCTCCTGACAATACTCAACCCTTTCTTAATTTCATTATAATAGTCCTCTGTCTCCTTGTTCTGTTTAACCTACTAGTCATCATTCAAAAATGGACAATAAATTCCATTAATACAACTACAGTTAGAAACCAAGTGAACTATTTTATAAATATAAAACATAAACATGAAATTGTTGATTACATCAAAACTAACTGTAAATGCATAATAATCTTTAATCTGAATGCTTCAATTCCATTTTAGAGGAACATTTAATCCTTTAATCCAGCAGCATGGCTGTTCTAGCAAAGAACCAGAGTGAAAGTCCTGTGTGGTGGCGAGAAAGGGATCACATCTAAGGGTCTATATGATGGGATCACATTCAGAAGCCTGTGTGATCCAGATAGAAAGCAGAAACAACCAATGTTAGTCAAACTAATATGGTATTCTGTTCTAATGCTAGGTTAAAGGGATTTCTGTAGTTAAGACAATTTAGTATATGCTTTTAACCCCAGGATATAAAAGGAGGCTCTCAGTTCACAGGGGAGGGGAGTTAGTTCAGAGAAAGGCAGAGCTCAGAGAGTAGAAGCCAAGCTGAGCAAGAGAAGCAGAGTGTGGAAGCCAAGAGTGGAAGCCAAGCCGAGAAGAGCAGAGTCAGTCCAGAAAAAGGAGAGAGAAAGCAGAGAGTCTAACGCAGACTGTTTAGGATTTAGAGTTAAGAGTTAACAATACAGATCAGAGTGAAAAGAGGTAATTCAAAAGATAGCTAGTCAGAGTGAACCCAGTCAGTAGTAAGTCTCAGAGGCTGAAATGTTCTAGGTTTAGGTTCGAAGATTAGATTGTACAGAGGCTGAAACCTTCTAGGTCCAGGCTAGCATCTTTAGGATTAGATTGTACAGAGACTGAAGCCTTCAAGTCTAAGAGTAAGATTATGTATGGAGGCTGAAACCCTCTAGACCAGGGATTGAATTAGCAAAGACTAAACAATCCTCTGCCATGAATCCACCCACAAGGATAATAAATAAACCAATGCTTGACGAATATGGTTCAAGAAATGACTCAAAAATAGCTTATGATTATATTTTTAACCAATAAAATAAAATAATGTCATAAAAAGTCACATCAATGATGCCCAACAATAAATAGGGCATCAGATTCACCCCTCCCCAATGAGAGAAGAGGTGTAGTAAATCTGAAAGCCAAAGGAACAGTGGAGTAATGTGGAACACTAAATCCTGGGTATGGCATTGACACTTCCCCTTTAACTTAGCCTCAGCAGTAATTACCTATACAATATCCTATCGTGGAAAGAGTAGGAGTTCTCGAGGCCAAATATCATGCAGAGATTGAGGAACCATACAGAAGTGGGAGAGGAATGATAGCAGAAACCAGAGGGGCTGAGGACACCAGGACAACAAGCTCCACTGTGTCAACTGACTAGCACTCTTAGGGGCCCACAGAAATTGAAGCTATAGACACAGAACTTGGAGGACCTCCTAATTATATCTCACAGCTATCTGGACTGGTGTCCTTGAAAAACTCCTACAGGCTGGAGTGGGGGTGTCTCTGTCCATTTTACCTATGCTTGCGACCCTTTTTCTCCTGCTGGTCTGCCTGGTCCACCTTGATGTAGACATTGGTGCCTGGCCTTGTTCCATTCCACTATGCCATGACCTGATCATGGTGTGACCCTGGAGGGGGTTTATTTCTGGGGAGAAGGGAGGATGTTTTTGGGTGGTGATGAGGGTAGATCTGGGGGAGCTGCAGGGAGCTGGGGGTGGGACAGAAGAGGAAGGGAGTCAAAATGTATTCTATAAGCTGTATGAGAAAAAATAAATAAATAAATAAATTTTAAAGAGAAGACTAATATTGTCCTATACCTGGTCTTTGCTAAAGCAGTGTGTGTGTGTGAGCGTTTATACACATACACACACACACATAGAGATCTGTATGTATACGTACTACAAGAGGTGTTTATTACTCAATTTGTATGATACTAAGTCTGGCATTCTGAGTCTTGCCATGATGTCAGAAATCTCAAATGCATTAGAAATATTTTTAATAGAAAAAAAAAAAAAAGGGTGAGCCCTTCTGCCACACTCAAGGTCATGCAGCTAAACATCCACAGCATGTGAAATTGCCTCCACACTCTGCACAGCAGTCTAAGAATGCACAGCAAATCAAATTTCCCCAGCTTCCTCTACCTTTAACAAAAGTAAAGGAACCTCCAACTTTTCTGGACTTTAACATTCCATTTTATTTCCTGGAATTAACAAGGTCGTTCAATTTGTACCTAGTGAATGATTTAGAAATCACAGAACTTCCCTAGACCAATAAATACAAAGTCCATTTTTTTAAAGGTTTGTTGACAATAAAAGAAAATGTCCAGCTGTTGAAATAATTTCACTCTTTTTCTCGGTTGCTATGGCACACCATCTTGGCACCCAGAGCTATCCCTTCCAAGCATGAAACAGCTGCTGAGAGCCTATGCCCTGGAATCAGATATAGGCTCTAGCACAGCCGAGTACTTATGAGCCATGTGACACTGAGGAAATTCTTCTGAACCCAATTTTCCTCTTGTATTCTAACACCTCCAGCAGGATTAAATGAAACAATGTTCATATGAGTCTAGCACCTAGTGCATTCTCAACATACCTGAAAGGACAGAATGCTACTTTCTGTGCACAATTCCAAAGGACACTCCTGCTTAGTTCCTGTGCAAATGCTGAACAAGCCTTCAAACACAAAAATGATGATGGAGATGGAGGTCTGAAGCTCCAGAAAAGTGATAGTTTCAGCATGACCTCTCTGTCTTTTTCAAAAATTCTGAATAAGCGGGGTGATGGTAGAGCAGGCCTTTAATCCCAACACTCAGGAGGCAGAGGCAGATGGATCTCTGTGAGTTCAGGGCCAGCCTTGTCTGTAGGGTGAGTTCCAGGACAGCCAGAGTTACAACAGAAATTCTGCCTCGAAAAAAAAAATAAAAATTCTGAATAGATAATTAAACCACATAAACAAACAATGATGCCATATAAAAGCGAGCATGAACATCTGAATGTATGTAATTCACTAA
Source organism: Cricetomys ansorgei (assembly GCA_026225945.1). Lineage (NCBI taxonomy): Eukaryota > Metazoa > Chordata > Mammalia > Rodentia > Nesomyidae > Cricetomys > Cricetomys ansorgei. Next base: position 54,907 of record JAMJFZ010003845.1, on the reverse strand, counting down.
GAGGCTGCATATATAACAAGAAGAAACGGCAGAGCTGAAAAGACAAAGCTAGAATCACTGACCCACAATCTACTAACTGTATTTGGATCTTTCAGATGCTTTGTTATCTAGCTGAAAAGTGTGCTGATAATTTACCACTACAATCAAATGCAGCATATATGAGTAATCACATGACATAAAAACTTAAATGAAAACACGAAGAACCACATAACAACCCTCACTGCAGCAGTGGAACAGAGGAGTAGCAATGATGGGGTTTATTGTGAAAATCTCTTTTAATACTCTTCTAGTTACACAAATGGTATGCTCTAATTACACTGGGGTTTTTTGTTTTTGTTTTTAAATAAAAGGCACAGATAAGCAATAAGCATAACAAAAAACCGAAGGAGGAAGGCGAGGAGGGCAAAAAGGGAACAGCTGGTATAAATGTGCACATCACTCAAAGAGGCAATGGGGCCCACAGAGTTTCTCAATAAGTGAAAAGAACACTAGGTGGTAAGGAAATGGATACTTTAGATCTGTGGCAGTGAGACACACACAATAGTCTTCAGGACGCCAGGGGAGGCTTGGATGATGCCTCCTGTCTTAATGAGCTACACTCCATTCTCAGCTGTCCAGAACAACAACAGAGTTCACTGCAGCAAAAAATACACATACAAAACTTCAGTTGCCCCCAGAGCCTGAGGTACAGGGCAAATGCTCAACCACACATCTGCTGCTGATGTATAAAAGAACAGGAACTTAAATACACACTTGTACACACAGGATCTTTTTCTTTCAGTCTAACTTGTGCACATGTTTATCTTTCTTCTTTTCTTCAGATAAATACACTGACTCTGATTAATTTTTAGTTAATTGAAAATGTTTTATATCAAGTTTGTGGTTAGAGACAACTAATCCAACTGTACAGAGGTTACCCACAGGCTTCTAACTCTCAGTAATCCTCTGAGACCTGTCTGATTAAAAATATTAAATGGTTACCTAGTATTTGAATAATACTTTGTCAATCAATTAATGTTTATTCCCAGCCCTCTGATGATATATCTCATCTCAAATTACAAATACTACATCATAAGCAAATGCTTACTCTGGCATCAGTTTGGAAAGAGGTGGCCAACATTTAGAAATGGGTTTAACTTACTTAAATAAATTGGAAAGCAGATTAATGATTTCTGATGGACTCATTTATGCTTTGGTCTATCCAATCTCATAGAAATAAGAACTTCTCAACAGCCTGGGTGACAATAATGTCTTATGAGTCAGGAATGAGCCAGTTATTGGGGGAATGGAAAAATAATACACTATGTGTCGCTTCTGGCAGAAGACAGGAAAGATATTGAAGCACCATAGGCCTCTAATGCCAATGTAACTAAGTAGCTCACCCTAGTAGAGTAGCTCAAAGAAGTGTGGATCAGACAGGCACAAGTTTCTTTTTAAAGGAAGAAAACACTTTAATTCAAGGCACATGGATAGAACTGAAGTATATGATCTTGGATACAAACGGTTTTACTATGGCCACAATCATAAACAACTATAACATATTAGTAAGCCCATAACTTTGTTATGAATAGAAATCATAAATAATTTCATAGCACACAGTGTTACAAATATCCATAAGAATACAATTACACTTGTAATGGTTTAAAACTAAACAACTATTAATTTTGCTGTTACACTTCATTATTTACAATTACTGCATTTCAATAAAGGTGTTTTTTTCTATATGATATACTCCTTAACAAAATTTAACAATATTATTTTGAGGAGTGTCTAGAGCTCCATGACTTATAGTCTTGCTTTAGAAAAAACATAGGATACAAAGATTACAAAGAAGTATGAGAAAATCAAGTATAAACACCATTATCAAAAAAATATTTCCCAACATACACATTATGCTGAAACTACAGACAACTTAGGAGAAAACACAAGACTACTCTTGTCCCCAGCAAACCACAGTAAGATTTAAAGCTTGAGGTGGATTATCTGGTCTCAATGAGAGTTATTTCCAGTACCTAGTTTGACCTAAAAATAGGCACCACTGAAGGGATACCCGGAAACACTACAGGAACCACAGTCTTCACTGTGACTAGCTGGAATTAGGAGATAACACATACAAGACAAGTCAAGTCAGTTGACATCATACTCACAAGATGCCATAAGTCAAAAGGTCTTTATTAGTACAGAAAATTTTTGAATGACAACAGAGTAACTTAGTGAAATATAAAAAGGACACTGAACTACCAATCACAACCAATGTTATAATTTCCACATATATTTGGGCAATTCTGTCTGTATCTTAAAGATATTCACAAAATAGTGGTTTGTAAGCCTCATCTGCAAAAGCTGAGAAAGAACTCACAACTGAAAGGAAACTTACAGAAAAATTTTTAAAGGTATATGATTTAGATTTCAGCTTATACCTCACTCCACACCGGAGAAGATGATTGCAATCTCTCTCTGAAAAAGCAAAACATTAAACTCTGATCCCAGTACTGTATGGCTCTCCCTAAACTAATGTACATAGAGCTGTCAACTCAACATACTCAAATGCTTACTGAGCTTAAAGTATAGAGTCCGATTTAACAGGCCAAGGTCATTATTTAATGAGGTTCTGAACTTTTAACTTTTCTTTCTGCCGTGATTTTTTTTTCTTTTAAAATACCCTTGTATTAAATAGTCTCAAGCAATCAATACATGAGACACTATGGCACATTACTCCCATTAGCTGGAATTTTAACTGAAGATAAGGGTACTACATATTGTAGCTTTAACTAATAGCTTTCTGGTCTCAGGCAGCAAGAAATACAAGCAAAAGATGCAGTCAGACATTCACCCAGATGTAAGCTAAGATGCAGTGTTTTCAATGTTCTCCAAATCCCTTTACTCAAGTTAGAAAATGAAGAGTCAAGAGCAAACCTATTGACTTTCATATGGCCATACCCAAGAGTCATGGTGAAAGAAAGGTCCCCAGAATTCTGGTGAGCCTCACACTGAAACCAGTTCAACCCATGTATATTCAAAGATGAGAGAGAAAGAGAATTCAGAATTCTGGGCATTTAAAACACTCTGTAGCTAGGAAACCAACCACAAAAAAGAAAATAAAGAAGGAAGGGAGGAAGGGAGGGAGGGAGAGGGGGAGAGAGGAAGGGAGCAGGCAGGCAGGCAGGCAGGCACACCACTCTTTCTCTCTTGCAACAATGCCTACTAGTTCCACATTCCTCTGTGCTACATGCCATTCCATTTTTGAAACATCTGCACATGGATTTATGATTCTGTTGAAAAAAAGACAGTACCACTATAATTGTGCCCAATGAGCCCAAAATGTTAAATTTTTATTTTCAAGTATGACTTTCATCATTCCCTCCTACAATGTGGTATATATGATAATATATTATTTGTTATTCAGGAGAGGAAGAATTCCATACAAAATAAATGACTTCAATTGCCTTATAAATAAAACATGGATAAATGTCTTAGTAAAATAAATTAAAGGAGCATTTGTATTTGATCATTCCATCATATTACTTTCTTTGTCTACATGCGGAATAAGCTATTGTTATGAATGTCCAGAAATTCATTATGGGTAATGTCTTTAATGGAGAAAAATTACTACTAAGTTACTGCTGGAATTCAAACAAATAACACACACTAGGCACCTCCTCCAGAAGACTCAATGCACACTAAAGGCACAAGTCTCACTAATGATGACTTAACATGTATGTAGGGCTTTGTTGCTATGTTGATTTTAGAATAAGTTTTACTAGCCTCATGAAGTAAAAATTAAGCCATCAGAATGACTGCAAGTTCATAGTAAACTTAATTTTTACCTTTTAAGATTTACTAATGGCAAAAAGGGAATATTAGCCTTGAGGAAACACATTTACTGACTTTGATTTAATCAATAAGGGTCACTGAGATAAGATAATTACAGTCAGGTTTAATTAAACAGAACTTATTCCATTATTGCTATATAGTTACAGAAGTAGATATATATGACACAGAAGGGGAATAAATCCCAAATTATAAGTACATAGGGACACGCCTTGGATGTGTCATTCTAGGGTTATGTTTGTTTATTCTTATTAGAGTTGAAATACATTAAGGGCACAAGCAACTTCAAAACCTATAGAAATGAATGTAAACAAATACTCTTAGAATATGTAATAGAGACATTTTTTGTTGTTTAAAGCACATTTTTTAACAAACGTAACAACTATTTCTAATGAGAAAATCATGAAAGAAAACTTTCTTCTGTGTTATGGGGAGACTGATTTAAAAATATAAAAATCTTATTACCACTGACACAAAATAAAGAAATAAGGAAATTCTTAGGATTTCAAGTCTTTCATCTAGTGTTTCCAATAGCAAGAAACAACTCAAAAGGGTACTATTCAAATAAGGTGAAAACGTGTTCAATCCAATAAAAGTCAGACTGATTAATGTAAATGTCATTTTCACAATGTGGAAACACTGTCATTTCTACAGGTCAATTTCTCTCTGGCTCAGTTTACCATGCAGACTATGAAGCATGCACTTAAAGCCCTGAGGGGTCAATATCCCACACACCCCTATTTTACACATCATCAGCAACAGCAAGCAACCTGCACTCAGCGTGTATTCCCACCACACTAGTATAATCTCAATTACACAACATAAAAGAAGGACTTGTATGGCTAAATGGGACAAAGAATAACTGAAACTCAAAAACTTTACACTAGCTGAGCCTGTTGGTAAGAAGGAGAGAGTACGTGAAACATAGAGAGGAAGGAGAAAAAAAGAGAGGGAGGTAGAGGAGGTTAAAAACTGTAGGAGGCAATGGGTATGGTAAAAGGCTTCAGCAAATGGAGGTGGATAGAATTTAAAATGACAACAAAAAGTATATTAACTTTAGTTTGCGCATTGTATGCCTTGTGTACTGTACGTCAATAGCCATTTATTTTTTTACTGGAGTATTCAGTTCAGATTTTAAAATATTTTGCAACAAAACATTTAGTATGTGCTGCATTTGCACTATTACTTAACAGAGCACTTTTCACACTGTTCTCAGATCTGTTTCTTCATCAACAAACTCATCCACTGCATTCAGAACAGGGGTAAATAGGAGGCTATGAATCCAGTCATTCATATTTGAGTATTTACCAAGTTCCTTGCTTGGACTAGACCATTCATGAAAAGACCAAAATTTTAAAAATAAGGCCACAAACATATGTGTGTGTGCACACGCAAACGTGCATGTAGATTCACACATGCATGCACACACACACACACACACACACACACACAAAACAACAACAATGTATACAAACATGCAATGACCCAAGTGAAGTAAAATTTAAAAATGAAAAGTTGTGAAATAATGTGGAAATCATGAAGATATGACACATGTAAACTGGGAATGGGTTATATCTAATCCAACTGTGGGCCAATGTGGCCCTATGGGAACCCTCAAATAACCCAGGGCATTGGTTGCTTTCCGTAAATAGACATTAAGGCTGAAGATGTAGCTGAAGACAGCACCTACACAACTCACTGAATACAAGAGAAGTTGACTCAGTGCCTACCTAGAGCCTTCACCTGAGTGGACTAGTATTCACGGTACTGAGAGGTAATACAGAGTACACTACCAAGGGAGAAATATAAACAGCAGGCTAGCCTCAAACCCTTCAAACCACAATGATGACCTGCCTACAAGATGCACTAGTACAACAGTGGCACAAAGCTTGTAGGAATAACCAAAATCAAATTTAATTGGATTTAAAGCCCACTCCATGTGCTGGAATCCATCATCTACACCACTCAAGTGGCCAAGAACTTGATACTAGATAGGCCAGGGACTTAGGGGAAAACAAAATATTACTGTTCTGCTAAAGGAACACCGCAACAAAATGACTCCTAACAACAATCTGCTATACTCATACATCAGTGCCTTGCTCAGCAATCATCAAAGAAACTTCCTAATGCAGTAGATGTGAACAAAAACAGAGACCACAACCAGACAATGTGCAGAGAGTGAGAGATCTTGGAACACTGAGCCCTAAGTGATATGTCTCCAACAAATCCCTCTCCTTGGGGCTCAAGAAACTTTGCAAAATATAAGACAAAAAGATTCTAAGAGCCACCCGGGATGGAGGACACCAAAGATCAAGGTCTTCTAAATATAGAGGACACATACACACATGCACCCACAGACACTGCAGCACCATGCATAGGGCCTGGACAGGTCTGTGCCAGATGGAGTCTTAGTTCCGAGAGAAGTGGACACAAGCCCCATCCCTAATTCAGAAGCTATCTCCAATTAATAACTATTCACAAATGAAATATTTCTCCCATGGTGTCTCACTGGGTATACAAACCACTCTTAAGAGCAGATCCTATGCCCAGCAGTAGATGCCGAAACAGAAACAAATTCAGTATCTTCCCTGGAGAGTCTCTGTCTCATAATGGTTTGTCAGGCTTACTTTCTTTCTTTCTGACTTTCTTTTTCTACTTCCTTCCTTCATTCCTTCCTTCCTTCTTTATTTCTTTACTTATTTATTTATTTATTTATTTCTCTCTTTCTCTTTTAATTTTAATCCTTCTAGGTCCTTTGCACATTATGTTTTATGGTTTCGTGTTTTTATGGGATTCTTGTATGTTTGAACATGTGTGTCTCTGAGGCTATATGTGTTTCTTGTGCATTTTCTTTGGCTCTTTTTCTTCTGTTTTTTTTGTCCTATTTTGATTTGTTTGCTTTTATCTTATTTTATTATTATTATTTAGATGACTGTTTTCTAAGGAGAGACAGAAGGGTATGGAACCTGAAGGGAGGAAAGGTGGATAAGGGAAAACCATAATCAGGATATACTGTATTTTAAAAAAAAAAAAAAACTATTTTCAATAAAAGAAAAACAAAGAAAAAAGTTTTATGTGGAGGAGGGAAAAAAAGAAAAAAGTTATATTTAATTATACATTTAATATATTTAATTGTATTTCATAGCTTTCAGGAGTCACATTCATTACAAATTTACTCAATTTAATTTCCTGACTTAATTTTAAAGGTTTGAATTATCATAGGTTTTAGATTTCTATGCATCAGTGCTAAGTCATCTTTTATTTTTCTGAGCTGTTTACATGGGAGGCTGACTATTGAAACCCTGCTGCCCAGCTTCCCTACCACTAGGGTTCTAGTCATCCAGCATCATGTGTCGAACCTTTTCCCAGAGAGTTTTCATTGCTCTCAAGTACAACATATTTGTACAGCAAACATCTGAGATATGCTCACTTTCAAATTTTGTAGTTTTGTAGTTTTGTTCTACTTTAATATTTTAACCATCTATAATTGATTTTGCCACATAAAGTGGGATAAGTTTTGTAGATTTATTTGCAAATTGTTGTTGCACTTCTTCTAACAAAAGCAATTCGGTCCTGAAACCTGAAAGTTTATCCATTTCCTCTGACATTGTACTTCATTTCCGCTGGGGACTTCAGGAACTGCTTTCTGCTAACAGTGGTGTCCTACAAATGCCTGACCTCTTAAACCATGATTCTCATGAAATCTAAAAAATCTTATTGTTTTCTATAACAACAACTATGTGGGTTCCCTTTCTGCTTGGTTATTTTTCTACTTTATGATTACCTTCTTCAATAATTTCTCTCACAGCTTGTAGATAAGATATACCTACTCTATATGTTGGATTTATATCTTTGAGGTTGTGCTATTTAAATTCATGCCCTAATTTTTATTTATGACGAACTTTCTCTTGTTATCTTCTAAAACAATTAAAATACTACCCAACAAGTTCTAAAGCTTCAGTGAAATATTTATTTACCCATTTTCTCTTTTAACATGTAAGTAGTTGCCACTTTTTCATTGCACTGTGAATATGCTGCTAAGAACTGCTAAGAACGAGGAGACATGTTTGATTCCATATCTGCAATTCTTTGGAGTTGCAATGAGTACAACTTTATCTTAAACTTTTTTTCTATCTTTTCCTCAAGATGGAAACATAGTCTTCTAGGAGAATGAAGAAAAAAATAGGAGGGCATGAATAATTTAAATCTTTTGATCTAGTACTACAGAAACTTCTTACTACCCTGTGAGCACTCTGCTTCCCTCTTCTATGACTCTACAGTGCCTCCCATCAAAAAAGAGAAGATATTCCCCTGCCTTTTAATTCTTCAAATGTGAACATTACCAAATGTGAGATAAACATACTTGATGGGTGCATAAACACAGTAAGCACAGGGAACTTGATCTTATGGAAGCATGTCGCAGCTAACCTCTTGAATAATGGCAGACATAGTTAATATATACCCCAGTCACACCAGGTGACCACTCCATCCTAGAACAGCCAACCCCATCTGAGGTAATCAAATCCTGACTAGCCAGTCAATAACAAGAAATGAACAATAATAATTATATAATTATTTGATGTTTGATAGTCTCTGGAGTAGTTGGCTATACAGTAATAACAAAGCAATATGTGATTATGCACAGTTAAAGTAACTAATCATTTCTATTTTGATTTCTATTTTGATTATTTAAAACAGTGGTTTTCAACCGTCCTAATGCTGTGACTCTTTAATACAGTTCCTCATGTTGTGGTGACCTCCAACCAACTGATCGTGGTGATACAACTCAGTAACGATCTTCAAAAACATTAAGTAATATAAAGTATGTGAGTTGTATCTCAATATCTTTGCTCTTTGACAGGGGGTAAACAAAGCAAAGAAAACAGCACAAAAAGCCCCTCCCAACTTAAGTGGTGTTTAGACAATTGCTAAGAGACAGTGATTCAAATTCCAAATAGTAAAGGCTGAGATGCAGGAATTGCTCATTTATAGAGGATGATAGATTCATCTGCAATGGAAACAAACAGTGATAGCACAAATCCTTCCAGCATTGTGAAGCATTACCAATGATCAGTGATTCAAGGATGGAGGACAGGTGAATTAACATAGAGGAACTGGAAACCAACATATTTTCTATTCAAAATGATGGAACTAAAGTTAATGACAATAATTCTCTACAAAAGAGTAAATTCATTGTTTTGATGCTGATTACAAACTGTTAGTACCTTATTTTTAGAAATTCATGGTAGGAGACCCTGTTTTATTTGACATTTGTACAAACTACTGATCAAGTAGTGTCCAAGACTAGAAAACAGAAAGGTTTGATGCTATCTGAACAAAGCATGGTGTGAGGTACTTCAATATACATTATAGTTGAGAATAACAAAAAGGAGAATTGTTAACCTAGTTTTATTCAGTACGAAACTTCAAACCATTAACAGAAGACTGTACAAAATAAATAAAAAGCTCAGAAGAACTAATTCTTTATAATCAATATATTCAGTTATAGTTTAATACTGAGATAAACAATTTCAAATTCTCAATGTGATAATAAAGATTGAACTGGCGGCAGCAACAAAAACATTCAGAATGTCTTTTGTTCACTGAAGAAAATCATCCTCATATGTCCACCATTATACAAGACACAGAAAGGCTGGCTCAAACAGAATCCCTATTCTCTTACAGGACAAGACTCCCCTCATTACTGTGCCCAGTTCATGGTACACTTAGCTCTAAGGCTTCTGGGGTTTGCTTCCATCTAATTAGTTTAACAGGTGCTAGCTTATTTTCTTTTAAATCACAGTTTATTATGCTGCTTAAACTTCACAATGAATATTAAACTTTGTCAATAAAAAGTTATGTTTTGAAATATTCTGTTGAAAAAGACTAAAATATATAATCATTTAGAAAATGTTTCCCAGAAATACATAAAATTTTGATAGTATAATAACATCAAGAAGATGCGCTGATCATTTCATAGCTTTTATCTTCTATCTCTGAGAATTATCAAATTTAATGTACTGGAGGTTTTGAAAGAGTGACTTTCCAAGTCCTATGACTGGTAGGTAAGATGATGTCAAAGGATCTCAGCTCAACCTAACACACTTTCTTCCCTCTCTTATCCACTGGAACCTGTTGCCTGATTCAGCCTTTGAAACTGTCTTCTGGCTACTTAGAAGGCATTTCCTACCATCCTTCAGAGATGGTAGGAAAAAAAAAAAAGACTGAAATTAACACCTACCCTAAAGTACAACCAAACATCTAGTGCAAAGATAATATATTCTGAAGAGATTTTATTATAGTCAAGAATGAGGTAGGTCTTGTAAGCATGTAAACTGTCTCCTTGCTTGTGGTTCAAAATTACTCTGAAATCCCTATAGAATAAAAGTTTAGAAACTAGCTCTTCACTCCTTTTACTGAACATTCTTCATTTCCAGTTTTGTGATTCATGAATAAAACTCAAACGAAGGAGATCTGTACAAACTTCCAATTACAGAGCCTGGTGATTGTTAATCTGTTACTATAGCTACAGGCTTTATATCATTTGATGAGAACGTATCTTTTCAAATTGCTGTAGGCCCAAGGGAAAGGGTGTTCTGTTGATGATCTGTTAATGCACATGCATAATTCTATTAGATACAATATTCTCCAGGGAAAAGTGGGTACTTTCTATGTGTACAGTGGTGAGCAGGAAGCAAAACAAGTTAGTCAGAGGCAGCATGCTCATCCTACCTTCCTTCATTTTACTCAAATTTATTATATAGATCCTCAGAGTGTGTTCCCTGGGTCAGAGCAGTAGCTTCACAAAGTAGTTAGAAATACTAATTCACACCAGGCAGTGATGGTGCATGCCTTTAATCCCAGCACTTGGCGGGCAGACACAGGCTCTATGAGTTCAAGGCCAGCCTGTTTTACAGAGTGAATTCCAGGACAGCCAGAGTTACAACAGAGAAACCAGAAAGAAAGAAAAAAAAGGGAGGGAGGGAAATGCTAATTCACAGATCTTTTCTTATTATATCTTCAAATAATCAGAAGGAAATCTGAAAACATTGATAAGCTGCTGTCTTAGCAAATCCTTAGAGTCAGAATGAAAATGGGCTCTTTCACTCCTTTCCTAGGAGCTACCATTAAAGGACGAAACCTCACAGGAGGTGCAGATAAATTCTTGGCATTGCTTTAGAAAAGTTTTCATACTTCTGGCTCATTTCATATCAACAAAACAAAACATTTCCATTGATTATTTTGATAATGGCTGCAAAAGGCATAAAATTCTAATTCAGGAGCTGGCAACCAAGAACAGATGATGAAACCATTAAAATGAACTGAAGTTTTGCATATAAGACACTCAGGAAAGTATAGCTATCAAAAGGGGCAGATGAACATGGAAAGAAAACAGAAATCATGGTTGTGAGCTCTGGAAACAGTAAAAATACACTCAGGTAAGTTATTTAAAAGCTGCTGTGGATGGTCTGACATAAGTGTCCAGCTGCCTGCCCTTCCCCTTAACAAATGCTAGACATTCCCCAGGTCTGTATCTCATTCAGGCAAGTAGGCTGTTTATTTAGCTTATTCCCTAGTTAGCTTATTCTCTAGTTAGTCTTAAGTTTTTCTTTCCATTTATTCCAACTTTAAAAGCTCAGCAACCCCACATCACCACTGATTGTTTATCTATTCCAAACACTGTGTGAATCTCTCCCAGTCTATTTCTCTGAGCTCTATTCTTAACCTCACTGGCATATAAATTCACACTGTACTAACAATTATCTAATTCCATCAATTAAACTGACCATATGCCTAAGAAAATGAGCTTCTTTATCTTTACACTATCTTCACTAGAGGAGGCTACCCTATCAATTCAAGGATTTCAATGGCAACTTAAGACTCAAAAGAATTTCAGGAGTCCATGGCAGCAAATCCCATCAAATATCTGTATAATTAATGGTAAAATGGTAAAATATACAGATTTACATAATCACAAGAATACATGAGTCTATTATTAAATGTTAATTATAAAACTGGAAAAGTGAAAGCATTCCTTCCTAATCATCACTAGCACGTTTTGAAACAGCTTTAGTCCACATCAATTGCCCATCACCATATACACTGCACATACAGCACATCAGACAAAGCGGAGTGCTGCCAGGACAGCAGCCGACATCATCATACCACACAGTGAATTCCACATGATATTGCTCATATTACTAACTATAAGCCTCTTAAATTAAGTTCCTTAATTAATAGACTAAGCTATAAGCTGTAGTTTTAAAAAACTTCATATTAAGGAAAAAAGCTTAGACTAGCCTGACTTCTACTTCTCTAAATAATAAACTCTTCTTTCTTTAAAATTGATTCATATTTAATTACTACACCATGTGGATTAAATTTTCATGAACGCTAATAAATCCTATTATTCTGCTTACCTTTAATATTAGTATTATTAAATGTTAGTAAATTTTAAGTAATCTTATTTTATATTTTATTTAAGTTGTTTTATTTTCTTCTATAAGCAATAACACTCAATGTAGAAAATGAAATTTGGATATATATTTGTGTGTTTGTGTGTGCACAAATAATGAAAGCACTTTGAAAGCCTAATGAAAGGAATACCCTTCCTCTCACCAAAACCTGAAAATACGGCAGGGTGTTACAAATTACCAGAAGGCTACAGATGTTAATTTTCACCCTAGCACATATACATAAAAGTTTATCCCTAACTCATCTATTTAAGCGCTCTCCCCCTCCTCTGTCCTCTCCCATCTCTCCCTCTCCCTCTCTGTCTCATAGAATTGGAAATGTACAATCATTCCTCAACAAAGAAAATAGCTATAAATGTAAAACTATAAACACTCTAAACAAATATTTTATTGAACACTAAAAAGTACATATCCATCAACATCTCTAAACATAAGCACTGAGCCTGAAAGCTATAAACCCAACAATGTTTACTCTTTGGCCTCTGACTAGCAGTTCTTCTTCTCCAAAGATTAAACAGCAGCCAATATTCATCCAGCCAGTGATAGCTATTCTTCATCAACAAAAGGTGAGAATTGAGAGAGAATGTCACACAAAATGATAGATTATATCAACAAATCATGTTCTTAAATCAGAGAGGATTCAGGGAGAAAATTCCAACAGCAGAAATCTCTAGTTAAATAAAATCTATATGTCTGTCTCTTCTACTCATGGTCAGCATGGTCTAGAATATGCTTACAAAGCTGGTTTTTAAAATAACTATGAAGAGTTGGACAACCGTTGCTTTTATGTAAATAGTGAAAACAATGCTAGGATAAGAACAGATAAACCAGATCCACTAATGGTCAACCCCGTCCCGTCCCTATCCTGATCAAGGAAGGCTTCTTTACCAGCACTTGCCCCACCTTAGACTAGAAAGTCAATGGTGCCCCTGATATGAGTAAGCAAGCAATCAATAAGAGCACACACAGCATGTACACTAAGTGTGCTGAACTTTTATAAACTATTTATAAAGGATGAAGATCATGGTAAATATGAAGACAGAGCAGTGAAGAGATGGTTGAATACTAAAACTACAGACAAGGAACTGTATTTCTTTGAGGAATCCAGAACCTAATGATTAAAGAGACATATGAGTTTTAACATGGCAGACTGGGCTAAGAGAAAAGATACACTGTTCTTCTATTCGCCAACTAACATTAAATGTCTATATTAAAAAGGCAGAGGGTAACAAATATTTCTAGAGAAAATTAATTTTTATTATTCTGCACCTCTCTAGGAAGCATCAATTATACTAATGATAGGCTATACCTTAGTTACACCAAGTCTGAAGCCTCCTTACTCTATCTCAGGCACCTGGTTAATAAAAGTTACTTGTCAATACGTGGTAATCTATGGCATAATATAACTCACTACTTAAGCAATGTTTCACTTGAGAAGTCGTTTGAAATAATTAAAAATACAAACAAAAAATGAATAGACCCTTAAACTTGCAAGCCATCATTTAGAAAAGAAGTGCCATACAAACATAATAGATAGTTGTTCAGGCACTGAATAACAACAGAAATTTTTGAAAGAAGGATTGATAGGATATAATAATGAAGAAACAAAAACCATTGGTTTGCATCTAACCATTCTCTGAGCAGACATTTACAACAGACACTGTACAACAAATAGGTCACTGAAGAACCAGACCGTTCAGCCTTTGTACTTTCAGATTTTCTTGTCCTTCCCCTCCTCTGAATTTTCTACTGCTTGAACAGCAATCTCAGAATCAAAATCAAAGATCTTTTTTAAGATATAATTTCAAACTCCCTCTACTCCCGCCTTGCTGTCAAGTGTCTGACCCTGGTTTGATAATCTCATTTCCTGAGAATCAAAAAGCTGGAAATTTAAGCTTCCTAGAGTGTTAATTGCAGCCCTGCTCCACTGCTAATCAAAAAATTGGATGTTTTGCATGAAAATGCTTCGCTAATTAATTCTCAGTCATAAATCGCCCTGGTTTTAATAACCCCTCCTTGATTGGATAGCCTTGGATAGCCTTTGAAGAGACAGTGCAGCTAATCCGCTAAACTAGAGAAACACATGCAGAGGAATAATGCAGAGGAAATAATAAGAGAGCTTACAAGGTATGAACTAGACAATTGCATTAATACTGTCAAGCCAAAACAGTAAGTCTCCTTTCCAGGGCTTTCATGCCTTACCCTGGACCCAGTAAAACAAACCACAAAACTGGAAATCATGAACAAAGGTTACTGTCAAAAAGCTCATGCACCAAAAGTCAAATCTTCTCACCCTGCAAAATAGTTACTCTTTATCATTTTACAAAGAGGTTTCCCCTTACACTTCCCCCCTAGAAAGCAGAGATGGGGCAGTGTCCATGTGTCACATTGTCTATTTTAACATTACAAGGTTTGCACACCCCTCCCCCCTTCTTCTGACTGACAATATATTATCATACATATCTCTAAGAGGTGCTGAACTGAATTTTCATTACCTAAAATGTCAAGACTCATTTTTGTCATCAGAGAACACAGCTGGTGTGTACCAGCAGCCTTTTCATTAATTCAGATGGAACAAGTCACCTATACATAACTTCATTTCCCCTTGACTGGGGCTTTCATTCTGAGAGTTTTAATTTACAGCTTGTCAATGTAAGGTACCATTTACTACCATGGTGGTGTTCAAACATGGAAAGTCTTAATTAGCAGCACTTTACGTGTGGTTACTATAGAGCAACAACTGGAAGTTTAGTTTTAAAACAAGACTTCTTCAGAACAAACCCACAAACTTTCAGAAGATTCTAGAACTAGATATATACATAGAAAAAATAATAAACATTACTTTTAACATATAAATAAATTCATATGTAACTTTTCTAGAGGCTTATTAACAGATACATTTATTTGTCCTATATTTTTAAAAGTTAATAAAGGTAGATATGGTTTATTCCAAAAGAAACGACATTGAGTTCTGAGTCAATTGTACAATACAAAAACAGATTAGTAGTTGATTCTACTTTGGAAATATAAGGCTCATATTGACATTTCTATAGCCTACAACATCAGTGAGATGACTTTCATAGGTGTATATTGTTATTCAAACTCATCAAACTCAATGACTGGATATAAATTAGAACCACAGCACTCACATGCAGCCACACAAAGACACATAATTAAAATGAAATAGAAACAGACAACAGCTCCCAATTTCTGAATAAGTGAAGCCCTCACTCTCAAAAAAGCAGCTTCTTCTAGCAACTCACAGAGGCTACTACAGAGATCAACAACTGGTCAAAATGCAGAGAATAAACGACCATGCAGTGCCCAACCCCAACTGAGCAAAACACAACCCCTACATCTAAGGCTCAAGGAACAGAGTAGAAAAGGGGCAGAAAGATTATAAAAACCAGAGGACCAGGATAATGGCTGCAAGAAAGGGTCTGTTAGACATGACAGCATTGCTATACCCATGAACTCTCAACAACATTTCTGCCTGCACAAGACCATACCAGTTAACATGCCAATGCAGATGGAGGAAATTTTCACAAGGCCCCAACCTTTGATGAATAACTACAGGCAGCCAATCACTGATGAGGGAGGGAGAATTAGTCTTCTCTAGGGACAGGCCCCTGATAGGTCTCCAAATTCTAACTGCTCAGCACTAAACACATATACATAAAGGTTATATTAATTGAACTCAGTAACTAAGGGGTGGGTGAGAGTGTGTGTGTGTGTGTGTGAAAGAGAGAGAGAGAGAGAGAGAGAGAGAGAGAGAGGGAACATGTTTAGCAATAAAAATTATAAAGAGATTATTAATTCGAGAAGGTCTGAAAGTATTAAAAGCTGATTCCATGAGTATCGGTCTAACTTCTAAGAGACAGCAACATCTTCATGCATCCAAAGCACTGGGGTAAGGGTATTTCACCCTCTGGAATTCATAGCTTAATTCCAATACATTTAAGATCCAACAAGTGAGACAGAATTCAGATAACACTCCTACATGGATTCCCAAGGATTCAACTTCACAGGACATTGAGCATGTCTGTCCAATAGCCTTTTGAATTCACAGCTATTATTCTCTCTCCTTTCACCACAAAGATTACTGGAAATGGGTGTGAATGTAACATGGCATTGGGACTTGGCCAGTGAAATATAAATGTGTCTGAACATCATGAGAACACTTGATGGGGTATTCATAAAACTGGATACCACAATAAGTTAAGTAGATAAAGGAACTTAAACAAATCTGACTCAACTATGATTACATAGTAGCAGAACCCTGGACAGATTCATTTGTCTGAGGGTGAAGATTATTTACTTAAAGCATTTGTTTCCCAGTGAACTGAAGTTAGAGAGCAACCCATGTTGTAAGACCATGAACTGCCAGAAAAAGCTTGGGAACCCACCCACCAAGCAAAAGGTCTTCATAACCACTGCGAAAACCAGTTCAAGAACAAAAAGTCTCAAACACTAACTTCATCAAATACTAGGATCAAATACTTCATCTGCTGTAACTGACTCTATCAACTGACTCTTCAGCCTGCTTCTCAACTGACTGATTGCTTCAACTCTGTAACTCCTCTGTCTGCCTCTGTTAATTGACTCTAACTCCTATGTAACTCTAACTGAGCTGAGAGTCCACCTTTCCTTATGAGAGTTGGGCATGTCCTTACTCTGCTAACTCAGTCTCTGATTAGCACTTTATCTGCCATTCACTCTGACTCGCCTAGGAGGTCACTTCCTGTGTGACACTGACTCCGAGTTCTGCTTCCCGTGTCGGTTTCCACTGTTTTTTCTAGGGGTTAAAGGTATGGACTACCATGAGTTTCTGAATACTGGAATTAAAGGTGTGTCTACATTCCATCCAGATCACACAGGCCTCTGAATGTGGCCTCTGAATGTAGCCACTGGAATGTAGACCTTAGCTTCCATACAGGGTTAGTCTTCTACATATTGGAATTAGACAAGTTTGCTGTTAGGTACCAAAGAGGCAGAAACACAATCTATTTAGCTTTCCTTGGACACTTGTAATTGTTAGATTCACGCTAATAGCTCAATTACACACTGGGAGATTTGTATGGCCATACAAAGCAGTTTATTTTCCATGGGTTACATATTGACATCAGGGCTGCCCAATTAAAAAAACATGGCAGCCTTGAAACCTGGCCATGAGGGCCATTTAAATTAAATAGGCGGTATCTAGGGGATCCTTCTGGTTGGTCAGGATCTGAATACTGGATTGGCTGTCATATCTCACAAGGAAGCAAGGGCTTCTGGGAAAGTGGGTACTTGACAGTAAGCAGAGAGGAGAAATCAGTGCCGCCCACCAAGGTCAGTGCCACCCACCACTATGGGGCACTGGTCCTCCCACATTATCCAGGATGGCATTTGCCTTGACAGTGGTTCTCTCTGCTGAAATATGGAAGGGTTTCCACATATGAAAATGCCTGTTGTCTTACTTGGCTAGCTGCCACAGTAGGTATATTGTTACAGCCCTCCATCTTTCCTTTATATGTTCCCAAGTAAACAAAAGTCATCTGGAATTGGAGATATAAGGAGCAATTGTTAAGACTGAGAGCTGGGATCAATCTGGAGAAGGAAAAGATTAGGTTCATATTTTCCTTTCTTGAAGTAGGATAAATCGTTTATAACCATCCATTAGCCTCAGGAACTGTTTGGGGGTCCCAAAGGAAGGATTCTGTAGTATCAAGACTGAATAATGCAATGGTTTCCTATAGACAGATAACATGATACTATTTAAGCATTTAGAGTTTAAAACAACACAATTCAATGATTTCACAATTTCTACAGTTGTGGGCAAGCTGGTGCTAGTGCAGAGCCTCACATCTAAATAAAGGTGCAGGCTCACATTCTCAAGAAAGTAGTTGGGCCCTCTTCCTAACTTGTTCCAGTTATGGGAGAATTCTGTTCCTAGTGATTCTGAACTAAGGTTCATGTTTTCCCGCTGAATGTTGCATAGAGGTCACCCTAACCCTAACATGTGACCCACAGTAACAGGTGTTACTGTTACTGTTTCTTTTAACAGCTTGCCCGATAAGGCTCTGAGTAAATAGAGACTACATTGAAACACCAAAATGATGATATGGAAGGAGCCAGTTTGCAAAGGATGACCTGAAGGCCTTTCTTACCTGGGCTTCCTCTAAGGAACAGAGCTTGAATAAAAAGGCCCAAGAAAAACAAATGAGAGAGGCAAAAACTATAAAAGTCTATAGACCAAGCATCTGGAGGCATGCAGGCTCTTTCCTCAGCCTTTAGCCCACTTCTATTCTTGAATGCTATTGATTCCTTTCTTAAAAGGCTGCTTTTGTTTCTATTCATGTGACCCTGATGCTATCCTCTGCCCTGAAACACAAAAGTCTGGGATTGGGCACCCTCTGAATGAATCCAGATCTGCAGCTCAGCACTCCTAAGCATGCTCTCCTTGACCCTCTGGAATTCTCACCATTTCTCTGAATGCCACAGCTAATATAAAAGCATGACTTCTTCTGCCACCCTCCTCTTAGAAGGTGCTGGAATTTCCAGCTTGCATATAATGTTACTTTCCTCCTAAAGTCTAATAAAATTGTGTTGGAGCTTCCTTCAGAGTCCGTTTAAAAACTCTTTTAATAAGGAGACTAAGAACCCAAAACTGGAACCTTAGTTCTCTCTAATAACAAAACACACATGATAACAATGTCTTTTAATTAATTCTGAAACATACTTCAACCCCTCCGCCAACTATTGCTGTATAATACATGATAATCATGGGAATAACTGATCATTATTCACAATTATAGATACCACCACAGGGGAAGGAGGTCTACCTAACAACAGTAGAGATATCTATGGCACATATACACTAAAGAAATAATTCAAAATGGTATGCCACTAAGTAAGACAAAGAGAGAAGAAAGGAAATGTCATTGGCTTCAACCTCAAAGGTACTGAGAAACTAATAGGTGATATATAGCAAAAAAGTTCATCCAACTGGCTGATACTAGACCAGACAGCATGACCCTGGCTCAAATAAACATGCAAACAGACAAACAAATAACAACAAACACGGCTTCCTAAGAATGCTGGGTAAAAAACAACATATACCCAATCATGGCATTCTCTGAGAACACAAAATCATCTATTATGAAAAGGTATACTGAAAAATAAAAAAACTATATCCAGTAAGTTCTGTGAGGACAGGATAGAAAAGAATAATATAAGAGATTGCTTGGACTCTTTAAAAAAAAAATCCTATGAGTAAGGAAAACATACATCCATCGCAATTAAAATCAACTGGCATTGAAAATGTAGAGTAGAACTGGAATTTGCATATAATGTCTGATAAATATCTATAGTTGTAAAACACTTGTTAGTATTTTTTAAACCTATAAAATGCCTATCTCATGGCCAAGCAGTTTTATCTCTGAAGGTACCCAGGAGAAGTGAACACAATGTACAAAGCTCTCCCTAGTAGAATAACCTGAGAGCTCCAAGTATTCAAGAGCTCCAAAGCTACTAAAATGAGAATGAATTCTCCTGCAGTCACAGAATGGAATACTACATAATATTAAAATAAATTAATGTATATAACAACAAATAAATCCCACAGACCTTTTGCCAAGTAAACACAGACAGACATTATTTCACTATAGAGGAAAAGTGACAACAGTAGAGAAAAGCCAGCAAGGAGTTGACAGTCAGGATGGAGCTGACCAGAAGAGGCAGAAGAAATTCCTCTCTCTGGTTGATAGTTTCATGGCTATAAGTTCAATATATAAGTACATCTTACACATTTTACTGTGAGTACTTTTGTCTCAATAAAAAGTAGAATATAATAAAATGATGACAATATCAACAAAGAAAAACTTGAAAGGAGTGCGGTAAGAACAGAAAGCATTTATCTCATAAATGATATGCTCACTATAGATAAAATTCCTGTTAAATTATTACTTACAAAGTATTTGCAGTAATTATTTAGTTCAAAGTATAAAATGCCGAAAATATAACTTGAGCCTATTCAGAAACCATCTGAAATACAGAAAATATAAAGGACTTAAAATAAACCGCCCTTGGGCAATATTTCCATTTTTTAAAAAAATGTCCTGGAAGTCAGAAGACAAAGAGAAACATACTAACTGACATGTGAGAGAGATGGGATTTCAATTCCATATGATAAATTACGACAAGTTCATGTCCACTACAGATACTATATCTACTAAATTAGTCAGATTAAATAGTTTTAGACATGAATGAAGTCACCCACTAAATTCAAGTGTTAAATAACTGTTATGGCAAAACATCTGCTATTAAAATTGCAAGTGATTAATGAAAGGTTTAAAAAGGAATGGAATTACTAGTCCTCAGTAAGAGTCCAGAGGACTAGATAGTATACACAATGTGACTAAGTGAATGGTTTGTCCCACTAACAATTCTGCTTCTAGCAGGCCTCCGTCAGCAACCACGTTGTAAGGAATAATGTCCATTTACTGGACCCCCCCAAGCCAACTACAAACTTTCATCTCAGGATAACTATTAATATGACTGCCTGGCTCAGTGATATTAACTTTAATGTACAGCAGTTCTCAGGCAGATAGATAGCTGCTAAAACATTATTTCTGGGAATGCCCATGAGAGTGGTTTTATAACAAGCTACAATGTGAATCACTTCTAGACTAGAAAAATAGAACTTTCCTAACCAAGGTACCATCAAGTCCTTGGAGAACCATAGCAAAACAGTGTGAAGAAGGGCTACTGTGCCACTCTTGATTGAGCTGAGACATCTATGCCCTCCTGCTCACAGTCTCTGGTGCTCTCGGTTCTCTGCCTATAACCACAACCAGAACCTAAGCTACTCCTGCATCCCTTCAGTTCTGGGGCCTACAGCTTAGACTGGCATTTACACCACTATCTGATGTTTCTCAGGACTTTGGTGTAGAATGAAACTTGACCACTTTTTTTTTTCCCCCTGGGTCTCCAGATTATATATTATGCAATTTCTCTCCCTTTATGGTTAAATGAGATCATCTCTCCTAATCTATCCTTTCTATGTATCTAAATCTTTATCCATATTGATAGATTAGATAGATAGACAGACAGACAGACAGATAATAGATAGATAGATAGATAGATAGATAGATAGATAGATAGATAGATAGATATCTCCAGATATCTATCCACCCATTTATTTGTGGTGTTTTATGAGAAACTTTGACAAATATACACACATATATTCTTTTTGGAAATTTTATATTATTTTATAACAATTTCAAATTCTTTGTCTTTTCATAATTTATTTATTTTTACTTATGGGCATTGGTGTTTTGCCTGCATGTATGTCTGTATGAGGGTGTCATATCCCCTGGAACAGGAGTTACAGACAGTTGTGAGTTGCCATGTGGTGCTGGGAATTGAAGCCGGGTCCTGTGGAAGAACAGCAAGTATTCTTAACCATTGAGCCATCTCTCCGGCTCTCAAACTTTTTCTTTTATGGCCCTGATTTTATTTTATCAAAAATGAAGCAACATACAGAATTTGCACATCACCCATGTAGTAAGCCTGATCCAGAAACCACACTCTGGACCTCTGACTAGTCCTAAGGCTCTGATTTGAGGAGCAGACAAACAACAAATGATTTAAAACCAAGAACCTGAAATTTTCCAGATAAACAAGCTTTGCAGGAATAATTTTACTACTTTTCTCAATTGAGAAAATTGGTTAATAATGTACACAAGATTTTAGAGAAATTTATTTGAAAAGATATTGGTAGCTGAATTTTAATACTAACAATACAGAATGCATTTAGGAACAAAAATCAAGGAACTTATATATTTCAGAGATTAAAACCGATCCTGCAATTAATAGATCATCCAAAGCTTACAAATAAGAGAATAATATTTGCAATTTAAAAAATAAAAGGAGGAAGAGGGTGAGAAAACAGCCATATATTCAGAACTTTGGACTTGGGAGAATCATGGTAGGTAATAACAAATTGCTAAAGCCTGACATTTGAAGGTAGAGTAACACACTAGTGAACTTACACTAGGTTAGATTAGGTCACTCTAAACAAACTGGGAAACATTAGCTGTCTTCACACTAATCTAACACCAAATAACAACTACTCCCCTCACACCAACAGGATGGCTCAACACTGAGGGCACTTGCTGGCAAACCTGACAACCTGAGCAAAATACACAACCCCAGCTCCACACCCCACCAGACACATACACCTACACGGTGGTAGGAAGGAATGAACCAACTCCTGAAGGTTGTCCACTCGTGTAATTCCATGTTGTGGCATATACACATACACACATTCACACATGCATGCATACACAGCAGATAGACAGACAGATAGATGAAAAACTTTTAAGAACTCCCTTACTTGTTTTCAATTTCCTTGTTTAACAATGACATCATATCTACCCAAGTCACCAGACTAGAAAACTGGTAATGAGCCCAAATGTGTGTACATCTTATGCTCAAACGCAACAAGGAGTATCATGTCCAACAGATCCCATTTTCAAATAAGCTTCACATTTATTCTAAGAAGCCAGCATAGTCTTCTAGGAGCACAGCATAGTCTTCTAGGAGCACACCTTATTCCTGTCACCACTCTCAATGCACTCACTTCAGTCTCCACACAGACACCAGAGCACTTTTCCTAAAATGTAGGATTGACTATATTACCCTCTTATGTAGAGTCCTCAGAGACTTAGCATCCATAAGAGAAAATCCAAGCCTTCATGTTATATTTTACCAGGTCTTTTAAGGTCTACTCATCTTTTTTCTTTACCTAGGTCCAATCTTCCTCACACATTTGCTTCAATCAAAATAAAATGCCTAAAATTGCAGGACAGTCTCCCACATCTGTGTGCCTAGGTATATACTCTCCACGGTACAGCTGATAAACTACACTTGGCCAATTGGTTAACAAATTTCCCAGCTGGGAATAGAGTTCTTCCATTCTAATGTCTTCTATGACTTTCTCAGAAAACACTGCCTTCTCCTTTGTGCTGCAAAGGAAGTTGTGACACTCACTAGAACTGTGATTTTGCATGTGTGCCTTCCAAAGTACCTACCTCCTTATGCAGGAGTGGGGCTAACACGGGTGGAGACAAAAACAGAGCTGATCAAGGAATGTTGATACTACCTTGTTACTGTCAATGTGGCAACTGATATGACCCCTAGAAATGGGCAGGGTAAGTGTTGTTAGTACCTTGTTACAAGTCAGTAAGCAATCAAAAGTTTAGAAATATAAAACAATTGGTCCATGCAGTAAAAGTATAATGAGAAATAGGTGTTCCTTCATTAAGCTATAACGTTCCCCAAGCCACTCAGAGCACAGAGCTACGCCAGTGTTCCACACATGAACATCACTAACCAACTGAACAGGGATATGTAAATTAGCTCACTGATGCAGAAACCAGACATTAATGTGCAAACAAACAGGGACTTATTGGAGCTAAGTGGGCATGAATATGCAAATGAACTGGCTGCAATTCAGTAGATGTCATCACAATACTAGGAATGAACATCCTATATTATGACTATTACAATATTCATGTAGCATTCATACATACTATCATATATTACTGTAATATGGCTTTTTGAGTTTAAATTTGTGGGGAAGCCAAAAGTACTTGATGCATATTTTCATTCACACCACAATCACAAGCTGGAAATCAGATGTGGGCCTGAAGAATTCTGAAATCTCTATGTAGAACCAAGCTGCCATTACCACTTGCAGCTTAACTGAACATTCTATTTATAAATCAAGGTACTCTAGAAAGGGCTTATGCTTCATAATATGGCCCCTCCCGGAATGTTCAGCCCAGCTACATTCACCATATATAATCTCATAGGACACACTTCAATTATTGCATATAAAAGTGTTACTTCTCTTCTATAGGTCTTTCTAAAGTTGTGTAGCTATAAAACTTGAACAGTACTCAGAAAATTCAGTGTGTGGTTACATTTAGCATTTGTTAATATGCTAATGACATTGATCTTCTTATTGACACCTCTATAGAATTGTTTCTTAATCTCATGAATATTGGGATGAACAGCAGCAACTACTTTGTTGTCCTCTGCATCATCTGCTTCCCAAAAGCAACAAATCAGAATGAGTATAAAGCACTATATATAAGTGTAGCTCCTTAATTAATAGAAAAGATTCGATCTGAGTCATATTCTGAAATTCAGATTAAGAGAGAACATCTTCAACCCTCACACCTTTTCACACATTTACCCAAACTGTGCCCAGGAGCTGAAATGCCTGTCCCCTTTCATCTGAAAACTTTTCCATGTGGATGGAAAGTTCTCTTCCTTCTCCAGCACTTGCATATGCACACATGCAACTCCATCCACTGTGTCACATTGCTGTCATTACTTTTGGCATGAGAACCTGATTAGGGTCTAAGTAGGACTGGAAGGAAAGGAAAGGAAAGGAAAGGAAAGGAAAGGAAAGGAAAAAGGAAAGGAAAAAGGAAAGGAAAAAGGAAAGGAAAGGAAAGGAAAGGAAAAAGGAAAGGAAAAAGGAAAGGAAAAAGGAAAGGAAAAAGGAAAGGAAAAAGGAAAGGAAAAAAAAAGGAAAGGAAAAAGGAAAG
>JAMJFZ010003845.1:0-27500 GCA_026225945.1 Cricetomys ansorgei | reverse complement strand
AAGGAAAGGAAAGAAAGGAAAGGAAAGGAAAGGTAAGGAAAGGAAAGGAAAGGAAGGTTGATTTAACAGAGAGAATTTATCCTCTCTGGGGTGGGATGATATCTCTGGCCCAGAAAGTCCTCAGTGGGGTGGCACTGTAGCAGGGTGGCACTGTAGGGATGAGAGGCCTGGGCTCTTTCTAAATTTTAGCTCTAGGATCCTTACACTACTGTCTCATAGGCATTATCCAAGCTGCTCAGTACATCCCAGTATTAGCATGTCTCCACATACATGCTGGGCTGGAAGAGGAGGAGAGGCTGTTCTTCCTCTTACATATGTGACTTGAAGTAATACACAATCCTTTTTCTCACACCCTACTGGCGAGAAATAAATCATATGCCCATGGTTAGCTACAAGAGATGTTTGGAATACTTATGTTCTATAGAGCCCCACGATTATGTAAAAATCAGGGACTATATGAGAACAGAACCAAGGGAAAAGAATGCTTGCTGGCTATGAAATGTCGGTCTTGGTTATTTACACCCTCTTTCCTTTTGTATTTCAAATGTTCAACTGTTGAACTCATTATTGTATCCTGAGGGTCTAGTGAAGTGTCTAGTGCAAGTAAACATATCACAAAGTTGTACAGGACCAGTGAATACACTGGTACAGAAAACATGAGAAACAAATGTACTCCAGCTGATAACTCCAATTCAGGCTTGGTAACCATTACACAGAGGAGTGATGAGAGAGAGAAACAGGTAAGTCAAGAGGGAAAGTACGTAACACAAACATTATCTTCTAGTGAACTACTTAAGTTGCCTAAAAGCTCAGCAGGAGCAAACACAGATTTGTGGGAAGTGAGGTTTAATGGGATGGTGCAAGCTTAAAAAAAAACTCTTAACTGTCAGGAAAGTCTAGATTTGGTCTGCACTGGAACATCAAACCAGATATATGGGGTTGTTTTTAGAGTCTTGAAAGATACTTTTCAATTAATTGCTCATTTTTGTACTATACATTAGATATATACCATATAAAATAGTTTATATGAGACTTGCACCATTTTAAAAAAGAATAAGAAAGACAACAAGGCTATTATTACAGAGGCTCAATGAGCTCCTCTCTCTGATTCTGCCTCCATCTGCTCCAGTGGAGATTCTTCCTCAGTTTAGCTTAGCTAAACTCTTTAGATTAGCTTCTGCACATTTTATTACTAAAAGATGGCCACCTAAATAATATCCTCTTCAGTGCTTCCTGATTTTGGCCATCATCCAAATGAAATTATAAACCTATTGTGTTTGTATGAAAGACAAACCAAAGACAAAAAGGGATAGAGAGCCAGAGACAAGGAAAGGGTTTTCCTATATAGATGATTTTAACTAAGTCAATGTATAATAAATAGTTCATTCATTTTCATGACTACATAGCATTCTATTGTATAACTCTACTGAACTTTATATAAACATCCTTCTGTTTATAAACATGAAAGATGTTTCTAGGTTTTTGCTATTCAAACATTACTGCTGTGAACAGTCTCCTCAATACATTTTACCTTTCAATTTGAGTTCTCAATCCATTAAAATTTTATTTTTATAAATGGTAAAAGGAACAAATTCAATTTTATTCTCACTTTTATATGGATAAACAATTATCTCACCACCTTTGTGGATTCATTTGTGTTTTACCTGCAATGTCACTTCTCTATTGTATGAAATTTCCAGTGGTGTGGAGATTTACCTGCCTCTGAAAGTCTATAAAGGCTGATAATGGTTCTCAGGAAAGAAAAGGAGCAGCTGGTGTAAGGGCCTAGGCAAGTGGGTCAGCAAACCTAAATTATTCTTATTAAGCTATGTCCACTTTAAGTTATTTTCTATTCTGAACTGTGAAATCAGAGTTAAAACAAGAAAAGAATTCTACAACTGGTAACAAGCCTAAAAAGCTCTAACCAATGAATTCTGAAAAACTTTCTAAGACTAAATTCTACTATTTTATTTAGTAGGCACAATATAACCTGCATGTTAGTATGTCTTTTGAATTTTGTTAATAGCTAGATTTGATAATAGGTTAATTTATAATTTTGAAAATGTAAAATGGTCAGATGAGTTGTGTCATATGAGACAACAATAATCCTGCTATTGACCATTCTCATGAGTTTCTAATAATTATTGTGATCACTCTCTGCCATGGTGGTTATGGTCTTTTCTATTTGCTAAAAATGCTCAACTTAGTATGAGGTGCACTAAATAAACTACTTAACTTTAAGAAGAAGAAAGCAGAAATGAGATGATGCACACCTATAATCCCAAACTGCAGGAAATAGAGCACAATGATCTGAAACTCAAGGCCACTTTGGGCTATATAGACCTCATTAAAAACCTATATAAATAAGAAAACTAACTTAAAGCAGTTGTTGTTACCTTCTTTTAGAAAACATTCAGCAAGACCACATTGGAATTTATTATTTTTGTCATATAACTGCTTTTGAGAAAACACAAGCAACTGGAGTATGGTACAAATGCACTTAGATGGCTTTTAAACCCAGATACATTAACACCACCTCCACTTCTCTCACACTTCAGTGAATGAAAGAATAAAATGGAATGTTTTTAAAGTACAGCTCTTCAATAATGACCAAAATTCTCATAACAAGTGAGGTTATCAGCTTCACTTTGTGATGACTTTCTTATACCTTCCATATTTACTTTCTCATAAGTCCCAGCCTCTTTCACAAGGTTCAAATAACAGTGATCCACATCCCACACCATGTAAATAGGAAACCATATGAAGCCAAAGTCTTTCCAGAAAAAAAATCAATTTTGTATAAATTAAATTAAAAACTGACAAACATTTTTTAATGAAATAAATTTCTCTGTTACATATAGAGGCTAACACATTAGGTAAACCTAATTCTAAAAAATTGGAATAAAATATTTTTATTTACTAAATGATTATATGTAATACAATAAGTCTTTTCATAACATGAGGAAGTTGCATGTATTACTGCTTCTTAGAAACAGATGAAGAAATTAGAATTTATAAAAACTCTATTATAAGTTTATTATTTGACAAATCTTACCATACGTGAGTTAAGATCATTCTTTCTAAAAGCGAGGATATAAATATACAAAAGGGAATCCATTTTTACAGCATATTAAAGGCTAAATAAGAAGAAATAATAAAAAAGATTAAAGTTATTTTGAAATAATTATATGTAATTTTCAAACAAAAAAAGTACTTCTTTTCATGTGCTCTGCATATTGTTATACAGTTATTAATCAAGTCATTAAGTAAAATTTTAAAAGTTGCAAAGAATTTCCTAATGAAATTTCAGGATATTAAGTTCTACAAGTGCTTTTTGTATCTAAGAATGTAGAACAAATGTGTTGTGTGAATATAAAATCACTGCACTAAATGCCATACCTCACTCCATCCAAAATATCCCTGAAAATGTGCACATATGTTTCTAAATGCTCTACTACAGAGCAGCTTGCAACTTCAAAGATTGCAATTATAAATCCTTTTTCTAAAAAGGCTAATCATCCCATGGCTGATGTATGTCAAATGTTGTCTAACCTGAAGGTAAGGTACCTACAAATACATTAATTATATACAGTGTCATTAATTATTCACAACTCTGATCATCAACAACACATCAGAGAGAAAAAAATCAGGAAGTTTGGTCAGTCAAAGAGCCCAGTTCTCCTTGATACCAGTATTTCCATATTTATTACTGGAGCAAAGCCTCTTAGCATAGCCAATTCTCCAGTAGTTGGAGCTTTACAGAGTATTTTAATGTCAGAACTATGGAAATGCCAATCATTAAACTGACAGCAATAAAAGTGGCACTCCAAGGTAAGATCATTAAGCACAAACAGGAAGCTAAGTAGCCCCAAAACAAAAAAGAAACTAATCAAAACAGAGTATAAATTTTGAATCAATGGCCATTAATAAACTCTACCTATTCATGAGTCATAATATCTTTAAAAGTGGGGTAAGATAAATCACAGGATTCTGCTTATGGTTTATTAAACCTTTTATTAGCATTTCTTAAAGAAGTTAACTTATACCTACAACAAGGAAATAAAAATAAAGACTTTCTTCACTATAAATGTGTACACATCCATAGGAAGAATATATGAAAACAAACACATGAGCTTGTGTATGCTAAATAACATTCTATATCACAAATTCTCATCCAATATTTTAAAGAGCCTAATTTGAACTAAGCTTTATTTTGGGCACTCCAGTATAACAATAAACAGTAAGATTTGCACTCTGTGTGGAAAGAAGTATAGAAGATTAACAAGTTAACAAGTAAACAAGACATGGCAAAGAAGAGTTTTTTAATGTCATGATACATAATTAGAGGATGAGAGGCATGTGATGGAGATCAGGAAACAGTGCTGCAATCTGGGAAGGAGAAATACTGAGGTCTACTGTTCCTGGGTACTAAGTAAAGCCTTAACTACAATGATGACAATTGGAGAGTTACAGAGTGAGCAGAGAAGAAATTCCAGGACCAAACACTGAGGAAAAAGTTCTTGAGAATCCTCACAAGAGCATGAGAAGCCAAAAGGACAAGTAGGAGCCAAAAGAACAAGGGAGACAAATTCAGAAGAACAAACAGAGAAGAGCAAACACAGGAGTCTACCCTGATGGACATCTCCATGACCTGGAAGAGCATCTGATCTAGACTAGAGTTGAGCACGTAAGAGTTATGAAGCAGAAGCAGCCTTTCCTCGGGGCTGACACTCAAAGCACTACTTTAATTGAGATCAATACAGTTATTCTAGTTTTCCCACAGTTTAAACTTCTAGCATAATAGTCCTAACATCTGCTTTAGTAGCCAAAACTTGAAAGAGCTTCGTTATGTCAGAAAACTGAGGCACAGTTGAAGTGACAAAGCTAAGAGCTATTTGTTCATGCGTAGCAGTATTTTGACTTCTCAGTCATCACAAGTTAATGTGTTCATTAATTATTTAATTCTGAATATTTAAACATTAAAATAGTCTGTATTCAAGCTAAATGTCTGTTAAAACTAAGAAGCATCTTTACATACAACATTGCTGTCTAAACAGTACAACGAAGCAATAGAGTCTCAGAACACAGGAAGCCAACGATTACCACACATACACGAGTCACATTTCCACCTGCTATCTCACACACTTTGAAGTAGCACCCCCACCTCCTCAGCCCTGCGACGAGCAGGCTATATAATGAACCATCTGTACCATAACAGTAAGAGCCAATTGAGATGGGTTGATAATACCAAAGAAATCTCATTTTTCATTTATTTTCCCCCTACTGGATTGTCAGTCTGAGTAATACTTTTAATTGCATGATAAATGGAACATATTGGCAAGAACTTAACTTTGCAAAACTTGAGCTTTTTAATTTCACTCTGATGGTTATTATGATGGATTTCTTTGTGCTCCCCTGCTCCCCCCAGAAGGAAAAGCTGACCCCCACGAAACAATCCACTGGGAGGAGAAGCCTGTAGCTTTGTGGCCTTAACAGAAGAGACAGTCTCTTATAATTTGGCTCAACTATTCAATTAGGCTTTTACAGGATAAGTGTGGTCCTTGGAACAATAATATTCATGAATAAATGAAAAGAAACAGCCATTTTAAATACAGAATAGGTGTGATTTCTTTTTTTCCTACTGAAATGTTAAAAGCATTCATCAGAGAAACTTTTGCTCCTGAACCAAATACCATCAAACTTTATAAAAGGCTGGTCAGTTGATCCATCTCCTCACCGAGGCATGAGGTATCAGCTCCACTGCAGTATTTTTTAATGGCTATCATGAATATGATGTACTTGCTAACAACCTTTTCTGTCTTGTAAACAAAGACATTCCTAAAATCATGCTGAACACACTAAATACAACAGACTTTTGCTACAAAATCCTGTATTTCAGTGAACCTTTTAAAGGGTGAGAAAGTTAGATTACAGTGATTTTCCCATTTTCTATTTTGTAACTTGGTAATTTCTTTTCCCTTTTGTTTCCCCCAGGTACATCAAGCAGTTTCCTCCTGGGCCTGGCAGCTCAGGAACAACTTTTCTACTTAACAAAGCTAATGTGTAAGGTAACTACAAAAATACAAAAACTCATGCATGGTCCCTCCTTCTCCTTAAAATTAAAATGGCATGTAAACCTACATGAAATATAAATATTGTCAGTGTCCGTAGCCCCTGTTAGGGTTCTTCCTCCCAAAAAGGTGATCTCTATATCCTATCTCACACCTTAACTGTCATCATTCTGCCACAGTCAGCCAGTATCTAGGGCACTATGGGAAATACTCGCAAAGAAACATGAAAGAAAGATGTGGCAATGAACCAGCAAACAGCAGGACCACAAGCCAAGAGTGGATACAGGTCTGAAACAGACTGGAGAGTAGTGAGAAAAGCAAGCAATCTCACCAGAATGAACAAGCAACAACTGTTTAACTCAACAGTCAAATCAGGATTAGCCTAAGAAAGATAACACAGAGGGAAAATAAAATATCTATCTATCTATCTATCTATCTATCTATCTATCTATCTATCTTTCTTCCTGTGTATGAGAGAGAAAGAGAGACAGAGACAGAGACAGGACAGACAGACTGATTCTGAATAGCAGTGCCAGAAAGAACACTACCAGAGAAGAAGCAGCCATCCCATGAACAATGTGTTAAATACTTTCTTCACAGCCTCTTCATAGGGCAGGTATTATTTCTATCACCATTAAGAAAAACAAAAATAAAAACGAAGAGGAGTAACTTACCTGTGGCTGTTTAGCTAGTAGTGGGGAGCTAGATTTTAGATGTAGGCAATCTAGGCCCAGAACTTGCTACTCTGCACTGCCAGCTATGCTGTCTCTTAAGAGATCATGGACCACAAAGGGGAACTGAAAAATCACTCCACAGGGCCACAGCACGGAGCTCTGACTATTCTTACTGTCTAAGAAATAGCACGTGGATCCAGTCCCCAAACATGCTGACTACTAGCATTTGGACTTGAATGATAAATAGGTGCACTGTGGCTTCAATGTTACATCTGGAAGTTGATTCATCAAAAAGTGCTAAGTGAAAAGTTCTGGTGTGGTGTAGGGATACCGTGAGAGGAGGAGACTGTGCTGAGGACGGCGATCTGACACACGCTCCGTAGCTCCTATTCAATTTTGGAGTGAATCTAAAGCTGACCTTTGAAATACTTATTCATTTTAAAAAATGAAATGATCAGGAATTAACTTTGGGGGAGGCTTGTCACTGTTAAAATAATTTAATGTGTGGCAGATGCAAAAAAAAATTGTAACAAATTTAAACTATTAAGTAAACACAGAAGAAGAAGAAAAAAAAACAGGACAATATGAAGAATGCTACACTAGCCCTTGATAACCTTCTGTATCTTGAAGGGGAGGTTTACATAGAATGCCAACTCCAGCAAAACCATGTGTACTAAGTAGTACTGTCACGTTCCACACTCTGCATTGTCCTCCACTTCCTGCCTGACTGAAGGGGTCACTTGTGGTTTTGCTCACAGTCCTATCTATTCTATACTTCTCCAAGAAACATATCAGGAGCTTTCTAAAATGTATAACACCTTCACTGTACATAAATAAATAGTTATGCTAATCTCATTCTGATATATAGAACGTGTTTCTACACACTGACTTCTGGTTAGTATATATACGCTAAATATATAAATATTTATAAATAAATAAATATGAGATAGCACAGCAAGGTTTTTGAAAAAAAAATGTAAGTAAATAGTTTAGTAATAAAAGTGGAGATGGGATTACTAAACAATAGTCTTAAGACACAGAAAGCCAGGCTGGTTACTACACAGTGTTCTAGGGAAGAATAACTTTGACAATCTGACCAACTAAGTAACTGTATAGGGAGTTATAGCAGAATAACCAAAGTATCCAGGTTCATCGAAGACTAAGTGTTCATATCCATCTCTCTTACAGTCCAAGATTCTAAAATAATCATTTTAGTCTCATAACTCCTCTAGCAATTCTATTCATGTAATCTAACTAGCTATGTTGAGGTGTCTGTTTAGGGTATGTGTATTATCATCACCAATGGATAATAATACCCAGAGATGTTGAAATCTCTTACATAAAATGATATAGGGTCTACACATAGAATAAAAACATCTTCTCTTACTACTTTAAATCATATTTATTTTTATAATACCTAATATAATATAAATGCTATAGAAATAGTTGCCCTATTATAGTATTAAAAGAGCCATATCCATATTCATTATAGATGCCACTTCATAAAGCTTGTACAAATATGGTGGGCTGGCTGTGAATATAGACAAGTACATGCATGCCTCTCGCTTTCTTACCTGGATCTTAAGCTTCATCTTAAATTTCTCTGCATTTGATTTCTACTTCTTCTAACACATCCAATGCTTAAAAGGCCCTCACAAATCTTTCTTCATAGATTACATTTACCATGGTTAATGTAGTGGTCTGAATAGGACTGGCCCCCATACGCTCATACATTTGATATTTGAATGCTTAGTCATTTAGGGAGTGGTGCTACTTTAACAGGGATTAGAGGTGTGGCCTTGTTGGAGGAAGTCGTCACTGGGGTGGGCTTTGGTCTTTCAGATGCTCGAGCCAGGCCGTGTCTCTCTCTCTTCCTGTGCCTTCTGATCGAGATGCAGAACTCTCAGCTCTTTTTCCACCACCATGTCTGCCTGTGTACAGTCATGCTTCCTGATATGATGATAATGGACTAAACCTCTGAACTATATGTAAGCCAGCCCCAATTAAACGTTTTCCTTTAGAAGAGTCACCATGGTCATGATGTCTCTTCACAGCAATAAAACCCTAACTAGAAAGAAGCTATTTATGTCACAAAAGGAAATATCACTGACTCAATTTTTATTTTATTTATATAATAATTTATTTTCAAATTATTTTCCTCTACAAATTGAAACTCTTCAATAATGACAAACGGGTTCCAAATATCCTATGTATCAATGTACAATGCTTAAGCCACACTACCAAGAAGTATCCACGTACTCTTTACATGGCAGACACTGAGTTTCCCCTGTCTACATGCCAGACCCCAGAAGGCTTCAAAATAACAAGCAAAAGGACATCCACAGTGGACACCATAAAAGACTAGCGTCCTACTGAACTGTGACTAGATTCAGGCTAGCCTCATCTCATCTGCTTACAGGTCCTAACTCAATGGTAATGCCTTCTTAGTAGCCACAGTATTAGTTTCAGAAGCTTGAAAGCAGATGTTGGAGAATGATACTGGAAAAGGATTGTCAATTCATTAAAATTTGTTATTTGAGAAGAACTTTGTGAATGTAGAACACAAATTCACATGCTATACGCATAGCAGATTGTCCTCTAAAAAACTTGATATTTCTAAAAAAGTCCAATCACTTACCTTGAAGTTCTCCACTCCGGCTATAGAGCTCCCTTCTCTGTTCTCGCAGATAGGCACTCATGCTGATAGCATGGGAGGATGATTCAAACCTACAGCACAACACAGTACCACATGGTTAAACCACATCTCCTGTAACAAGGAAGGGTTTCCAGTCATGGGACTGGGATACCATCCCAGCCACAAAAACTTCAACCTGTAGCCTCCCTACAGGATACACTGGGGCACTGGAAGGGCAGAACACTTTGCTAAAGGAGAGAAACCGTGACCAATACACCAGGGCAGGCCAAGAAAGAGTCTGGACAGTCAGGAGAGGACCTCTAATGTCATTTTGCTCTCCTCATAGATTAATGCCTAGCCCAATCCTCAACAGAGAGGATCCCTATGGCAGCTGTAGGGAACAGATGCACAGGCCTAGGGCCAAACAAAATGCAGAACTCAGGGAACCCACAGAAGAAGTGAAGGCAGGATTTCTGGGACCAAAGGAGTCGAGAACACCAGGAGAACAAACCCCATGGAGTCAACTGACCAGTACTCTTAGAGGCTCACAGAGCCTGGAGTGGCAGACATGGAACCTGCTGGGTACCCCAAATATGTCTTGAGCTTGCCTGACTGGTGCTCTTACAGAATTCATACAGATTGAAAGAGGGGTGTGTGTCCCTGAACCTCTTGTCTGCCCTTGAGTACCTTGCGCCCCTATCAGGTTGCCTAGTCTAATTTTTAAGTAAGGAATTGTGCCTGACCCTGTTCCATCTTGTTGTGCTATGTTTGAGCAGTAACCCTGGGAAAACTGCTCTTTCTTGGGATGAGGCAAGACAGAGTGGGAGGATGGGGGGGGCAGATCTGGGGGACAGGAATGATGGGGGGTGAGCTGGGAGGAACGAGAGGGGCAGGGTTTTTGAATGCAATATATGAGAAGAAAAATTCTGATAAATAAGTAAATTTAAAAACAAACAAACAACAACAACAAAGAATTTGTCTCTAAAAGCCAAAATAAGAAACACAAAACAAATTAGTCACAAAGAAAAGCTTACAGGTAAGAATAAAACCAAGTAAAATTATGACTGTATCAAATAACAAAACCTTTGATGAGTAACAGATTCTATCTCAAATTTGAGAGATTTTCAAAGGCAGGATAAGAAAATGACAAAAGAAGAAATACTTCTAAGATTTTTGTCACTAAAAGGTCAACAACATAGGGATAGAGCAACAGGGTCCACGGGATCAGTAACTGGGAACAAGAAAGGAACATCATTTTCTTAATCATGTCTCTTTTATCCAGTCCTTAACAAGGAAGATGAATACCAAGACAAGTATCAGCCAGTGAGGGAAATACTTCAGTTACTTGATCTGCTCTCCACACCCTACCAAGAACTAAGAGGAACAAAGAGCCGGAAGAAAGGCAAAGTGTGCAGTACTTCAAAGTGCCACCTGCCAGTCAAGTGCAGAAAAGAAGCCACTGACCTCCAAAAAGCATGCTGACAGCTACTGATCAGAGATAGCAAAGGAAAAAACAAACTCTCAAGCAAAGAATAAAGAAGCACACATTGTACAATAAGAGAGAACTTAAACACAATTAACCTTGGCTAAGGGCAATTAAGGAGGGTAATAAAGTCCTTCACAGATTCGATAGAAACAGATTATAGCTCTCCACAATCTGAGTACTTTATGACTTGATAGGCTTGCTATTCATGAATTCTCTTTATGTTTGCAACAAGTCACAAATTGAGATAATTTTATAGTAAAAGACGCATGAGAGATTCTTCAGTCTCACCTCCGTATTTTATAGCCAAAGGCACTGAGGCATGCTCAGACATGAGACCCACTCAGGTCTGCATGGCTCATAAACAGTAGAACCAAGTTAAAAGTGGGCAGATCTGTATAACTGTCAAATTATGGGATAAGGATGAGTTTTATTACTGCCCAAAAATAATAAATACATAACAATTACTTAAATTAACTTTTTTTCATTTCTAACAATTAGTGGCAATTCTTCTCCCTAATAACACCCCCATACCATAATTTAGCCAATGCTAAATAATTGATGTGCTTTCATGATCTGAGGTTGAAGACTGTGATGGCTGAGAGCATAACATGTGAAATCCCTGGAGCCTGCTTTCTGCAATAAGCTTAGGTGTACTAGTTAGTTGTTGTTTGTCAACATGACACAACCTGGTAAGAGAGAATGTCAATGAAGGACAATCTTAATCACACTGGCCAATGGGGCATTTTGCTTGGGTACAAATTGCTGTAGGAGGGCACAGCCCTGTGGTGAGTGTTATTATCACTAGGCAACTAAGCCTATACTGGATTAGAAAGTTGGCTGAGAAACTCAAGAGAAGGAAAGCAAATCAGTTAACCAGTGTTATCCTGTTCCTACACAGTTCCTGCTTCAGTTCCTGCCCTAACTTCCTCAATAATGTAGTAATATGGAAGTCTAAGCCAAATATACCCATTCCTCCCCAATTTGCTTTCTGTCTTAGTGTTCATCATAGGAATGTAATAGGGTAAAGGATAAGTGTAGCCTTCAAAGGAAGGAAGACTAGAGAGGAAAGCTGTGTGACATAAAAAAACAACAGAAATATGTGCTCAAAACAAGGCCTGAAGAGAGAGAACAGCACTTAAATGACTTAACCGTGTCTGTGTGTGTGTGTGTGTGTGTGTGTGTGTGTGTGTGTATGTGTCTGTGTGTGTGTGTTGCTTGAGGTTATACTGCTCAAAGAATATAATTTATAATGAAGTTCAAAGATTAAGCAAATTTTAAAAGTTAAATTTAAAAACTAAGTAAATATATATAATGTGTTTATTTCTTTTAAATTTTCTGCTTTTTGCAAATGAAATTGTGTGATGGTTTACAAAAATTAGCATTCATGAGAGCAGAATATGGATATAGTTAAAGTCAAAGGCCACAAGTACACTGGTCCTTAGCAAGTGTAGTTCTCGTGTTATTGTTAATTTCCTAATTAGAGCATCTCTGGGAAAAAGAATGTGTCAGTTGCATTAAGGCTTTTTATCCTCAAACATTTGGAGACACGAACTAGATTCCAGGATGACAGGCTTCTCTCTCCTTGTCACTACCACTTACTAGCTGTGTTACTTTACATAATTTGCTTAACTTCTTAATACATCATCAACTTAACTTCTCTAATACATCATTTTTTTGCTTCTGAGGACGTTTATATTTACAGCACTTAGTAAAAAATAAAGATTAGCTATTTCTACTACAGTTGCTGAAATTTAGTTAATACCAAATTAAATTGCTTAATTGGAATCATTTTGATAAATTCACCTAGTATGTAGAATCTTGTACACAGAAAGCATTCAATCAGCAGTATTATGACCATTAATCATAACTTATAAACTATTAACTGTTACCAAAAAGCACACACTCTGAGCACATGGCTTGGTAGAGTTCACTAAGATGGTAATTAGAAAAAAATTAAAAGTTTTAATTGATCCTTTATTAAACATTTAATCACATAAACTCCACCAGTGTTTAACTAAAGAGATCTGCAATTTAAAAGGTTATTTCTTGGAACTTAGAGCTTTTTCAAGGATGACATATTTAATTTCCTTTCATTTCATATAAAATTCTCCATAAACACTTTGGGAGTTTCACTTTCCTTAATTTTGTATAAAACTCCCTAGAAACAAGATTAAGAAATTGTACTAAGCTGGGTGGTAGTGGTGCACGCCTTTAATCCCAGCACTCAAGAGGCAGAGGAAGGTGGATCTCTGTGAGTTCAAAGCCAGCCTGGTTTAAAGAGTGAGTTCCAGGACAGCCAGAGTTACAGCAGAGAAACACTGTCTCAAAAAAATGAAAGAAAGAAAGGAAGGAAGGAAGGAAGGAAGGGAGGGAGGGAGGGAGGGAGGGAGGGAGGGAGGGAGGGAGGAAGGGGAAGGAAAGAGGAAAAAGGGAAGGGAAGGGAAGGGAAGGTAAGGTAAGGTAAGGTAAGGGAAAGGAAGGGAAGGGGGGAAGGAGGAGGGGAGAAGAAAGGGGGAATGGAGGGGGAAAGGGGAGGGGAGGGGGAAAGGGGAGGAGGAAGGGAAGGGGGAAGGGGAAGAGAAAGGGAGGGGAGAAGAAGGGAGGGAAGGGGAGGAGAGGGGAGGGGAGGGGAGGGAAGTGAAGGGAAGGGAAGGGAAAAAGGGAAGGGGAAGGGAAGGGAATGTAAGGGAGGAGAAGGGAAGGGGGAAAAAAGGATGGGAAGGGGAAGGGAGGAAAAGGGAAGGGGAGGAAGAAAAGAAATTGTACTCAGAGTTATAGACCATCCAATAGCCATTCTCAAATAGCCACTTCACCTGAGAGAAGGTAACAGTAAACAAAAAAGAATTATGTTCATTCCTACAAATGGCTTCAAGGCAGCTTCAACCAGAAAAGGGTGGCCATGGATGACATAGAAGTCCTCCTGCTCAGAGCTGACTCTTCGCAGGTTTTGCTTTCTCTATCTGTCTCTCTCTGTCTCTCTCTGTCTCTCTCTCTCTGTCTCTCTCTCTCTCTCTCTCTCTCTCTCTCTCTCTCTCTCTCTCTCTCTCTCTCTCATACTGTGATACTTACTTGAAAAGAGAATTTTTCGGCCTTTGTGGTTTCTTCTTGGCAAAAAAGGCTGCAAACTCTCGTCCAGTACTGGCATAGCTTAGTTGAGCTGATGGTTCTGATGCAGTTCGAGTGTTTTTCATATCCAAGTACTCAGTCAACAGCATCTGTACAACCAGATGAGCAATTGAATCTACACACGAGCTATTGTACAAATATACAAATATAATTCTAAAACTTTATCCCAAACTTTCAGAATATATTGACCTGGATATTCATTCTCCTATTCAGAGATATGAGGAGAGATTTCCTACAGCCATAAAATTATATACTAGCTAGCATTTCACAAGAAACAGGAGGTGGTGGGCACTGGGACATGGCAGGCAGCATGCTGAGTAAATAAGTCAAAATTCTTCTTTACTCAGCATTTAATCCCATTATTCTAAAGCACAGCAGCATTAGCAGCAACTGCTTAATATTTACGGAGTACTGAGCTCTAAGCAAGGTACCAATCTCTTTAGATCTATTAGGTTGTGGGGATTAGAGAAGTTCAGGAGCTACAAAGTAGCCAGAGTCCATACTGTGACCCATCATTCTGCCAGCAAGCCTATGGAGGAAGGCCAAGGAAGTGGGGATAAGAAGTGAGGCACTCCCAACCCACAAAGACATACTAGGACTAGTATTCATCTTGAAATAAGGAAAAAGCAACCGTTTTTATGATCAACTACTTCCAGCAGGTACTCCTTATAAAATCAACTCACCATAGAGCCACAAGGATTGGAGTCTGTGCTAGGATCAGCTAGGGTTACCAGAATTCTAAACACATTCATAAAAAAATACAAATCTAGAACAGAAAATAAATAATTCCCAAGAATACCTAATAAGGATAAAGCAGTTTCTGTAATTTAAAAACACTATCCATAAGTCAAGGAAATGCTTTTCAGAGACTCAAGGTCTTATCTGATTGTTTATTCACTCACCAAACATCGAATTCTATTTTAAATATCACCAATAAAACATATTTTGGAAGCCTATTAGAATTATTTAGGAAGTATGAAGGGGATTAAGACTATGTCACAAGCGAATACACATTAAATCAGTGCTTAAACATCAGAAAATTTTTAAACATTAGCATTCTTTTGAATCTAAAATCTATGAAGTCTGAATTTCTATCTACATTTTGAAATTGAAGAAGTAGAATTAGTATTGGGTCTTAAAACTTCAAATGGTCCAATTTCAACCTGGTTAGAGTGACTCCAAATCGTACTACGTTCATGACCAGAATGCTCCACAGTACTGCACAGTCAAGCTCTTTTTAAGAACAGCCCTACAAGTACCAACAGCTTTTGTATAACAAAAATTGTACAGGAAAATCATAAAATATTGTAACTAAAGGAAAGATGCGGTTTTTTTCCTCCTTTGGTTTTTCTCCTTGGTTTTCCTTTGGTTTTACAATTCTCTGTTGTAACTCTGGCTGTTCTGGAACTCACTCTGTAGACCAGGCTGACCTTGAACTCATAGAGATCTGCTTGCCTCTGCCTCCAGAGTGCTGGGATTAAAAGATGTGCCACCACTGCACAGCTCATGCTTTATTTATGAGATCACTGGAGTGTTATCCAGCAAGACCATAAAATAATATAGTAACAAATACCATCTCTGATAAACATCACCAATTATCTAGTATCAGGGAGACGCTGAGTTGAATCTACTGACAGCTCAACCGAGGAACTGGATCAGCTGAAGATTGTTATAGCTGCTAGTCAGATATGCAGCTATCTGTGATAAAAAAAAAAAAAACTAGAAAACTTGAAAATAATTTCAAAGTGATATAGCACAGAAAGGTTTCTACCAACTCGCTGTGTCAATCAAGTGTTGGCCTTAACACAAACAGAACAGAGAAAGGCTCCTGCGAAATCACAGTTACACTAAACCAAGGAATTCTTGTAAAACACTTAATGTACCAGAATTCAATAACTGACCTTCCAGGATAAACCACTGACCAAGCAGGGCATAAGTAACAAGCATTCCCCAACCTAGGTATCTTAAGATCAGTGTTCTTTTTCTCCACAATGGTAACATCCCTGAATTATTGCCTTGGAGCACTTTCATTGGGCTATTTCTCTCCACCAGTTTATCTCTATCTACAAACAGATCCTACTTCCATCTTCTCAACAAAATTTACCTTTGGTCATTATGTGCTATCTGTAATCTTTAATTCCTTTTTGTATGTATTTTCCAAAGTTTTAAAAGTAGCCTTCACATCTATTGTTTCTTTTGCCATGATATAGTTTACTGTTGATGTCTCTCACATGTGGTGCATGGTAACATTACTTATTACAGTCACATTTCACTGACAAAATCAACTTTGCTAAGACTTAAATCATTTTCAGATAGAAGCAGCTACTCTTTCTGTTGCCTTTTTATTTTTACACACTTTTCTTTATCCTCACTTGCCTCCAAGTATAAATGCAGGACTGCTTTAGTAATGTTTTAGTTATAATACAATGAAATCATTTTCACCCTTCTCATTCCTCCCTCCAGCATTTCCTATATACCCCCTTGGTCTCCATATGAATTTGAATATGATATAAATTCATAAACACAATCTGTTCAGTCCATATAATGTTAGCTGTATATGTGTTTCTTTGTGTGTATACATATACATACACATATACATACACATACACATATACATCATATATGAATGATCTCAGGGCTATAATGGAACCTAGACAACTACCCAGGGCTAGTAATGTCATGGATCTCAAAGGAGAACCTACAACCACTACTATACTAAACTAGCATAATCCCTAACTACCTTGTAAATATTTATCCTTTTTCCCACAAGTAAGTATAGCTGTAACTTCTCATCACAGAAATGTGTTTGCAACAGATGGGGATCATTCACAAAGCCATAATGATCAAAATGTAGAGAACAAGAGATTTGTGGTGCCCAGTCTCAACTGATACATCTACAAGCACAATTCCTTTTGATAGATTCTCATGTGGCTCTCATCTATTAATGACTCTGTCTTACCACTTTATTTGTATGCTCATTTCTGTTCCCTTTGACAGCTTAGGTCATCCATATACTTTTCCTCATTTTATTCTCTGCTTCTCTTATTATTCCAGTACTTCCAAACATTATGGACAGAATATCCAACAATCTGGTTTCTAAATATATTTCCTTAAATTATACTTCACTGTTCCCACCAATGTGAACTCAATACTCCAATGAAGTCTACCTACTTCAATTCTCCCTTGGATATATTATGTACCTTAATGTTTCTGGAACCCTAGTCTAGATCCACCTTATTCTAATAAACTGAGAGTAACTTTAGTTCTCTTCAGTAACTCCTTTGCAGGCTACTCTCACCCAGCTGTTCCCTTTTCTGAACCCCAAAAACACTATTTTCCACATTGTTAAGTAAACAAAAATTCCCTTAATACTGTTAAGCCCTTAATTTAGATGTTCTTTAAACCATATTTCTACTATAGAGCCATGCAACATACAGCACTAACTATATACTGAGATGTTAAAAACATGTGAAAGAACCTTAATATATAGGATGCTATATGCCAATTAAAGACAGTCTCCAAAGTAGAAAAAATCCACAATGTATAAATTAATCCTCAACACATAAATCTGTAAGACAAGTAAAATCCAAAAGGGACAGTGATGACTAGCTAGAAATGATTGCCTTTAAATCAAGTAACATTTTCTTTTGATAGCAAAATTTGGAAAGGTACAGTTTTAAATATCTCAAAAGAGAACAAGTACAAAAGGCCATACTCACAAACTGAAATGTGACTCAATGTGGTAATCAAAGTCTTCTAATTTAGAATCTTGACACAAATATAAGATGCCTGGTAGTAAAACTTAACTAGTAAGACAGCTCACTGGTAGAGTGTGTTCAATCCCATGCATCAAAAAGTAAACTAAACTAAATAAAGAAGTAAAACTAAATAACTTCATGATAATTCTACATATGGGTGGGCAATGCATTGTGTGTTCCAAATTACACATACATATTTCAAGCACATATCCATACTTCCAAATTTCCATTTTATCAAAGCCATATAACATCAGACCTCAGGGACAAAGATCACTACATTTAACATAAAATAAATAAATTAATAAATAATATGATTAAAAATATATAAATGTATATATTATAAAATACATATAAAATATAATAAAAATAAAATAAGTAAAATAAATCCATTCAAGAAAATCTATACAAGTCTCATTACTGGGACTCTAGCTTCCTTCCTATCTTGGACATTAATTTGCTTTGTACTTTTAAATATCAATAATTTTTTACTGATCTAAGTTCAAAAATAAATGCCAAAACTTATGCGTGTTTTACATTTAACTTACAAACCTTTAATGTGTCAAACTCATGAGAAGAGACACAAAGACGCAATTGGAAAGAACTTTGAAATCTATGTATCATCAAATGATATCATGATTCACTAAATACATTTTAGGACCTGGAATGTTGAGTGATTCTCTACACAAATCAAACACATATACAGCTTTAAAGAATACAGAAATTGAAATGAATGCAGTTAGGTAATTTTGCTGTTGTACTATTGGATCAGAAGCTGCTACAGGGTTGGTGAGAAATCTCATGATAAAAATGCAGCAGTAAAATTCTGAGATTTATAAATTGCTGGAACACAGGTAAATAATCCTGAATGAACTCCTCATTTACCATTTGATCTTGTTTATTTAGCTTTTTGCCTATGAGATGTTTGTAGTTATTCATGTAGTGTTTTCTAAAACTAACTATGGAGCGTGTAGACTTAGAATAAACAGGACTCCACATGCAAGCAGAAGTTGACTTTCCATGTGTGAGGAAAAGAGCTTTAACATTTTGGCTTCT
This sequence comes from Cricetomys ansorgei, assembly GCA_026225945.1. Taxonomy (NCBI): domain Eukaryota; kingdom Metazoa; phylum Chordata; class Mammalia; order Rodentia; family Nesomyidae; genus Cricetomys; species Cricetomys ansorgei. Next base: position 8,697 of record JAMJFZ010003845.1, on the reverse strand, counting down.
TGAGGTGGTATTATCGCCATCTCTTCTCAGTGATCTTTTTATGTAACTTCTTGGTTGTATGATGACAACTAACTATTTGTATCAATAAAAGGGATATTTAAGAAAACTGAATTTTTTAAAAATCGTGTTTATCTGGCTCATAGCTCACACATATATGTACACACTTATTCATGTGTGTGTATCTTTATCGTATGGATGTATACACTGAGATACAGTGTATCTGATAACAGGACTGTATACTGTACAGTAAAGGAGTCCTGCCTTCCAGGAGATCACTGTCTATCTTCACTATGAATCCACTATCTAACTCCAGTTAAAACATACACAGCAGTTGAAGTTTCTCCAAGGCTTTTTCCTGTAAGAGTTTAATATCTTTCTGTTTTGTCTTGTTTTGTTTTTTGTTTTATTTTATGGGATTTTTTTTAGGCTTCTTTCTAAGTTAAGGCTAAAGCTTTTCTTTGTATCTCTGATACCTAACATAGTATCATAAGCAGAGTAGTTGCTTGCTAGTTGCTTGCTAAATTAAAATAATATAATCTAAAGGGCAGTTCCTCACTGATGTTCCGCACTCACAGATGAGCTCCCTGGGGTACAGCTACAGCACCCATGGTGAAGCTTCAGGCTCTACCAGGTACATTAATTTACTCACATCATGGGAGTGCCATTTATTAAATTTCTGCTCCAATGCGATAAGTGCTACTCTAATGACCCTAAAGAGTTAATGCATCTTGGAAAAGAGCCAAATTGCTCCCTGGAGACAGTTATTCAATTAAGTGCCTAAAACCAAGCATTTTCAATTAGCAATTTAGTTACTAAAGACTCTTTCATATTGGCTATCTGTAACAGATGAATATTGACACACATTAAAAATTGTTTATAATTCATTCAAAATGAGATCTCAGATACAACAGGTACAGATCCAGATTCAATTAACATTTATTTGCTACCTACAGAATGTTGGGAGCTATGCTAAGTATTGCCCTATTGGGGCTTGACAAGAATGCTATTAAGACTGGGAGGTAATGATGTTTGAGAGTGCAAAGGATACGGCACCTGGATACAGAGATAAATAAAGGAACTCCCTTCTTTAAGGAGTTTAAAAAAAAAAAAAAAAAAAAAAAAAAAAAACCTCAATTGGTTTATCCAGAATCAGGTTCCTAAGTACTCTTGCTCTAAATAATGCCTATTGTCCCTGCATAGTAAGGTTTTCCTGCATCCCAAAGGGTGCCTTACTCCTGCTCCTGTAAGAACCAGTCAGCTCCCACCCTGCACACAAAACCTGTTCTGTAAATTTTAAGTTCTTTCAGGATTGCCAGCAATCATTAGAGATGTTTTTTTCCAGACCTGGCAATTTAGCACATACAGCTAGATATTTAACTTATAGTTATCATTTAACCTCCTTATATAACTTGATAAGAAGGCACTTTGCCTAAAACCCTGTATTACCACAATTTCATATAGAGCTCAAATATGCTTTTAAAATTCTTTATAACTAAACCAATTAAAATCACTCATTTCTGGACATCATGTATACTTGTATCTTCAAGAAAGTTTCTAACTCTAATAAAAATTTCACATCTATAATAGGTCTATGATTATTGTACACTATTTCTATTGCGAATTTATATACTAATTCAAAACCTAAGACTAAATTATTTCATTTATTTGGTACAAATATGGTTGATAATAAATTAAAAGATTAATCAAATGAGCTACATTGATGGTTTAAATCAGTTTACAGTAAATACAGAAACTCTAGGATCCAAAAATGGAAAACTGATAATTCTGGCATAAAATTTAATTATTTTAGATTCATCTTATCATCTAACTTTATTTAGTTGAATACTTCCTTATTTTATTCTGATCTCTTACTCAAAAACAATTTCTGATCACAAAAATTCCACAATACAGATATATATGAGAGCTCGAGTATTCTTTAAGAGTAGCTATATGCAATGTGTGCATATACCTCTCTTCATATTATCTGGCCTCATTATTTTCTTCATCACCTCTAAATACTAAAAAGCAGTGTCCCAAACACATAGTACCTTATTAGTCATATGCATTCATCAGCGGAAACCCAATTATGTTACTAAGTGGAGTGAAAAAAAGTTGTGCTTCATAGACAGCATTATAATCCAATATAACCCTTTCTACTCTAAATTACTTGCGACCTAATCTGTACATATCACCAGGTATCTCATAAATTACATTACATGTACCTGTACCAACCATCTTTCCGCCCTCCTGTACCTATAATTATAGGACAATAGTTGAAATACTTGAGCTTTGAAAACATTTATAAACCTAAACTATTTTTCTAATAATTTATCCAGAGGTGAAACAGCATGAATTCAATGAAGCAGGATGATGAATGTGATCCTACACGATCTGAGACTGTGTGTTTGAAAACAGGACCTGTGAATACTGCATGTAGGAAGGAGTGTGGCTACCACGCGTACTTCTGGAGAGCCCCACACTGCCTGAGTAGCCTTGGCACTGCTCTCCCATTTGTGATAAGCTCACACTAGAAAGCAAGTCAGAGAGAAAGAAAAGATAGCAAACTACTTAAATACCAACCGTGTTAACGCAGAAGCAATACAATACAACTCATGTACCTCATGTTCTCTGCTAATTGCTTAAGACATCCTGCTATAGAGAAGACAGCAACAGTAGCCAGATCCTGGTCTTCTTTAAATGCCAGCTCTTAATAACAAACCCCCAAAAGGTCTTAATTGCATTTACCAGAAGCTTATGAACTTTAAAAGTTGTTAATCAGATTTCCATGTAAATGGAATGACGATTAAAGGTTAAGTACAGGTTTCTAAAATTTCAGAAGTTGAGAATATATTGCCCTTCACAAGGGGAGGAGGGAATATCAGGCTTGACAAGAACTAAACATCTTAATTAAACATGCAAAACTACCATGCTTATTTTTATATGAAGTTCCATTTCCAAATGTCAAAGTTAATCATGCACTTGACTAAAATGTGGAATATTCTCTCTACCAGGGAAGCAATGCCTTAGTATTCTTTTCTGAAAAGACATCTGCAGGTCTCCAAAATTTCCCTGCCATCATTCTTTTGCACCTGATCTTCACCTATGCTACAAGAAAACCTGAGAATCCCAGAGAAATGCCATCTACAGAAAGATCTTAATTGCTCTCCATCTGAGGAGTAATCCAAAGCCACAGTTTTTCAATCAGTTCTGTTTCATATTTATGTGGCTTGGGAGAAACATGAGGCACTTCCCCATAAATTCACTGCACCTGTGTCCCTGGAGTGACATGTTGACAAATGAACATGACATCTTCTCAAACTCCAATAGGAATTTATGATTCCTAGAAAGAATATATTTGATCAATTATAGTGTCATCGCAGTAGAAAATAAAGCCATGTCTTTGGAGTGTACTTCACACAATTTCTGAGGGTCTGTGTTCCACAATAGGATAAACGGGATCCTAAGCGCAAGGCCTGAGGCTCACTCCATCTCTAATATCTCCTCTACAGTTCTCAATTCTCTACCTCAAGAGGAAACAGGTACAACTGTTGATATAACAATGAGATGAAAAGCTCTTGCTCCAGACAAAACAACTACAGGACTCAATCAAAATGTTTGCATTATACCATCTAGCCAGGAAAAATAAATATTCCTAATCCAGGTAAACATTTAAGGAAAAAAATGTCTCAAAAACCTTATTATCTCAATTTCTACCCCTGCCGCATTCCTAAAAGTTTAAGAAAAATTCTGTGTTTGCTCAGTACACACAACCCACAATCTTGGTTGGTTGGTTGGTTTGTTTGTTTGTTTTATTAGTTTGAGTTTTCAGCATTACTGTTTGAGCTACTATTACTGTTAGAATTCTTTCTGGTATCTGGTATTATGACTGAATTTGACACAGAACAAAACAAAGCACTTGAGTTTTAGAGAAATCCCTGAATGACAAAGTACTGCATGGTTATGTAAGAATAAGATTATATAGTTAAGAAGTAATCTAATAAAAGAGGTACTGAGGAAGGGAATAATTCCTACATGGCTAATGTTTTGGAAAATGTCTCTTCTAAACTAGAGGTGTTTTTGACAGAGCCCTTGGTTATAGCTCAAGACAGTAAGATGCACCAACTTTAAAGGAGAGAGGTTCCGTCTTCCAGAGAACAGCCTTGGAGTTTTATGCTTGATGATTCAATTCCACAAATGTCAATAAAGCACTGAGATGTAATTCACTGACAGAAGGGTCCCACTCAATGTGAGTTCTATGCAAGGAAACATGAGTGCTCTGGGCTGCCAGACTAGTCCCTACAAGAGCCTTTTTGAAACAACAGCAACTAAAATGGCCATGGACCAGAGTTGCAGACAGAGTTTCTCAGTAGAGAAGATTCACATTCACAAAAGATAAAAGAGTTTTCATACCCATTCTCTTCTCTTCCTTCCTCTCCTTTCCTCCTCTCCTCTTCCCTCATACAACAATCCCCTGTGTGTGTGTGTGTGTGTGTGTGTGTGTGTGTGTGTGTGTGTGTGCGTCTGTGTGCCTGTGTGTCTGTGTGTGTAGGCATGAGTTTTCACTATTAACTAAAACAACAGTTTTACAGAGATTAAATCTACAAGTCTGGTACCTTTTTTTAAAATAAAACAATAAAAGAGATAATAAAAACAGGTTACTTTACCCAACAAAACAGATTATAAAGGCAGGTTTTCAATTAAGAATGGGGGAAAGAGGAAAAGAAAGGAACAGGGGACATAAAATTTCCAGGAATTGGTCTTGTAAAACAACCTCTTATTAATTAATCGTCACTACAATATGTACAACAGGAATCTAATCAGACTGGAAAGTTGCAGTCTAACCAAATCAAGGTAGTTCACTCTACAGATATCAACTAATTTAAAATACCATGGAATTTTGCTCAAAGTCAATTTCAGTCTGCTTTCAGGGCCCAACACAAATTTTCACCAGTCTACAATATTTATGCAAGGTATGCAAAGATGTGCACTAAGCAATGAGCACATGCAGAAGAAGAAGTTCTTGGGGCTTTATGGGGCTCTTTTATTCCAAGGAACTATGACATTTTGTTTCTTTGTTCACTTACACAAATAATCATACAAGAACACACCCAAAGTACCACCCCACCAGCAATTCCAGATATTGGCTTGGTTCCTATCTCTGTTCTCTATTTTCTATGGCCTATTCCTGCAATTCCATTTATTAGTAGAAGCACTATTCAGGAATGTCTTTTATGAGCTAGGCACTTTCAATTATCACCTATGTGCTAGATGAACTTGACTCAGTTCTACAAACCACATATTTATTATATGCTTCATGCTGGGCTCTAACATATCTGGTTCCACAGTGGCACTAGCCCCTGCCCAACTGTAACCTATATGAACATGGAAAGTCACATCTACCATTCTGTTCAAAATGTCTATCCACACCAACACTGATTCTAAAGTACAGGTTCTGGTTTACAGTTACTACCCAATCTACCAAAGAAGCTCTCTGGAAGATTCCCTCTGTGGTGGTACGAATGAAAATGGTCTCATGGGCTCATAGGAAGTAGCACTGTTAGAAGATGTGGCTTTGCTGGACGAGGTGTGGCCTTGTTGGAAGAAGTGTGTCATGGGGGATTGGGGGGGGGGGGGTTTAAGGTTTCATAAACTCAAGCCTGGCCCAATGTCAATCTCATTTCCTGTTGTCTACAGATCCAGATATAGAACTGGGAGCTACCTCTCCAGCACCATGTATGCCTGCATGCTACCATGCTTCCCACCATGATGATAATAGACTAAACCTTTGAGCTGCAAGCCAGCCTCAATTAAATGTTTTCCTTTTTAAGAGTTGTTATGGTCAAAAAAAGACATTCTAAGCCTACCTGATAATCTGATCATGTGAATGTAACCTATGAGTCGAGACTCCATGAGGCAACAGTTTATCAGACCTGAGTGTGACATCCTTTCATACTATGTAGATACAGTTATTAGCAATTTTGTTAGCTTTGGTACAAGTAATCTTTTTTCTGAACCTACTAACAATAATGCAAAACTTTTCTAGCTACATGTTGGCTCTAGTAGAATGTGGTGACCCATTTAAATATAACGATTCTACAATTCAGTTCTAATAACATAAAAGCAAAAGTTAGACAATGCAAAGCTAGGGGTAGTTTCTACTCCCTTTTACACTTAATTTCTACTGGTAAAAATATGTTTGAAGAAGGGCTCACATGTATAAAGAGAGAATGATCCTCAGTTGGGTATAGAATATATAATAAGGACATTCTGGCTTAGCCCAAGATAGAAAGAAAACACACTAGCCACATAATTTATTTCTTATAATTTTATTCTCAGAGGCTAAATTTATTAAAATCAATAATTCTCAAATTAAAAAAGTAATATATGCTTATGATTTGGGAGATGAGGGTCAAGTTAAAAACTAAACTGCTTTATGTTGCATAAAATTCTGCTACTTTAATTGTTTAACATACAACTACCACCATTATAGATAGAAATCTGATTTTTAAGTCAAAATAGCAGTGATTTAAATCTATGTGCTTTCAATTGTGTATACCTCACATGCAGTTGTAAAGATGGAGTCAGCACATATCCATTGAGCCATATCCAGGAGAGCAACAACTCACGTCCATACCTACCTACCACTCTAATTTTCAAATTCGTCAACTCTGGAATAGCTCTCCAAGTAACCCATAAGTCAATGTAATAAAAGAGAATCTACAGTACAAATAAGAAACAAGGTATGTTTTCTTATATGTCACACATTGCTACCTTAGAAATATGTTCTAACTGGAGGTCTTAAATTTTAGAACCTTCAGTTTCACGAAAAATGGGGGACTGAAAACAAATGAATTTAAAATACAATACAAAATAAATGTTTAAGTCTGGGGAACTTTTCCAGCTAGAAACTTTTCCTGATCTCTTAGAAAATGAATATTTGGAGATTTTGCAATGGTTACAAGACTTAACATTAGAAGTGTAATGGTGGCCTACTTTGGTTCCTTTAAGATTGACATTTAAAAACAGTTTGAATCACAGAACTGGGAACTCAATCATATTGTTTTGAAAGGTCAATGCTGTTAAAAAATTGAATTAGTTTGATCTCAGCTGGGAAGCTATCTAAAAAAAAAAAAAAAAATACTGTATCCTATACCTGTGCTTTATCACCTATATTAGTAAAGTTGTTCAATCAGAATGACGTGAATAAAGTACTTTAATAGGGAAAATCAACCTGCTTTCAAAATAAACCTATATATAACACTTAACTAATTAACTCTATTAAAGTTGTATACTGCAAGCAAAGCTCTCTTCGGCAAAGAATGTCATGATTACTATCCAAGAGGTAATAAAATAGCTTTAATAAAGATTATTCTCTTTGCAACACGCTTAACATCTATTTATGATTAATTCCCAAAAAAATATTACTCAGTTGGATTTAATAGAATAAATGGATAGATAGATAGATAGATAGATAGATAGATAGATAGATAGATAGAGGGATTCTTTGGGTTCTTTATATGTAAGTGTCATAAAAGGCATCACTAGCTATAGAAGGGAAATGACTTCAACTAAATCAAACAAGAATGCTTGAATCTTTCCATACAGAATTTTATTTTCAAAAATTTTAAGTCTGCATACTACTAACCAAGAGTAATTAGAAAGAAGAAGCTAGGTGTGGTTGTATGAGTCTGAGGTAGAAAGATCATGTATTTGAGGCCAGTCTGGCTACATAGCAAACATGAAGGCAGCCTGAACTATACAAAATAGACCTTGCCAGGGGAAAAAAAAATGTATGTTTATATAAGTTATGTGAGTCTGTGCGTGTGTATACATATATACATATACATACATCTATTAATACATACACACACACACACACACACACCTATACATATGTATAACGTGACAAGCAGCAAGAGACAGAAAAATTTATTTTGATACCTACACGGCAATGCAGAGTAAATGTGATCTCCACTAGTTAGTAAGTATCAGTGCTCCATATTATCAATTTTCTCCAAGAATTTTTTTTACTGTGCAAATTTCTACTATATTATATTCCACATACAAGCTGGTCAACCAATAATATTAAAATCACTGAGCCTTGGGGTAGCAAGTGGAAATACACTTTTTCATTCACATAAAAATGATTTCTGTAACCTTGTTGCATTATTTATAATTCACGGTGATTTTTATGGCCTCATGGTTGACTACAGATTTTTCTTAGTGATTTATGTTAGGTTCTTTTAAAGCCTTGTTCATATTTATAGCTCATTCTCCTTCCAGAAAAGGTAACAATCCTCTCCATGTATATATGCCATGATAAGCTTACAGACTGACAAAGGGTGGACACAGGCAAACTTTACATAACACAAAGGAGATTGATGAGTAACTGGTGATGCCATTATATGACACTTTAATGGGAATAAAATAGAAACAGACCATTGAATTGAACAACTAACCGCTCATGACAGAATTTTAAAGAGACTATATATTTCAAATGTCCAAATGTCGCTCATTTGCTCAAAGTAAACACAAAGGTTAGTAGTTCATATATTGAACATTTTTCTGGCTATTCTGTCATTATTGCTAAGACCATGTTTCCACAGGGTACATTCCTTACTTCAGCTGCTGTCCACAACCCACAATAGTAAAGAATTAAAACAATTTAGATAAAGAAAACTTTTATACCGAAGCCTA
>JAMJFZ010003844.1:0-66539 GCA_026225945.1 Cricetomys ansorgei | reverse complement strand
TTGACATTTTCAGATAAAATGTTGGCAATGAACTTGTCCTTTTTAATATTTTAGGTCAAACTAGTAAATTTAAATTATGTCTTTTTTTTTCATAGTATAAGTTTATGGTCTACTCTGACATAAGTTATCTGGGATTTTTAATCTTTGAAAAGAAATATAAATCAGTAGGAAATGATGTTTAATATGATTGGTTGGATTGAATTTATAGAAAGCTATATATGCATGTATCTATCAATAATTACATACATTTAAATTTTCTCTAAAACACAACTATCTTAGAAACAAATATAGACCTACAAAACATCAAAATTTTCTTGAGTGCTACTATATTATGAAGGAAAGATATTAACACTACCATGGCTGATTGGGAAACACACATTATTCAATGCTGTCTGGTTTTTTATATATTTACTAAACTAAGGATGGAAATTGCACATATGTGTAGATTGTGTTTGCCCTCAGGGAGATTATATTTATTTTTACCACTGGTTCCTAGAACTATAAATAGAGTAAGTTAGAAAGACAGCTACCAATTTGGCCAATGTTTTCATACTTCATCTTGGAAATTTTGCAGCTTAGATTTAAAATTGTCAACAGTAAAGAAATATTGACTTTGGCAAGGTGTTTGTTTAATGAAGTGAAATGCTTTAAAATAAGAACTTTCTTAATAAATATTTCAGGACATGTGTCAGAATGATTAAAAACAAACATTATGGTGGAAATCTATGTTACCCTCTTTCTTTATCCTCAGGTCTTTCAAATTGGTGATTCAGTATTTCTCAATCAGAATGTACTTAGTGGCTCCCTATTTTAAAGGGGAAAGTAATGTCAAGCATGTTTATTCCAGGCCACTTTTAAATACATAATTATGAGGTCATCCAGCAATTTTTCACTTACACATTACACTTAAAGTGATTTGAGTAATTATTTTTCTTTAAGGAAAAAAAAATGATACACCATTTCAATGCTAAGCAGTTTTAAAGTTTTAGATAAACTCCTGAAGGACATGGGAACCAATCATCTTGGTTGCTGCTTAGCTATGCCATATTACACTTCCAGCATTCTAATCATTGCAGAAATATAAAAAAAAAAAAAGACAATGAAACAATCTTCCATATCTTAAGATAAAACCAGCCAAGAGACACAGAATCCTTTGCAGGGATTTTTTTTTTTTCTTAATTACTACACTTTGGTGGTATTAATTGCTTCAACAAGTCAGACTTTCCAGGCAAGTCCCACCTCTATACACTGCTTTCCAAATTCTCTTTTATCAACAAAGAGAAGAATTCCAACTTCACTGACCCTAAGAAATAAGCTTGACAGGACTTAAGTTATTCATGTATAAGTAAAAGAGGTAAGCTATTTAGGAAACATCACTGTGATTGTACATGTATTTAATATATAATGCATTTTCTATCCAATATCTGGTGAAGTTCATGACACTAACATGTACAAAAGGGCAAGTAATGTGTACTTTTACCCGAGCATTATTCTGAACTTACTAATTAGTAAGTTCATAGCAAAAATACTTCATAGCAAAAACTAAGGCCCTTGTCTTTATGTTGCACATTTTTCTGTAAGACTAATTTCAAAAAGAAAAATATTCAGAAAAATCAGATGTCTCTGCACATTTCTATTTTCTGTTACGTTGTTCTTTTCTTTTCCTTCCTTTCCAGGCTCCTTTGCTATGTGCTCAGGGCCTTCTTCATCTAAAACCCCCTCAGGCATGGGAAGTGATGTGGCTTTAGAAAAGGTGAACTGATCAGCACTACCAGAACTGAACTACTTAGTGCCTAAAGTGCTCTTAGTTAAGGGTGTGAAGTTGTGTGTTCTTCATTCTAAAATATGTTGTATTTCCCTTCCTCTAGAGTTTTTCCGTTTCCTTGATATGGGATAATAAGAAAACAAGGCTTGTATCTTAAAGCTGAGTCTCTCTCTCTCTCTCTCTCTCTCTCTCTCTCTCTCTCTCTCTCTCTCTCTCTCTCTCTCTTTGTTCTTTACTTTGGTATTTACCTAATTATATTTGGGACAGTAGCAATAGTTAGAGCATACTTATTTTTATTTGTTTTGTAAGGGCCGATTGGGTACAAACTCGTAAATGATATTGAAGAGACCTAGGAAAGCCACCTCCTACAACTACCCTGGCTTAATTTTAACATTGGCTTGTTCTTCCCCAAATTAAGAAATGAAAATTTAATTTTTCTTTCCAGAAAGTGTAAAACAAAAAATTGACAGTATAAAACACAAATAGTTAAAGCACTGAAACATACAGAAGATGTTAAAAGGAGTCTCTTCTTGTGTGATGCATACTGCAAAAATAAAATAAAATAAAAACCTAGAGATCATTTAAGAGATACATAAATTGATTAGCAATAAGTGACAGAATACTACCACATTGCTACTAAAGCTGGAAAATAGGAAGGTACTGACTGACTGTAGCATTTGCCTAGTCATAACTACCAGCAGACAGGGCAGACTCTCCATAGCCAAAATCAGCTGTTCACTAGACCCCCACACACACCCTTTCTTCTCTGTATAGAAAGATCTGTGAAGTGTTTAATCTGTGTGCAAGAAATAAAGCCTGCCTTTTCCCAATCTAACCCAGACCTAATCAAAGAGTAGGCTGATGGGAGAAACATAAATCAGAACCCACCCGAAAGCAATGTTTACAGCCAAGAAGAAGAAAAGACAGGAGTGAGCAATTTGTTTGAGAAAGAACTGAGAACATCAACAAAGTATGATGTGTCTGTAGGACCCAGTGTTTGATAAATGTGAGGCAGCCATAAGAAGAGAAGGGGGCTTACACCCTCTCCCCATTTCTCTTCTTTTTAATCCTCTTTAATATAGACCAAGATGTTCATGAGTATACAGACTTCATGAAACTGGTACTCATTCTCTGGCTGCTATAGAGGATGCTTATTTATTAATTTATTTACTTGGACTTGAGAGGCTGGTGGTGCTGCTGGCTGCAGTAGTGCATTTTCCCTGCCATACTCACACCCCTTCCCCGCCCTATCTCCCCTAGTCTGTTGGGAAAAAGCTGTTCTGTCTTAGTCATTGGTTTACACACTCAATAAAAAAGGCCCAAGCCGGTGGGTGATGGAATCTCTCATCTCCCTTTTCTAGGTTAAGAAAGAACACATCCTCCCCCAGGCGCTGCCCCCACCCCCACCCCGTGTGTGTGTCTCTGTGTGTGTGTGTGTGTGTGTGTGTGTGTGTGTGTGTGAGAGAGAGAGAGAGAGAGAGAGAGAGAGAGAGAGAGAGAGAGAGAGAGAGAGAGAGAGACAGAGAGAGACAGAGAGAGAGAGAGCGCAAGCACAAGCAGACAGTTATTTTCGGTGCACTGAATAGACAATTCACAGGGAAATGCTGAAGGAAGCGAGGAGGCGACCCCCAAGTGCAGTTCACGGCCCACATGCTCTATAATAAATAATCTCTTCGCACCAGCCCAGCCGCGCGTGCAATGACCAGCCAGTCCACCACACTGAGACTGGCAGAGAAAACATATCCAGCCTGGCCGGATTCTCATCGCAATCAACAAATTAACTGATTTCCCCACATCTCACTTCCCCTAACTGGTGCATGCCGGCACCAGCGCCGGCGTGCCGCGCGCTTTGGGCGCGCGCTCCAGCGCGTGTGTGTATACACACACATACACACACACACACACACACACACACACACACACACACACACACACACACACGTAGCGGGGCGGGGGGTGGGGAACAGCTGAGAAATCCAAGTTACTCAGAGGTGAACTAGGGACTCTGAGAGGATATTTTCTCTCGACAGGATTAGAAATACAAGTAACATGTCAGGCACCTGGGATACTTGTAAGAGGGTGGGGGTGTGAGCCTTGGGAAATAGGACCAGGAGGTGTGAGCAGTGAAAATGCACTGTTTGCTTTCTTGGAGACTCTGGTACATGACATTTTAAATTTATATCTCGTGTAAAATACATAAAATATCCACCATATATTCTAGGAAACATCTGTACAAGGTTAGTTAATTGATTCAGCAATTCTGTACCCGTCACTTCATTCACATTCATAAATATTCACAAATAAAATAGGGTCTCAATCTGTACCCCCAGAAGATGGCAGGAAAAAGGCTACATTCCAAGAACTTGCTGAAAGATGGTTCATTGACCTCATTTAAATCCTGCAAAAAACACCCCACGTTTGGGTTTTGATCACCCGTGGGTCTACGTGTATCTTACTTTCATATTCCTTTTACCCATAGACTAATAAATTTGATCAACTTATCTTTCCTACAGATACTCAGTGGATGACAGAAGGGTTGGAGGTGGACAAGGATTTATCAAGAAGAGTCACCCAGCTTTAAAAGAATTCTATCGACCATCGTCTCGCATTCATCCTTCCCATCTCGCACTCAAGCCGCATCCTCGTTCTACTCTTCAAAGCAACAATCTTCTGCCTCTCAGTTCCTGCTCATGCACGCCGCCTCTGCCTCCTCCACAGCCCCGAAGTGCTTTCTCCCATACACTCCAACTCACTCACGTATTGCCATTTATTTCAAAATTACCATCGTCTGCCCTTTCTATACATCCCACTCCTCCATCCTCCAAAAGAGGTCTGGGGCGAAATGAACCCGCGTTCCCTAGCCGCCTAGCATCCAGACTAGTGATTTGCATAATAACTGTTTTGTGTGGTTTCCCTCCACTGCAGTCAGAGGGTTTTATATTTCATGTGAAAGGATATTAATTACGAAAAGAAGCGGCAGATAGAGGATAGACAGGTAGAAATTCTGAGCGAAAATTCAAATCAGTGAAGTAACCGCCACGGAGCATATTTTTCTTTGCTTAAAAAAAATTGCAAACCGCACGGACTGGATAATAAAAAGTCCATGTGTTGATAAAGTGGATTTATATCTTTTAGATTGACCCTTCGCTCCCTTCTTAATTTCTTGTTTCATTCACATTATCATACGCGTGTGTTCTCCCTCTCTCTCTCTCTCTCTCTCTCTCTCTCTCTCTCTCTCTCTCTCTCTCTCTCTCTCTCTCTCTCTCTCTCTCCTTTCTCTTCTCTTCTCTCTAGCCCAGACAGAGTCTCCCTTCTCTTTCTAGGTGAATGACACGTCTCACAACCCCCCCTACACCGCCCCCACCCCGGGGATGTTATTGCAATGCACACGGTGCCGCCGCTGCTGCTGTTCTTGCCGTCGCGGTAGCTCGCTCCCAGGCTCTCACACACTTTTTAAAGACACACGGATGAGATGCTGGTGGGAAGCAGGGGAAAGAGGAAGGCGACCCTAAAGGGGGAGGAGGTTAAAGAGATGACATGAGGTGGAGAGGGTCGCTTAAGAGGGTGCTGTGGGAGGTGGCTGATGAGGGTGGGTGGGAGAAAGGAATGTTGAGACAGGCACAAGTTGCCAGCCACCCAGAGTGGGAGGGGGGATGCTGGCGGGGATCGAGTGGGGTGGAATGAAGGCAGCTCAGGTGAATGAAAAGGCGAAAGGTGCCGCGTAAGGAGCAGCGGGCTGCCAAAGCTGGGCTGAGCCAGCGCTGAAGAACCAAACCGGCTGGTGCAAACTGCCACTGCCCCCTGCAGAACCGGGGCGGAGGGGGAGGGAGTAGAAACCGCCGGGCACTGGGGGATTGCCAGGGGAGAGTGGAAATACGGGGTGGAATAGGGAGGATGGGGAATGGGCGTGAAGTGATGCTCCCCACAACGGGGCGGGGATTACCTTGTAACAGGAGCCCGCAGACACTGTAGAAGCGGAGAACCGCGCTGCGTTTCCAAATCATGGTCCCTTCTCTAAGGGTCTGGGGAAGACCGAGGGGGCAAGGAGATGCTGGTTGAGCGAAGCACACAGGGCAAGGGCTCCGCTGGTGTCGTCCTCCTGGCTCCCGCCGGACCCACGATCCTGCCGCTGCGGTGTTCGAACCCGCGCGGAAGCTGGTTGCCGGCAGCAGAAGCGGCGGTGGCAGAGCACCCGTAGAATGGGGTTTTGGTGGGCGAAATAGTTTCTTCTTTTCCTTCTGTTGCTGGTGGTGCAGCCCCAACACTCGATCTGTCGGGCACGGGCTTAGAGCTCGCCTTCTTCTCGGAGCTCGCGGCAAGTCCCAGAGCCCGCCCGGAGGCTGCCTAAGCAGGTGATGCAGAGATGCCGGTGTGTCGGGGAAGGTGCAGCCAAGGGCTGCAAAGAGTGGGTAGGTCACGGAAGGGAGGGGTAGGGGGACAGGGGCAGCAAGCTGGTAGCAGTGCCGCTCGCGCTCCGGTATGAGAGTCCTGGGAGAAGGGGCGGTAGCGGTGGCAGCAGCTCTTGGTAGCGGTGGCAGCAGCGGCAGCGGCTCCCGGATGCTCCGGCTGCAGCAGCAGCAGTGGCGGCGGCGGCGGCGGCGGCGACGGCGGCGGCAGCGGCGGCAGCAGCTCTAGCGAGCACCAGACACAAGGGCAAGCTCAGCGCGGCGGAGGCCCCGCCCCTACCCTGGCCAGGGATAAGCACCGCCCCCTGGCCAATGGGAGCACGACCACCCTCCAGGCCGAGCCAATGACAGTAAAGGGTGGGTGGAGACCAGAGCCGGGAAAAACAAACAGGCTTCTCAAGGACCCTTCGGGCAGGAAGCTCTGAAGCCCCCTTTCACGCACTCAGGGCTGGTCTCAACTCCTTAGAGGTGTCCACGTGCTAACTTGCTGGGAAGACAACCCTATTTAGGAACTGGTGCTGATTCCTGGAGAAGGATTCAACCAATCGCCACCGCGAGGGGGCTGGGTTAGCTGTATTGCCCCCCCACCCTACCCCACACCCCCAGGTTCTGCGATTCCTGGTGCCTGGGCTTGGTTCTGAGTGCGAAGTTCTTCTGCGCGTTTCGACTCCTAGAACAGATGGTGGCTGCACCTGCCCACTCACCAGCTGCAGTATCAGTCTCTAAGGCTCCCAGCCTCAAAAGGGAGAGATCGCAGAGGGCGTGGGAAAGGCTTAGTATAGGGTGCTGAACACCTACCTGCCTACAAGAACTTGTGGAAGACTTAGAAATGAAGGAAAACCACTTTGTTGCTTTTCTTCGGGAATTTTACATATCATACTACATATACTTCTCCTAATAGCTGTGTGAGCGACTGTATAGGTACTGAGATCAGACAGACCTGGGTTCAAACCCTATAGCTATCACTTTTTGTTTCATAATACTTTGGGATTTACTTAAGTGTTTATTTATGAAGCCTTTTTCAATTGCAAAACCGAGATAATAGTAATGTTCATCTTACAGTTGTAAGGATAAAATGAAAGGGCAAACATTGTGAGGACTATGTAGTGTGTTAAAGCTTTGTGAAGGGTAGTTTAGCTACGAAGAGAAACTTTTCTCATTGAAAATAACAGGAAATATTAGAAAACTTTTAAATTTCCAAGAAGAGGAAATGTATTTCGTTCAAGGATGTGACTAAAATTGGTCACAAAGAACCACCTCTACAAGCCAACACCTTGAAATTCAGCCTTTTGGAAGACAAGCTATAAATGAGCAAGACAAATTAATCACAAGTTGTTGCCAAATGAGTTTAATTCGTAGGTTTTTTCCCTATGACCAGCTTTTAATTGGACCAAAAATGCAGATGATGGAGGAGTTCAGGAGTGTTGAATCAGTCAGAACATAAATGGGTCTGCTTTGTTTGAGATCCAACACAATAGAAATTTACAAACAAAAAGAGAGGCAAAGATGAGAGATGAAATCAATATGAATGCCCTTTACCCTTTCTCAAAACTACTTCCTTTACTTCAACCTTTTTAAAGTCAACCCTTGCCATTCATATCTCTGCTCACCTTTCTCCGCAGGTAATCAAAATTAAAGTGTTGCATAGCCATAATAAAACCGCAAGCAGACTCAGAAAGAAAGGGGATATAAGAATAGTTTTATTATTGTTGAAGGAAGTTCCTCACTATCAGTTTTAGCTGTTAGGAAAGTCAGGAAGCCCATGGAATACTGCTATCGGTGAAAATGTAGTGAACACCCAAAGGTAAAGTCCTATTCTTACATCCCTTGCTTCGGTTTTGTGTCAGGAAAACTATAAAATGAGAATGTAAAAAAATGAGGATTTGATATGGCAGTCAGATTCCTGGGATCCAGTTTGTACTCTGCTTCTGTCTATATTGCCTTGTGATCTACTGTCTCCTTTAGCAGCCAAAAGAATGGACTTTGATCATTTCTAAGGTTATAATGAGCTGAGGGAAAAAGAACAATTAAAATTGTTATATTTAAGCAAACATCCTTACTGATCAGGAGTAAGGCAACACTGGTAACTGATAATATGGAACAGATCATGTTTTGATTCTTGAAAAATACAACAGCAAGAGCTCTACTCTGAAGAGGTCTATAACACTGGTGCTTAATATGTGATACTGAGAACTGAAAACAGTAGAATCTCAGATGCTAAACACTGAAGACAAATCTTTATGGAAACTATTCTATATTAGGGAAGCACTGAGCATTGGAATTATTTTGCTAGATACTCCAGGGAGAATTTCTCCATTCTATGAAAAGAAAATCACTTGGCCTCTGGGGACTGAGGGTTTATTATTTTTTTTAAACAACTTCAAAGACACATTACTTAAAATAATGCAAAACATCATATCTTATAAAAGATAAAAGAAAACTGCCCAATTTAATTAGCTTTAAGAAAATATTAAAAGTTTGATTAATGATTCAAAGGCCAAAGTAGCACTAACATCATGAATTTAGGGTACAGGAATGTGTTTTTTCTACATACTCAAGTCTTGTGGTGAGATTCATCCAAGTCAAAAGCACTTTGAAATCTGGAAATAATGTCATTTTCATATCAAAAAACAGTTACGGTTTATTTTCAAAGTAGTGTATTCATAGATGCCATTAATAAATTAATTTGTAAAAATATCAAATATGGGCTGAGGAGATAACTTAGCAGTTAAGAGCACTCACTGTTCTTCCAGAAGACCTAAAATTTGTTTCCAGCACCCACATGGCACAAGACAGCTCAAACCTGTCTGCAACTTCAGTTGCAGGAGATCTGGTACATTATTCTTGCCTCTGTGTGTAAAAGATACAGTGCACACAGTACTCAGACAAACAAAAAGATCAAACAACTATAAACATAAGATATTCTAAAAATTATCAAGCATTCAGTGTTTTTTTTTATTTCAATACTTTAGAGAAAGCCCTATCAAATGCTACAGATTTTTAACAGTGAACTTTTTTCTGAAACACAGAAACTACAGAAATTACAGTCGAAAAACAGCAACTACAGAATGAAATTAAATATCTTCAAATATATATTCCTGTTTTGAATTTACATCTATTATTATCTACAAATATGATGGGAGTGACAGCAAATTTACAAATTAGTTTTCCTTTTCTGATTCATCAATGAATTAATTTCACAAATTGCAAAAAGATGACATCTATCCATGTGCCCTAGAAGCAAAAACCTTAAATATGAAAAATACTTAGGAAAATGCTTTTTATATTTACTTTCATTTCAAGGCAAAAAATACTTTAAAATTTAATGCAATATTTTAAAAACAATAAGTACAAATCAATGATTGAAAAGCAGGTAATTCACAAAATTCCTGGCCTGTTTATGAAAACAGTTCTTAATCTTCACATGTGATGGGTTAATAATCCTGTTCATGTATATTATCTCAGAATGAAGTACAAGTTCTCTTTTCTCCCAGTTGTACCATGAACATCATAATTCTCTTAACATATTTATCACAGCAGAGGCTATGGTTACTTGTAGTTTATAAATATTTCCACAGAAAGGAATAGGAATTATCAGGATTGTAATGTTTATTCTTTTGTTTTCTTCTGGGAACAAAGTAAATTGCCTACAAATTTAATTGTAAAAGTTATTTAAAATAAACCAGAAAACCTATTATGTAGCCTCACATTGTCTCAATGCACAAATTTCCTGAGAGTCGACACAGGTAAAAGTTTTATGTTTCCATTTTCAAATGTTGAATGTATGTAACATATTTAAGCATCTAAAATATACAACAATTATAGATTCCCAGGACTCAAAATCTAAAAAAATCCATGCTAAATTGACTCTCATAGCAAATTGACTCATAGTAAATTGACCTAGAAAAAGAAATTTCATGGCCTGATGAAAATGGTGACCATTGTGGAAGAAAATTAGTTCATTGAGTACTGGAAGCATTGCCTGTTATTCTCCCTTATCTCTAACATGTCACATATGATGTTACCCAACAATGTTGCAAAGACGTAAAGAATTTATGGCTATAATCTTTTCTAGGTAGATCATAATATACATAGTATAATGTATGATATAAATATAGAATAGACAGGAGATATATGAAAGATTATACTAGTAGTCATTTTCTGAAAATATATATTTAGTTAGCTCTTGTATGTCTTTTAGAACTATGCATTCTCTTTCAAAATTAAATATTTATTCCAGCCTACCCCATGTCACTTATCACTCAAATTTTAAATTATATTGAAGATGATGTACAAAAGAAAACAAAAGATATTCTCAGGTAGTCAGCTGCTTACAATTTCAATATGTGTGTGTGTGTATGTGTGTGTGCCACACATATTAAGTGGCAACATAATGAATGTTTTTGCAGTCCTTCATTCTAACCTATGCAATCACAATATAGTGACAAAACCTACGCATTCTCTATCAGTATAAGATCTATCTCTACAATTATTGAATCTAAATCATTTACAGTATGAATCTGCCCATCATTTTGTAAGCTCATGGAGATGGACAATAACTTTCCCCCAAACAAAAAAATATTCACCATAGTTTATATAGTAGTATATGAACCTGGGACTTAAAATCGTACACTATGTAGAACAGAACTTTTGCTAATGACCACAGATAAATGAAAACAACTTGAAGATGACTCTCTCAATCCTTGAAGTGAAACTACCTTATTATTTTGGAATAAAAATCAAGTGAAAACAATTTCTCCATACCTATATAAAACAGTTTCAGAACTGATATATAGCTAGAGAGTGTAGTTTTATTTACCTGAATGCACTGATTTGGCCATCATAATGGGGGCTGGATAGATGGCTCTTTTGCATACTGCTCTTGCAGAAGACTGGAGTTCAATTTCCAGCACCTATATTATGTGGCTTACCACTTTCATGTCAGCTGCAGATAGATGCAGTCTCCGATGTCTGAGAACTATCACTCACAAAGGTGCATGTATGCACACACCAGACAACACACATACACATAACATATAATAGATCTCAACACAAAGAAGACCATCATGAATGCATTTCTACTTACCAAGAAGTCTGTTCATCTGTTATGTTCTCAGTGAGGAATTTACAGATGAACCTCCTCCTCATCTATCCCGTGGATAAAGACACGCGAGGTCAGCACTTGTATGTTGCTTCATGCACTTTTTGAAACAAAGATTATATTTTGTAAGTCAATTGTAGGTTGTGGGTCTTTATATCATGTATTCTCTTCACCTAATACACACACACACACACACACACACACATATATATATATATATATATATATATATATACATACACACACACATACACATACACACACAAATATATAATATGTATTATATATATTATATATACATATATAATATATATATATGTATTATACATTATATATGTTTGTATATATAATATAACAGGGAGTACTTGGTAACTGTATATGAAGCAAAAATAGTAGAATCAACCAGTCATTACTCAACAGTTATGATAAGGTATGATAAGGAATGGTGTATCTACCTAAGTTTTACTTGGTTTATCTTGTATGAGTTCATATTCCATTTTCTTTCCATTGTGTGTGTGTGCATGTGTGTCTCTTTTATGAAGATATAATTTGGTTAGTAAATAATTCTAAGAATTCTTGAACAAATTCTAAAACTAATTACACATTGACACAGAGGTATCTCTTTTAAGAGAAATCTCTATGGTTGATAAACATACAAACATGGTATCAAATAATAAAATTCAGTGAGAGCATGGTGGTTATCTAAGTTCCCACACCAGCAATCACTGACAATTTCCTAACTAGATCTGATGTTTTCCCCACTGAATACTTTGAAATAAACAGATAAGAATAACCATAATCTCTTTTAAAAAGTGTTTTAATCCATTGCGATTGTATGAGTAATTTATTTTTTAAGTATTTGAAAATCCCATACAATGTGTTTGGTAACATTTATCCCCCAGATCCTTCCAGATCTAAACTGCCCAAAATTGTATCCTCTTGTATTTTTTCAGTCTAATCTAGTGGGTCTAAAATTTCCGTTGTCCACATACTTTTGGAAAGTAATTTTCAAGCTGTAGGTCAAGACTCCTTTGGAAATTAAAAGACGCTTCAGAATCTGTCATCATATCAGATACTTACATTATGATTCATAACAGTAGCAAAATTATAGTCATGGAGTAGCAATAAAGTTATTTTATGATTGGGGGTCACCGCAAATTGAGGAAACATATTAAAGCACCCACTGGGGTCTTGGTCATCCTATCAGAGACAACACCCTTAAATGAAATGGACTCTTCTGCTCCTAGCAACCACTAATTGCTAGTAGATCCTCAGATAATAGGACATTGGTTCCACTTCCCTCTCCATCTTGAGGTTTTATCTGTCTCCTGCACGTTGTCACAATACCGGTGAGGTCATTTGTACAACTGCCCTGCTGTGTCTGGAAACACCCATTTGCTTGCAATCATTCACTACCTCGGGATTTTACAATCATTCCATATCCTCCAGTGTGGTGAACTCTGAGCCTTGGGATGAGGGAGTGTAATATAGAAGGCTCATTTAGGGCGGAGTATTGTTCAGCCACATTTAAAATATTTATACTTTCAAATGCCTGTGACTACTTTAGGGTGACTCTTTTAATTATCTTGTTTTAGGATTTTCTTTATATTTGTATTAGTGTTTAATAGAACCCCCATTAAAATATTATAGGTTACTTCTTTGGAAAAATCCAACTAGAGCAATAATAGTGAAACCAACTAACTTTCCTATGTTTTCACCCTTTTAATGAAATTAAAAGAGTAATTTAATGAGCTCATATAACTTAGGAAAATTGTAAAGAGCATTATTATTTTACCTGATTTTTCATAATGCCAAGATAACTTGTTATCTTTTAATTCTATTTTTTCCAGACAATATGAAATGCTAGGCATTATCAAATAAGAGAAAGGGGAAAAGGAATAAAACATTTTAAATTTGAAAATGAAAAATTACTAAATGAACAAAGCATAATTGAGAAATGTATCTATAAAATAATATCAAAATTATGATATTTAAATATAAGTCTTAATGTGCTACCAACTAGGTAGTCACTAACAATAAGTTAGTGACTATTTAAATTTCAATTTAAATTAGTTTAAATTAAATTAATTACAAACTATGTACTTTCCCAATATTAATAAGAATTTAAATGCTCAATTACCAGCTTTGAATAATGATGTCTTTTATGGCTTCATACACATAAATGCAGAATATTTCCACTACCAATATAAGTTCTCTAAGTATTTTATTAGTTTTATTCTTCAGACAATTTATAGATTAATCCTCTCATATCCTCTTCTATATTCCATAGCTTCAGTGAGCTACAGTAAACTATAACTCATAATTATTAAGTGGAAAATATCAGAAATAAACTACTTTTATATGTAAATTAATATGAGTAATATTACATAATTATAATTATTATTATACATGATTTTATTGATTACTTTAAATGTACACTTTTTATAAATTATCCTTTCTCATTGGTATATGCAGAAAATGCTATATAGATTTCTTTTGTAATGATTCTTACTTGGTAGCCTACAGCAGACCCCATGTAAATGTGAAATTATTAACAAATATCTCCAAAGTAGATGTGTTCTAAGAAATTGATTTGCTTTTTGAAACTAAGTTATTGCAAGAGTTTCAATCATAGGGAAGTAACCTGTGAAAAACATGGTATAATTCCAGTTTCTGATGTCTCATTTTGTTTGTCAACTTTCCTGGCCAAGAAATTCACATGTATCTGGTAAATAGTTTGTTCTATCCTGTTAGAAAGAAATTTTCTGAATGATATCATACTTTGAATTCATAGACTCAGTGAAAAAGTTTCATCTCACCAGCACAGGTGGGTTTTACCCTTTTTGCTCAGGCCTTGAACAGAACAAGAACATGTTGGACAAACAACACCCCTCATGCATTCCAAACTGTGGTGTCAGCCTCTGGTTCTCAGAGCTTACTCCTGGTTCTAGGAAATCCAGACCCTCACTCCTGGACTTACATTGGAGCATCTTTTTCCCAGCCATTGCTAGTTCCCAGGCTTTATTTACCCATTGAAAATTTATTACAATATATTTGATCATATTAACTCCACTCCCACAATTCCTTCATATTCATCCTCTTTCCCTACCCAACAAACTTTGTATCAAATACAAAACAAAACAAAGTAATAGCAGAAATCCTCACTCTCTCTTGTGAAGTGTAAGGTCTATATTTACCTGTGGGTAAAGGATGAATATTTAGAATGTAATAGAAATTTTCCTGGTTTAGTAAAGCAGTGATTGTAGATTCTCCTGAAGATCCCTGATTTCACTAATCCTCTGTTCTAGTTAGTTTTCTCTGGGCATGATCCAAGATGGGGGTCATTTTGAAAAGAAGACACTTAATTAATAAACCTTAATTAAGAAAATGCCTCCACAGGATTGACTTGTAGGCAAGTCTGTAGGGCATATTCTCATTTGAGGATTAATGTGAAAGGGTTCAGTCCATTATAAGTGGTATAGTCCTTGGACAGGTGGTCTTGGATAGTTAAGGATTTGGGATGAGCAACCCATGAAGAGCAAGCCAGTAAACAGCACTTGTCCATGGCCTCAGAGTCAGCTCCTGCCCCCAGGTTTTGACCTGTCTTAGTTCCTGCCGTCACTTCCCTTGGTAGATGTAAGCTGAATTAAGCCTTTTCATCCACAAAAACATGTGGTCATGGTGTTTTATCACAGCAGTAGAAATTGTAATTAAGATAACCTGGGTAGTTGGCTAGGTTTCCAGTACCAGGCAGGCATTATTTCCCTCTTGTTGAGCAAGCCTTAACGTTCATGGTGGTTCTACCCTGAGCAAAGAACTTCAGGCAATTAAAGAATGCTGATAGTGGAAGAGATAGTCTTCCCCAGAGAAGAGCCCCAAAACTGATTAGTCAATAACAAACAGTCAGTCTTGAAATCATATACAGATAATTAACATTATATGGAACAAGGAGATTATTAATTTAGGGGTGTATGTGTGTGTATGTGTGTCATAAGGCCATGGATTTGAGAAAAAACAAAACGGGTGAATAAGAAACATTGGAAGTAAAAAATAAAAGAAGAAAATGGTGTAATTATATTTTTAATTAAAAAAAATTAAATTCGTTTTGTCCACACTATATGGTTTTCAGTATGTGGATATCACCTGGCTCCTGGTCAACTTCAAAGGAGTCCTACCTTTAAAGAGAACAGAATTCTCTTTCCAGAAGCTGTCACTTGATAATGCTTCTCAGCTAGAGGTGGGACTTCAGGACCATTTCCCATCTCCATGTTGGAATTGTATTATAATCAATGTAAGCTTATATACAACCACATTGCTACGTCCTGAAAACACAGTTCTGTTGTAGTCATCTACCACTTTTAGGTCTTTCCATTTTTCTGCACCCTTTTGTACCCCTGACTTCATAAAACTTTGTATTGTGACCTTTTCTTACCAAATTAATTTTTCTCTAAGTAGATAAGTATATCTACATTGGGAGTCAAATCAATAATATACTCAGTTCTTTCATATACATAAAACTTTACTATTTGTTAAAGCTCAAAATAAATCAGCAGACTTTTGATAGGGGTGTGTTTGTTTTTTGCATAAAGAATTAAATCTTGGTTGAATATTTGATACTGCAAGGCATAAAATATATTCAACATCTCTTCAAGTTGGATGATATTTTGGTTTTATGATCGTCAATAATGAGAATGCTATTTTACATAAATACATAGAACAAAATGTCAGAAGTATAGGGAAGACCATTTCAGAATATGTTAAAACTTCTGACTTATCCCAAGCCAAGATTCATTTAAAAATTTAGCAACACAAGCAGTAGTTTTTAAAATCAAACATTCTAAGCAACACAATAGAAATATGTGTTCATTTCATACTGAATAAAAATGGTAAAAATGATGCAGAAGTCCTTGTTTTCCATATGTGTCATGTTTTCAGACAGAAAATTTGTATGTGTAATGAAATAGTGTGCTTTATACTACTGAATCAGAGCCATGATATTTCAAGCCCTATGTGTTGACATTGCATGGTGTGAAGACAGGTGCAATACAAAGTGTGCATGATGTATATTCAGAACAAAAGCTTCAGAGGGAGTCAAATTCTGCAACACAGGTGAGCACTGCCAGAAGTGCCTCAGATTCATAACTCAATAATTTTGAATTAACTTTTGATTATTACATGTAAAGAAGTGTTGACTTTTTTACCAAATCTTCATGATTTTCATTTGGTTACATGATCACAAAAGTAACTCTTAATTCAAGAAGTAGGTCTGGCTATTGCCTAATGATGTAACCAAGGTTGAGCAGGTGTCAATCTTTTGGTTCCAGTTAACACAAGTATGAATCAAATTAGCTTAAGCAAATAAAAAATACTGAAATGTTATTGGCTCATTTAATTTTAATGCCTTGAGATGCAAGTGAGGAGGGAACAACTCACTTTACACTAAGTAAAGCCTACTTATGCTCTCACATTCAGTAGATCTTTAAAGAAAGGAGAAGGGGCAAAAAACTTAGCTTCCTTCTCTCATGTTTACATGGAAGGATTCTGAGACTAAAGAAGAATTAAATTTTCACAGCTTGATCAATATTCACTCAATAGTCTTGAGTGACATTGAAGTTGTAGATTTCAATTAAATTATCTTACTATGTGGGGGTAAAAATAATTTGTAAAATAAAAAGAGACTGGACAAACAAAATGAATCAGATGTTGAATACCAAATAGAAAAAATAATAGAATGTGATTCAAGAGACATTTATCTGAACCATAATGATGTGTAAACCCATTTTTTTGTTTGTTTGATTTGTTTTGTTATGTTTTTAATGTGTATGGCTGTTTTCTGCCCTCTGGGTATGAGTTCTCAATCCTTGTTTGTTTGGGGACTAAAAGGTAAAGAGGGTAACTGTTTTCTTAATGGCTGTAGCCTTTTCTAAATGCTGCATATAAGCTTTGAAGTCTTTTGCAATTGTTATTTTTTCACTCTTAACTGTATTCCTAACGGAACTCCACCCTCTCTGGTTCCTCGTCTCCTGGCAATTACTAAAAATCTAATTTGTAACATTTTAAAACCCCAGTTAACTCCACCTTAGCTCTAAAATTCTAGGAAGGAAAAGAAAGGAAGGAGATACTTTTACAGCCCCTTCTGGCTGTCTTATCTCTCTAAGTCTGGGGAACAAGACTAACTTCTAAAACTCTTTATCCCAATAATTTTTTCCCAGTTATCTCAGTAACCTCCTGTGTCTGAGACTTCCCAGTAACTGTTTGCCTTCTTTCTTATTCTCTATAACTACCTGTCTTCATCTGAGTCTTGTTTCGGCTTGGTTTCCTCATCGTCAGCTCCCGGAGCTCAATTTTTCCCCTGACACCAACTCTGTTCATTTTTCCCCTGATACCACCCAATTGTCTTTTCCAACAAACACACTCTTTCTTAAATTGCTCCCCACAAGTTGTTCCCAGAATTCCAAGTGGCATGTAACCATAAGGAAGTCTGCACAGTACAAAAAGCTTTTTGGCAAAGAATTCTCTTATAATAACATCAAACCATTATTCATATTCCTTAAAGTAGTAGATAATAATTGTTAACACTTCACAAAACACAATGAGGTCTCATTAAAGAGATGTATAACCCTGTGTAAAAGTTAGGAATGATCTATAATCCAGGGATCCATAGGAAGGAATTGCATTTAGAGGTCTGTGTGGTCCAGATAGAATGTAGAATGTTAAGAATGTTAGTACTCAGCTTTAATCGTAATAAAGCAGTAGTAGCAAACATCTATAATCCAAGTACTCAGAAGGCAGTTGGTAGTCCATGTCTTTAATCTCTGAAACAGAAACAAAGTGTGGAAGACACAGGAAGCAGAGTTCAGAAAGAGTCAATGTCACACAACAAGTGACTTTAGAGATGAATAAGAGTGAAGGACAGGTGAAGTGACTAATCAGAGGAAGAGTTAGGAGAGTGAGTCAGGAGTGAGGACACACCCAGCTCTCATAATAGAAAGGCAGTTCTCTCAGCTTAGAGCAGTATCAGTTACAGTAGTCAATAGTAAGTCTCCCAGGCTTACGCATTTTAGAGTGTATGAATGTTTAAATGTTCTAGATGGTAGGAAAGCTGAAGCCTTTCAGTTCTAGGTTTAAGAGTAGATTGTATGGAGGCCAAAAAGGTACAGGGCTTCAGGCTGCTAAGAACTGGTGATTGAATTGGACAAAAGAAAAAAAAAAGCCTCTGCCCCAAATCAACATCTACCTCTGGTGAATCTACATCTACAAAGAACAAATCATACTGTAGTAATAAAGCTGTTATTACTGGCACATTTTGCAAAAGAATTATTCTCAGGTGTTTATGAAGCCAAAGGATTTTTCTCTTCTTTGTATGATAATTCATAATCCTGTGCATCAGCTTTTGAAAATGAACAACAATTAAACACTGATTTTGGGCTTTTTCATCCTATAGTGTGAACATGATTTCAAGGACTCCTAGAGACATATCCTGGATTACTGCACACATACCTGTTCATCCCCCTTGTGTTCCACCTGGCAATTGCCTTCATTAAATTTCTTATAATATTTTATTATAATGTCTTTAATTTGTCAGGGAATTTTAGAAATTTTAATAGCAGAGAAAATCCAACAGCATAGTGGATTTTTTTTCCTGATGTCTTTACCTAAGTATCTATTAGATATGTACACAAAGATAAGTCATATGAACACCACTACTTATTACCCCAGAAAAGACATGAATATTTTGTTTAGAATTTGGATAGAAGCTTATTTGTAAGCATCCCACGAGTTCGAAATTTCTTATGGAGACAATCCTCAATCCAGGAAGACAAGATGAATATTTTATAATTACTAGGTTTCATAGTTGTCTGTAAAATAACCACCAAGATTCTAGCAACTCAAGGAAGAATTTGACCAACAGGAAAACAGAAATGTAATGCATGCAATAATTAGAAATGGATTCAGTGCTTATGATAAAAAATATAGTAATTTGTTGTTGATATTGTGTATATTTGTGTATAGATGCCTAGTTAGCTCCTTACTGATCCAAAAGCTTTAGATTTTGATGATTCTGAACACTCTGTAGAGAAATATTCTGTGAAATTCTAAAGTCATACTTGCATTGTGATTTTATGTTTCTTGTCCTGTGATGTTGAGTGCAATGGATGCACGCATACATACATACATACATTTCCAGCTTCATGGAATAAAATGATATATCAATTTAAAAGATATATATATATATTTTTAAATGTCTCTGGCTGAGTAAGTCCACCTGGATGCAGGGAGATATTATATAAGCTAAATCAACAATTTTGAATATTTATGAAAATATTCAATATAAAATGGCTCACTTATAATCAAGTTTCTATGGTCAAATTCCTTAGCAAGTAGTAGGATAGGAATAATGTTGTGAAAATTTCTACAAGTTGGCAGTAAATTAGATGATCATTTTCTACAAATACTTTTGAGTTAAAGAAAAATAATTTATTATGAGACCTTATTATATAACATATTTTATATCACATGTATTCCTCAATTCTATAAAATTTGACTAAAATATCCAATACTATTGATTACTTTATGAATAAACTATTTTATGAATAAAATAAAAATGTAAGAACACCTTAAATAATTTTCACAAATAGTAAAGGCAATAAATACATTTTTATTTAGACTTTGAGCACTTCTATTTTTTCTTTTCACTATGCACAAACAAGGAAAGATATAAAGTTATCATTATTACATAATAAACCTTGCTTCATACTCTCAAATGCTAAAATTTAAAAGTACTACTGGCATGGAGACTGATGATGATGATGGTGATTATGACATAAGAGAAGTTTCTGGAACACCAGAGAGACATTTTGCCTCAGCATATATTAAAATATCTGGATATCCATTCCATAAAGTGAAAATCAGTACTATTTTTGAAGATTTCTCAGATGTCTCTCAAGATTTCAGAAGAAAAAATTTCCACAGGTCTTTCATGCAAAAGGTTTCTGTACTTAAAACATATTTACAGAAATGGCATTATCAAATATCATTTGAAAATGTCAATGCCTTTCCTTAGGCACACAAGGCTTCTATATTTTTCATTTTCCCACTTGTCCTCCTATTATTTCTATAGTTCATATTATCCTTCCAACTCATAAACTAGGTTCCATGCTTTCATTATTGGTCTGCATTCCAAATACCCTAGAGGGATTTTATTCCTAACACATTTACTTTGCATTACTTGAAAAGAAAAGGACATAAAAATGTTCTTATTCCTAGGTACCTTCTAGGACATCATTTCTCAATACTTATAAAAAGTGCTTCTGTTTTAAGTAATCAAATTACCAAATTGTAGGTAGCATATCCAATTCTAACACTCTCATACTACATTTCTAAAGAATTATTCTATGAAGATGGTCAGCTGTGTTCTGTTGAGCATGAATAAAAGTAGTCTAACTGTATCTAAAACTGTAACTCTTGGTTTATATATTTTAATAGACTAATATTTTCCCATGTCTGCACAATTCTGCTGGAAACTGATCACATCTTTCTGTATATCCTAAGATAGGATGATTTAATAGAGAGTGAATTTTGCTCTCAGCTACCATGTGTTTTGGAAGAAACAGCCTGTAGGTAAAGTTGCCTTTTCTGCTGGCTTTACATATTGGAGAAACTGTGAATTATAGTTAATTTTCAGCAATCTAAATTTAACAATGGTTTGCATTGTAAAAGCTAAACATATTTATGATTCTAATAAATAATAATTTTAATCACCACTTGTTTTCTAAAAACTTTTAATATATTAAAAATGATAAGACATTCTGAGCCAAAATACTAGCTTTGCAAGTGTATCATTTGTTAGTAAATGGAAATTCAATGGTCCCTAGCTTGGTATACATATACCTATAGCAACATACACACACACACACACACACACACACACACACACACACACACACACACAAACAATCTACTTCAAAAGTTAACCCTTCCAAAGAGGGAAAGTACTCTTAGTTTGAATTAGACATATGGCATTGAAAACACAGTTTTTAACAAGACAAAATGTCTTCTTCTTGTGAACATTTCACTCACAACATGGAAAGAGAATAATATCAAAAATATCATCCAAGGGCTGGGAAGATGGCTCATTGAATAAAAATGCTTGCTCTACAATTGAGAGGAACTGAGTTTGCATATCTGATGTCCGTTTAACATCTGGGCACTAATATATGCACCTGTAATCTCCTTGCTACAGGATAAGACTTAAATATCACTGACTCTTGCTGCCTGGCAGCCTACCCCTAGGTTAACTGAGAAACAATGTCTAAAGCAAATAACTCAGAGTGATATAGTAGGACACAAGATGTCCTCCTCAAGCAAATAACTCAAAGTGATATAGAAAGGCACAAAATGTCTATTTCTGGCCTCTGCATGCTTATCAAGCATGTGCAACCATACACACAAGCACAAATAAGCATGTACCAAATACAAGACACATAAATTCTCTCTCTCTCTCTCTCTCTCACACACACACACACACACACACAGAATGTCATCCCTAAGATCATCAACTAAGATGTTTCTACATGCCTCTATGAGATAGACAACAATAATTTTTAGTAGAGTAGTTTCTTCCACAGGTAGAAATCCTCAGGCACAGGAAGTATATTACATATTATCACTATTCCTAAATGTTGCAGGAAGATGCTTTGTTTAATTGTTGCTGATTTTTTTTGAACAGTGGGTGGGTATCACAACCCATTGGGCAGGCAAACTGTTTTTGAGCTCAGTCTCTTAGGAAGAATATTCAGAGTCACTCTGGTAGGTAGTTCTGCTTCTACCTTCACAATGCAGGGCTTTCAACCCTAACCATGTCCTCCTTGTTCTGGGAACACTGCGGGATGCAAACAGATCAAAGTACAGTGTTCCCATTCTAGTGTCTACTAAGTATAAATACTTGCTTTCTGTTCTATTTTCCACTATTTACAGATATATTCAGGGTTCAGCATAGCCCATTTCAGACATTCAATGAGACTGAAGTTAACATAGTCCAAGAACAAAATACATAGAAAATATAGAAACAAAAGAGAATTAAATTAAAAAAGATTGAATATTTACATAAAGTAAAATCCTGGAAACTCATAAAACAGAGATACTGAAGTCTAAAACAAATTTACCTCTACTATTTTGATAACATATTTGCAATATGATTTTCTTGTTCAACTATATATTATAATCCCTATCTTATGAGAGTTCTCAATGCCCAAATTTGGTCCTTTAGTAGCTACTAGAACTTTCTCTTATAGTGATGGCTGTTGTGCTTTAGAGTTGTGCTGTTAAAGCCATCCCTCACCTTGTCATGTTTACAAGGATTTAGTAGTGCAACACTTCATGACACAGGACTCAAGCCCACAAATTAGTTAGAAGCTTTCTAGCCCATCTATAGCAGTTTATCCCTTTGTTCTCTCAACTTGAATTTGTTGCTGAAAGGAATGGAATAAAAGATCACTGTTCAAAAACAACAAATGCGACACTGTAGTCAATGCTGAATTTCCCCGGAGGAGGAGATTCATTTTCTGCCTTGTCTCCAAAATCTGTACTAAGATGTACTTCTATCAAACGATTAACTACAGAGCTCTTATAACCATGTGAATTTCTCTACTAAGCACTGACCTTTTGCCATTTCAATACTAACTCCAGGATAGAGACCATCTGGTGAAACAGAGGCCCTTCTTGCATTCTAAAAACCACACAGCATCCTAGGTATCAGGAACCTCTTTCCTCATTTTTACCCTCCAACTTGGAAGGTGCCATAAGGAAATCCTTTGCAATGGAAGCCACAACTGGTGTTTCCAAGATATGCTCCCTAGTAGACTAAGAGGCACCTTACAGACCACATACCCAGTGTTAATACTATACAGTGTAGGGTGTATTTCATTGTTATTGTGTTCTCCGCATTGATGGGGTTTATTAGAACTTTGGTTCTTGTTTCCCTTTTTTATTGTTTCACCTTAGTTGTCTGTCCTTAGATGAGTAGCTGAAATGAGAAGTCTACCCATTATTGCATTCTGAAGTCTAGAACTCAGGATTTATGACTAGACCTTCACAGATACTGCTATCACCAGCATAACATAACTGCTGTTTTACATTAGCAAAGATTGTTCTGCCATCCGCTGCTAAACGCCATGTGAAGACACTCTTTTCTCAAAAATTCCGTGTTTGCCTCAGCTGTGTCTGCTTCCCAAGGCCTCTGTGATCTGCCAGCATCTGCCAAGGCATCTGCTAAGGCCCCGAATGCCAGCATATCTACTCTAAGTGTAGCACAAGATCAAGATGCTGAAGCCAGCATCCTAAAGTTTTCCAAATTTGGCCAAGGCTCTCTTTCAGCCTTTTGCTGAAACCCATGCAGCCCATGCCTTCATTTGTGCTAATCCTGCCTTGTAGCTATCATCTGCCAAGCCAGCCTGTATGCTAAAGCCTCATGCCCAGTGTACAGGAGCGAAAAGCCAAAAGCTTCCCTGCAAATACTTGATAGTCCCAATATAAGCTGCTGTACACAATGAGGTCAAATGCCCTAGAGCACAAAGCTCAAAATCTTGTGTCTTTGTGGAAAAAAAAAAAAAAACCTTTTCCACTGTACATCTGCTTTAATTCCACACCAATTTGGAGTGTCTTTGAACAATTCAGTGTTTCTGTCTGTCATCAGCTTGGGCCTTAAACAAATGGAGAAGTACGTTACTCATTTAGGAAAGTAATGGTAACCTGTATGATGTAAAATAGGAAGCAGCTTGAAATATGTTGATCATTCAGATGATGGTAAAGTGCAACAATCTCCAACTCAGTATATGGAAAAATAGCATCTTTGCCACAGGTCCATCCAGAATGAACAAAAGAAAAAGTAACACAGATCAGATCGATAATTGAGCATGATCAAATTATTCTCCTCAAATTCCACTAGGGTGGAGTGAGTAAAGGGATCAAAGGTGTCAGGAATGACTCTATTATCATATTTTCCAACAGGACACATCTACAAAGAACCAAAAGTATACTATGTTAACCACAAAATGTTTTTAATTTCTTTTCTGGAATGAAGATATTTTCCCATTCAGAATACTGTGCCATATGTAGTAGTCATTTCCCAAGTTAGCTCCTGGTAGTTATTTCAAGTAAAACTCACACAGGAAACACGATTTTGTAACATAAAGGATCAGAGAAAAATAAGGTCATGTACAACAATCTCCCTGTAAAGTGGACTTTGATGCCAAAAAGTCATTTTTTTTGTTGTTGTTTTTTTCCCCCTTACAGTTACTCTAACATGTGAATAAGTTTCTATCAACTCTAAGATTTTATCAACTGTTGGTGGAACTTAAATTTCAGAGTGGCTTCTCTTATAACAGAAATGTGGCCTTGGAAGGTAAGGTTAAGAAGCATGGCTCAAAATACAGCAGGTGAGAATTTTGTGGCGATTCTCAGTACATGAGAAATATTTAGTATAAAAATATAAGCCAGAGAAGAAGGATATAGGAATTAAAGACATAGAAAAATAAATAGGATAATTCACTATGCCATCTGTGGTTTTCTCTCATACCATTCTTTAAGTCAAGAGTTCTTCCAATTGAATGGCTATTATGTATTTAATTTTGAGTTTCCCAATTATTCATATGTTGGGATCTACATCTTCAAATGACAGTTCTGGGAAATAGGACATTCAGAGGCAAATAGGTCATGATCTTGGAGGCTATTCAAATAGTGATTTTATAGACAAAACCATGGAGAGCTCATTTACCTCCTCTGCCATGTGAGCCCAGTTAGAGAACATCTACAAAGCAAAACGGGCCTTGTCCACTCATCAAGACTGCTAGTTTCTTGACATGGGTTTTCTAGCCTCTCAATTGTGACAAATAGGCTTGTGCTGTTTATAAGGAACCTGGCTCACAGCATTTTGTTATAAGAGCCTGAATGGATGAAAAAAGGAAATAAAGGGAAGGGACAATCATGGGTACCTTAATGTAACAAAATGAAACTTCCCCTGCATGTCCTCTTATTTAAGACAATAAAAGACAGTTTTGAATATCTGGTGTTAATGTCATAGAAAAAGCATAAAGGCCTTTCCTAAAATCTTCATTGTCTTTTGTACCTGACACCACTTTCTGTTAGTATTTACCACACTGGGGTAGTGCATTTAGCAATTCTATCCACAGTGAGGGAAACTGAGGTAGAGGGCATGTATTTCTAGTATGAAAAGAAGTAAGAACCCTTAGATTAAAAAACTGCATGTCTTGTCACTTACGCAGTCCAGTTTCAGAAATAGGAATGCTATGAATGTAACAGACCCTTTCATTAAATTATGTTTTATGACAGTATATTTTGTATTGGAAGATTTAATAAGATCATAAAAATATTCCTTTAGAATATTTCAAGAGAACAATTTTATAGCAGTCATTATATGTAACAATTATATCAGTTGCTACCTTGAAGTTCTAAAAATTTGTGTGTTATTTCCAGGTTCTTTGCAGGTAATATGGCTATTTTTTAATAAAAATAGAAACTAGCATTATATGATTCAGATTTTGTGTTTAAACCTCCCACTTAAATATAACATTTTATGATATTTTTATTGAAATCTGTTATAGTGCATTCACAATATCTCATCAATTATAATCATTTTTCATGAATGGAAATCTAAGATTAATTTCATGAATCTGTTTTGCACAACAGCAAAGGGGTAAAATCATAGAGTTGAAGAAGACAGATACATTGGTTAGAGGTGATAGAAAAATGAAGATGTAACTGAGCTGGAAATATCCTTCCTGCTGACTTATGTTCACAGTGCTGAAAGGTGTTGTGCAAGATTCTGGGGAAGAAAATTTATAACTGATCTTACCCAGCTTTAGAGCACATGTACTATAATATGTACACTCCAGGCAAGACAGTCATACCGGTACAGTAGTGGTATGACCATTTCAGAGAGGATAAGCTACCTTATGGCTGGATTTGAGGCCCATTGCTAGCAACGATATTACATATAGTGAAGTCAATTGTTAGGGAAGACATGAGCCTGGGTGGATACATGCTAACTTTGTTTTCTTGAAGACATATGTTGCCAAATTGCCTTCTATAATTATATATGTTTTCAGTCTTAGAAAGAGAAGATCCATTTTGGATAGGATAACACAATCCTGAGCCTATATTTGGTCATATTGCTGAAAATAAATATCTTATGAGCACTTATCCTTAAGCAGGACACATACATCATTCCATCACTCCTCACCATTTTTCAGAGTCCAGCATAGAAGAGAGAGGCGAATAAAGGTAAGAGTGGGAAGATGAGTAAGAGTGTCATGAAATGCTGTAATCCAGATGTGACATCACAGTTGCAATCATAAACAGACAGCAGCTATGGATTCCAGAACAAGATGGAGCCCTTCAAATTACTACAGTGGATAAAGCTGGTGTTCTGATACACACCTCTTCCTGATCAGTTAGTTATTGCCAATAGTTTCTGGAGAAGGAGTGTTAGTTCCTCTAATGCTATAGAACTGGGATATTAAGTGGGAAGGAGTACAGAGGAGGATACCAGAGAGTACTGGTTGCTAATTATAATGACAAAAATGCATATACATATAATATATGTGTGTATGTGTGTGTGTGTGTGT
Organism: Cricetomys ansorgei; assembly: GCA_026225945.1. Classification (NCBI taxonomy): domain Eukaryota; kingdom Metazoa; phylum Chordata; class Mammalia; order Rodentia; family Nesomyidae; genus Cricetomys; species Cricetomys ansorgei. The sequence goes on along the minus strand of JAMJFZ010003844.1, from coordinate 39,623 downwards.
GTGTGTGTGTGTGTGTGTATATATATATGAATGAAAGTATTAAAAAATAATAAAGAAAAGTAACTCACTGAAAAATGAATGTTTCTACCGTATCCGAAAGGATTTTTTTAAGTAAAATTGGTAATTAACAATTTAAATAAACAAAATTCTAAACATTTCCTCAAAATATACATTGATATATTTTCTGTCAATTTCTCATGAATTCAGGGTAAATGAAAAATACATAATTGACATTATATTGATGACTACAAATAGAATGCCGTGCATTATCAGAACCTGTGATAGAGCGTTTTATATTTTGATTTAATTTAATTATTATTTATTGACTTGGAATGAGCAATAATGCTCTCACATGTGCTTTGTGAGTTGAAATACATGCTGCATGCAAGACTTCAAAAGTACTATGCCGATGGATTTGTACTGTACGCAGCTAAGTTTAACAGTCACAATAAGTGAAGAGGACCTAGATCCTAGGCCTTCAATGTCTAATCATTTAGCAGGAATATAGTTAGTATCTGATCCAGGAAATCAGAAGTCTCAGACACTCCACCTAAAAATATAAATATGGAAGAAAACACTGTTCTATTTCCATGCCTAGAACCTCTTCAATGTAATGTTGAAAAGTAAAAACTAAAAATTAATATCTTTATCCTGTAATCGTGCTAAGAGCATTCTTCAAGTATGATGCTAGAACATTAAATAATAAAAGTAAAAAAAGACAGTGGGCCATGTTCTCCTGATGGCCTTGACCCCTTTAATTCTTAAAATCCTTTCTCTTCCTCTTCAGAGGGCTTCCCCAAACTCTGCAGGGAGGGATCCCAAGGCGCTCTCCACTTTGGACTCTCTCTCTTCACCTAATCTTTGGCTATGGGACTTTGCATTTACTTCTATTAGTGGAACCAGGAGAACATGATGACAGAATCAACTAAGCAAGTCTCATAGGGGCTCACAGAGCCTGCATGTGTCTGCACTGGGTCCCCTACATATGTGTTATGGTTGGTAACTCAGTGTTTTTGTGGGACTCCTAACAGTAGGAGTAGGAGTGCCTTTGACCCTTTTACCTGGTCTTGGGACTTTTTCTACCTACTGGGTAGCCTTATCCAACTTTGACACGTGGCATCCTGCCCAGCCTGATTGAATCCTGTTTTGACATGTATGGCTGGCTTCCTTGGGAGACTTACTAATTTCTAAAGGGAAGTGGAGGGGAAGAGAAATTGGGAGAAAGGGGATTTGGTGGTAGGGGGCCTGGGCAAAAGGAGGGAAGGGGATTTTACCAGATGTACTAGAGAAGAATAAAAAAGAAAGAAAGAAAGAAAAAAAGAAGGAAAGAAAGAAAGAAGAAAGAAAGAAAGAAAGAAGAAAAGAAAGAAAGAAAGAAAAGAAAGAAAAGAAGAAAAGAAAGAAAGAAGAAAAGAAAGAAAAGAAATTGAAAGTTTGCTTAGTTTTTGTCACCGAATATACTACTTTTTTCCTCATTTTTTTTTCCATCTCCAGGATGTATCACATTTTTTATTGAAACTTAACTGATATGGTTTATTATTATTTATTTGTATATTTTTATTTTTGGAAAGTTATTTTTGAGATTAGTATAATTAAATTTCTCCCTTCCCCTTCTACCCTAGAAACAGCCCACTCTTTTTAAATTTTGTGGCCTCTTTTCTACTAAATGTTATTGTATACATATATGTAAATGTATATGTATATACATATATCTCCCTTAACTTAATCTGCTCAGTCTGTATAATATTACTTGTATACATGTTTCAAAGAATGACATTTTGATGAAGGACAACCAATTGAAGTGGGAGAGATCACACATCCCCTAATCAGATTCCCTCAGTTGTCTATTATTCTTTGTGTAGGGTTGAGGTCTTCTGGGCTACACTTAGGCATGTCTATTGGTGTCCTTCTTGCTAGGTTTGAATTTCACTGGTATAATGTATTTTACTGTATCATATTATCAGTATTTCTGATACTAAAAAGTTTTTCACTCCTGGGAATAATTCCTGCAAGTGACTGTTTATAACACCTTGCATATTTCTGAACCTGGTTTCCAAAGATTTTGTTAGTGCTATTTGTAGCCATATTAATAAGTACTATTAAACTGCAGATTTCTTGTCATTTCTTGGTCTTGTTTTCGCATCTGAGAAACATCATTTGATGTTTACATTTGATGTATACAAAGGACTGGAAAGGTATCCCATGTTAAATATTTTGAAAGATGCTATGGAAATTTGGTATTGGACCTCCTTTAAGTGTTTGGTAGAATTCAGAAGTGCAGGCTCTGGTTCTGAGTTGTTTTTAGTAAGTACATTTTTATAATAAATAACTTACTTTACTTTTTGTGGGCACTTCAGATTGTTTATTCCCCCTTCAGTTCATTAGTTTCCATCATAGTTTGTGGAATGTACAGTTTTTTCTAACATTCACTAATTTTCTGGCAGAAAATTGTTTATAATATTCCTTTATAATATTCATTATATAGAAAGAGAGAGAGAGAGAGAGAGAGAGAGAGAGAGAGAGAGAGAGAGAGAGAGAGAGAGGGAGAGAGGGAGGAGGCTAACAGTATTATTTCCTCTGTGGATTTTGATTCTAGTAATTTGAGTCATGATAATTTTTCTTGATTAACCTACCTAATGATTTGTTCTTGGTTTTGCTTTTAAAAAGCTTACAATTTTTTAGTGAGTTTTCCTTTGTCTCTATTCTTTGTTTTATTACTTTCTGATCAAACTTTCACTATTTATTCTTTCCACTTATTTTCCTGTTACTTCAGTTTTCTTTTCCTAGGGTAAGAAAGACAGTTATGCTACTTATGTAAGATGTCTGCTACTAGTATTTTGTTAACCTAAGTATTTATACTTACAAAATTCCCTCCTGATGACATTTAAGCTGTAATTTTTACTGTTTTATCCTTCTCTCTTTTCTTCTCTTCTACTCTACTTCCCTCCCCTCTCCCCTCCTCTCCTCTCCTCTCCTCTCCTCTTTTCCCTCCCTTCATTTTCTTCCCTCATACTTTCCTTCATCAGGTCATTTTTGCATAAGCAGGATTTTACTACAGACACCCTGAACTAGACAGTACTGCCTCCTCTATCATATATGCCGGCATTATACATACACACCACCTCTCCCAGCCAATTCTAATACTTTACTAATCTCTCCTTTGACTTAAATGCCTCACTGATAATTTTTCTGTTTACTGTTTAAATTTGCCTTCTTAGTAAGTTATCCAAAGTTGTTTTTCTATATATCCTGTAATGTATCTTTGCAAATATTCTATGAGTATTTGCTAAAATAAATATTTCATTGCATCATCAGTGTATATATATGTGTGTGTGTGTGTGTGTGTGTGTGTGTATTACAAATGTCTATCATATATTGTATTGTTCAAATATATCATTATCTAGTTAATCTTCACCTAAATTTATCTACAAAGCTTTGAAAGTAAGTTATTTATATCCCTCAGTATCAACAAATTGTCATCTGACATCATTTACCTCAGTGTTTGCTTCATGCATTTGATGGTAGGTTGTGAGGCACGTGCATGTTATAATTATTATATGATCCTGATGATTTGACATTTTTAATCTTTTAGCCACTTTTTTGTTGTAAATCCATTTTAATCCTAATCTGTAGATGTAAATGAAGTGTTGATTTATTTAATTATTATTCTTGTAGATTCATGCATAGGACAATTAATTTCTTGCTAATTCAATTCCCAATCCTGAAGGGTTTCAGCCTCTGTATAATCTAATTTTAATACTTGACCTAGAAGATTTCCCCATGTGTATTTAAGTATAATCCTGGTGATGTGACATATTTTCTCATCAATTTTCCCTCATCTTGGCTGTTGATTAGAGATTATAATATGTCTTCAACAGGCAACTTATAAGTTCTTTTTCTTAATTCCAATCTAACAATCTCTGTCTTTCGATTCAGTCATATTAAACAATGTCCAAGTAATCAACCCCATACCTTTGTTTACTTTTAATTGACTTTTTGTATTCTATCTTATATTTCCATTAATTGCTTTTTTGATTAAGTATTTTAATTCAGTATTTAAATGTATTTAATATTTTTCAACATTTTTAGCTTTCAAAAAGTTTTTACACTAAGATTTGCTCTATATAAAACCCTCCATATATGTACATATTTATTAGAATTTGAACTAAATTTATCCTAATGATATTCCTATGAGACTTAAGAAATTTGCCACTCTATACCTTCATTGCTTTTCTGCCAGGTATATAATATTGTCACATATATCATTTCTATAAATCTTATAAACTCAACAATATGTTATATCAACATACCTCAGAGATATTATAGGTTTTATTCTAGACCACAGCAATAAAATTGTTATGAGAATAAAAGAACCACACAATTCTTTTTGCTTCCACAATGCATATAATGCTTATGATAAAACTATACCAAAGTTTATTAAGTATTTATAAATACTATGTCTAAATATGTACATACCACAAACCTTAATTACAATTTTTTCATTGTTAAAAGTAGTAATTATTCTCTAAGTCATCTGTGAGCTGTAACTTTTTGGTCTGGGAGAATCTTGACTCAGTGTTAAATGTTGACTGATGAAAGTTGGTAGTAGCTGGACAGTTGTGCAATGACTATGACAATATCACTTTTACTATTTATTTTTATTTATTCATGCCTTTAAAATACTTTGGGATCAGCTTTTATTTTATACTCAGGTTGGCCAGATGCTTACCATCCTTCAGCTTAATCCACTTTGTCCTATTGTAACTAAATTCCTATTCCATTCTACCCAGAAAATGATAACAATTAAGTCAGTCTTGAAAAGTTTTCTCTGTGGCATGTGATATGTTCCTGGTAGGATTTTATTTATCTACTGTAAATATCTTTCAACAATAAAGGAAGTAATTTCAAATCTGATGCTGCTTTAACTTTGTGTAATAGTATAGATTTCTTATTTTTATTTTCCCACTCTTTACCAGGAGTAGATTGTATATCAATAAACTATTTTCTTTGATTAGCTATGAGAATTACCTCTTTATCATTAAAGTTGTATCATGATGTCATAATAATCCAGTCTTTAAGATTTAGTATTCTCTAGAGGAATGTAATTCATAGATGAATGAATACAAATTCATGTGATTTTATTAGAGATGTTTAGAGGCTGTGATTCAAGTAGTCCAACAATGTCTTCTGATGGAAAGACCAAGAATCTGGTAGTTGTTCAGCCCATGTGACTGGATATCTAAGCAGTAACAGTCTGGTCCTGGATTTCTAGATAGCTACTGGTCTTTAGTCTATGTTAGAATCCTAAAGAACTGTGTTTTAATCCAAGCAAAGGAATGCCTTAACAATAGGACAGACGAACAAACGAGGACATGCAAACCAAAAACAAGAGCATCCTTATTCCATGCTCTTTTATATTGATTGCCACCAGAAAGTGTATCCCAGATTTAGGATGGATCATTCCACTGCAAATGTTTCAGAGTTAGTGTGGGTCTTCCAACTTCAAATAATCCAATCAAGAAAAATCCCTGACAAGTGTGCCCAGGTTCTTTGACTTTAGTCAATTTCAGATATAGTCAAGTTGACAAGCAAAAGCAGCCACCACACATTCATATATTCAGGCACTGCTTTAAAGTCTAGGTGCCATCTTATGTTTGCCATTTGTAAAATTAATTTTGTCAAAAATTTGAACCCTTCCAAGTTATACTTCAGAATTAAAGTCAACTTCTTGCCTGGTGGTAGTGGCATACACCTTTAATTCCAGCATTTGTGAGGCAGAGGTAGGCAGATCTTTGTGAGTTCGAGGCCAGCCTGGGTTCCAGAGTGAGTTCCAGGACAGCCAGAGTTACAACAGAGAAACTCTATCTCGAAAAGAAAAGAAAATAGAAAAGAAAATCAAGTTCTTCCAAAGTCCTGTTAATATTAATTGCCAGACCACTCTTCATAAACCAAAAATATTCCCACTGACATTTCAATGTAAAACATTTTCCAAATGTTTTTATTGTTGTTGTTTTTAATTTACTTTGTATGGACAAATACCTGAGAGAATAGTACAAAAGTTTATTAAGTCATAATAACAAAAATTGAGGTTACTCCATAGACTACATACTTTATCAAGAGCCATGGGAATAATACTAATAGTGTACCCCTCTCTATGAGAGATTATAAATCACTTAGTCTGTATTTAATGAGTAATAATAGTTGATAAAAAATAGTGTTAACAAGTTCCTAAGAGTAGACATAACTTGCTCAATAAATAATATTGTAAAATGATTTTATCAATCATTTGCTGTCACATTTTACCTCCTTTACTCTTTGGTGAGCTGAAGTGTGCTTGGGCAATGCTGTGCATTGATCATGGGCTTAAAATATAACAGATGATTTGGTCTTCTGCCCCAACCACATTATCTATATGATAATTAGGCTTTCTTATCATTTGTACATTCAATTTTCTAGCTATTTTATTTCTTGAATGTAATAATGAATCTCACCCACGTGGATTCATGTGGCTTGCCCAGTGGAGCAGCCATAGCCACCTGTGGCTGGCAGCCCCCAGGTGGAAACAATGTGGAAACATGGTGTCGGCTGTGTGGTCCTTCAGTGTGTATTCATTTGATTTTAGTAGGAACTCCATGAGCCAGGGAGTATAGGCACTCTAGAAGACAGCTATCAGAGGGGCGGTCTCTTTTTATTACAGGGATAGGGTACATTTGTAGGGTGCCGGCAGGGCCGGTCATTGGTCTGAAGCATGGGACCCATTGATTAAGACAAGGATACTGGCATAACCTGATCTACATGTGGAGCTCAAGCCCCCCTGTGCTTCTAGCTACAGTGCAGATAAATATCAACCAAGCCACATTCCTTTGCTTCTGTGAAGCAGATAATATTTAATATATAGTTGGATTCTGGCAGGTACTAAAGCAGGAGCAGCCTAACTCCTACCACTCTCAGGATTAGAAATTCGGGGTTCCAGGCCAGCTTTGACTAACTCTTAGCTCTAGTATAGTCCTACAGTTGAAGAACTTTCCCTTTGCATGTAGAATTTTACAAACTGCTTCACGTGAGATGCCTAACTTTCAACCTATCTTATTTATGCCTCCCACACTAAGTTTAAACCCTTTAGTTTTACATTAATATGAAAGGTGAATTGTCTTTGAACCTTTGTAGGCAATATATGGTAATTATTTAGACTAATTTCAAAATGTTTGATACTCAGAGATTAAAGAGGATGAAGAGACCAATTGGGAGTAGTTAATCAATGGAGTAAGTCAGAACATTCAACAACTAACGTTAGTTTTCTTTCATATATCAGTATAGTTTTTAATGTTTCAGAAAAGAGCAACATTGGAGAAAGTGATACAGACTTGCCTTATGCCATTATTTCATTAAGAAAGACTCAAATGAAACCAAAAAATGTATGTATGAAGTAAATTAATACAAAGAGTAATAAAATGAATTAAGTGGAATTATGACTTAAAAATATAAGAGATGAAGGGTGTTTCTTACACTGAACTATTTCCTGACTGTGTCTCTTGCTCACTCTTCGGTAGACTGGCACAATTGGTAGATTGTAGAAAATAAGACGTGGGAACTAGCAAGGGTCTAACATGCCTAAAAGCACATTCTTTTTAGTAGTCATCATCCTAAAATTTTATATGATATACTTTTATTATATCTTTTACCTTTTTCATCCCCAACTTCTACTATATTCCTCAACCATTCTCCCCAATCCACATAGCTCAAGTTTTTTTTTATATCTCTTTCAAAAAAGAAACAAAAACTCAAATGAATAAATGAAAAACAAAACGGTAAAAAAACACTCTCCCATAAAAGAACACAGGAACTGTGGAGCCCAAACGATAATAGCCAACTATTCCTGGACATGGGGCCTATCCTATAGTATGGTTGATATACTAAGTTTTGCTCCGTTGGACAAAACTAATTTTCCTTTTCCTAGAAATTATCAATTACAAATAGCTTCTTGGAATACCTCATACATATGAAAGCATAGATGCATTATGTAAACATGGAGGCACAGGCTATCTCTTCTAAAGAAAGCATACTCTTTAAAACTACATCATGGTTTCAAAGTGATACTTTCCTATACTATTTACATCTCATCTAAGTGTTTGCAGAAACATAATTTTATATGTGTTGTTAATAATTTAAAATTAGAAAACAACAGCAGCAGAAACAAAGTGGCTTCTTGCTTGGGGTGGCTTTGAACTTGTTTTGTACTTCATAGCAGAGTCTCTGTAAGTTTACATGTGTATCAGTCATGTTGTACCTGATGACACTCCTTTCCTTAGAATCATTTACCACCTCTGGCTCTTAAAATCTTAGAATCTTTCCACTTGCTATTCTGCATAGATCCCTGATCCTTAAGGCAACTACTGTGATAAAATTATCCCATGTAGGTCTCAGTGCCCAAAGTCTCTTACTCACACCCAATTGTCCATCTGTGGGTGTCTGTGTTAACTACCATCTACTGCAAAAAGAGCTTCTCTGATGATAGTTGAGTAATGTATTGAATTATCAGTATAAAAATATGACATTAGGAGTTATTTTACTGCTATGCTTATTTAGCAGAATAATAGTAGTAGGTTTTTCCCCTAGATACAAGAAAGATCCAAGATCTATCTATTCTCAGATTCTTGACCACTTTAGCAGTGACAGGAATAGGTTCCATCTTCTGGGTGGGCCTGATATTCAATTAAAAATTGATTGGTTACTTTATTTGTATCACTACTGTATCAGTATATTTTGCAAGCAGGTCACTAGTCTAAGACCCTTACTAGCTACTTAACCTTTATGGCTATTTTAAATGAAACACATACTTCTAAATCTTAAAAAAAAAGATACAATTCACTTATAAGACAAAATATGCACTCTTTGTCGTTCTCAGTCTTGGTAACCTTACTCAGGACAGTTTGTTCTAATTCTAGTCATTCAATTGAAAATTTCAAAATTTTGATTTTCTTAACAGCTGAATAATAATAGTTTATTTATCCTTTTATCAGTTGATCCAGATCTAGGCCATGTATAGTCAAATATTTAGTGAGAATAGGAAGTAAAGAGAAACAGAGTTGAAAGAGAAGAAAGAGTTGAAAAAAATAAAGTTTGGCTTGAAAGTCACTTTATGTAAAGTTTTAGCCAAAGAGAATGAAGTCAATAAACCAAGTTCCTTTCACCAGAGCTTGAGAGGAAATTTAGGAACCAGCAACAAGGTTACAGTCATTACAGCAATGAGATATTAAAATACAAAGTTATTGCAAAGTCTTTCCAGGGAATACAATTTTGAGCAAAGTTCCTACAGCCTTCCTGTCCACAACTACCAATAAAATCACTAGATTCGGCAAAGAATTTAGAGATTGCTCCAGGTGTTCAAAGAAGACTTATGTACAGATAGTACTGAAGGCAGACATTGGTGGCGTCTATGTGAAGCTACTTTTGTTGGACTATAGTTCTGTAGGATTATGAAGAATGACACTAGTAATTCAAGGAAAAACCCAGGAGTTTAGGCTAAGGCTGGAGTCCCTGAAAGCAGCTTCTGACTTAGCAATATGTAGGAATGAGAAAGTAAGGACAAGGCCAAAATGAACATCCTAGAAAGATGTTGTTAGAAACTGGGAATATTTGCTGAGTGAAGCTCTAGGCTTTTACCCAGAAGAAAGGCTGCATGAGATGGAGCATACAAGGTCATAGCTTGTGTGGCTAAGACCTATAAAGCTTTGGAGAAAATAGTGCACACAGCTCCTGGCTCCACTGAAACTGCTCTGTATGCAACATAAGAGTCCTAAGGAGTGTAGAGAGAGGCAAGACTGTGATTTGCATGAAATTAGGTGTCATTCAGTTGACTATATCTGATGGGATGTGGTTTTATTGTTCTTTTTAATTAATTAATTAATTAATTAATTTGAGACAGGGTTTCTCTGTTATAACTCTGGCCTTGAACTCACTCTGTAGACCAGGTTGGTTTCAAATTTACAGAGATCCACCTAACTCTGCCTCCTGAGTTCTGGGATTAAAGGCATGTACCACCGCCACCAGGCTGGATATGGTTTTAGAGATGTACAATTTACAATTGTGCAACAATGTTGTGGGAATGATGAGTTTCCACTTAGTATTTATGGAAATATAAATAGATATGTAGCCAAATTGGCTATACACATAGAACACTGTAAGACTGTCTAAATTGAGCTTATTTTGAACCAAAATGTTCAATACAGATGATCTTTTCTATATGTTAGGTGAAATATTATTGATTACCATATTAATTTTTGTCATGTCTATAAAGTGGTTATATTTTCTGTATGTTTAAGACTGTTTAAGCCTGGTGGGGGTGATGGCACATAATTTTAATCCCAGAATTTGGTTGGCAGAGGCATGCAGATCTCTGAGTTTAAGGTCACTCTGGTCTACAGAGCAAATTTCAGAACAACCAAGGCTACACAGAGAAAGCTTATCTCAAAACATTAAAAATAAAAAAAGAAACTATACACATATTTGTACACATTACTCATTTGAGAAAATCTAGTCCATTTTCAAATCATAATTGTTTGTGTTTTATTTGATAATAAAATGATCATCAAGAAGTTATTTTCCTTCTTTGTGCCTCTAAAAATAATACTAATGAATGGCCAACTATGTATTTCATCGAGATTTTTATTCAACAATTATCAACAGGGAGAAAGGAGTGAGCCATAAACAAAATGAAATAAAGAGGGAAACTATCCTATATAGAGCTGTTAATAATCTAGTTTATCTTAAATTACAGAAAAAGTTTATATGCTTAACAATCAAAACTAAAACATGCTTCCATAATTTTCTGCCATTCATTGTTTTTTAATAACTACAACTAATTTCACTCCCTGCCCTTTCATGTTCATAATTTTTTACTTCATGATAATAATTTAGGTACTTATTAAATAATTAATTTTATGAAACTGTGTTAGGGTAAATGTTTTCAATACATCCAATCATGATTAATATTTAGCCTTCAGGGTTCACTGAGATCTGGAAAATTTGAAGTAAATATTGCAGCTACCTGTCATGTACTTACTTTATCTGTAACAGACTAGGTCTGTCTTACAATGCATGGAAATGGGGCAGCCATGAAATCTTTCTGTTACTCATCAAAGCAAAAATATAACAAATTATTTTTAAATGTTTAAGAAGATATAACTATTATAACAGACAATCCCTGTCTCCAAAAAACAAACAAAAATTATTTTACTCCTCAGCCTCTACCTCCCAATTACCGCCGATGTATTGTGCATCACTGTGTACATATTCTTGCTGCTCTGTGTATGTGCATATATATATTTGCACATATACATATTTGCATATATATGTCATTGCATAGAACTTTTTATCTGAAATTTGGAAGGATATTTTCAGTAATTTTCTTGAAATAAATAGTGACTAAAAAGTATTTAGTGTCCTTAGAGTATTATCAGAAAAAATGCATAATAGGCTCTTCTGCTTTCATTCCACATTGTTTGTCATTCATTTCCAATTCTGACCATTATGCTCTTTGTTTTTGTGGTGTCCTATATATCTTTATAATTTTTTACTAAATTTGTAATTTTAAACAGACCTCCTTAGACTCACTATTGAGGTAACAATTAGTCTAATCTATAAATTAACTTCCCTTTGTGTTGTTACATGAGTAATTTTAAATCACCAGAATACATAATTTTTACAACAACTGTCTAATTATGTTTTGCTCCTATATATTGGCATATCACTCAGAATAATGTACAGATATAGATGATATGGATATAAATATAGAATATGTATAGATATACATACAAATTGATATAGATTAGATATGTAGATATAGATGATTTATATAGACAGATACAGATATGGATATACATAGAAATAGATCTAGATCTAGGTAGATCTATAGATATAGATGTAAATATGGATAAGTCAGATAGATATAGGATAGATATAGATAGGGTTAGAGATAGAAATAGATATAGGGATGGAGATAGATGATGCTGTTATCAAAGTAACATTAACAATATTCAATATTGCTTTACCTGTGCCTTCTACATTTCAAAGATTATTTTGCTATAAATGATCATTATATCATGTTTTTCCTCACTGGAACTTTTTGCAGTTATTGTTCTTTGAAATGATGATTAAAGTCAACTGATTACCTAGCCATTCATTTGTAGCCTGGTTTCCTTTCCTTTATGAACAACTTAAGACTTGAGCCCTAGAAATCAATCAGCTACTTTCCTCATGAAACTAGTAACTGTTCACGTGTGTGCTCAATTTTGATTCTCTCCTTCAATCCTCAGCTTCATATGTGCTTTATCGGAGGTTCCTATTAAATCTTTCACTGGCTACATAACAGTGATTTTAGTTAGATTTATTTGCTTAAATGTTTCTAAATTTCAATCCTCTATGTATTCCACTGGAGATATTCTTTCAAAAATCCTAATTGACATTTTTTATTTGAGTGTGAGTTATTTCTTTAAAAAGGTCATTAAGAACCTAAGACTTTGTATTAATGATGGTGTGTTTGTTTTATTTGTTTAAAATCCTTACCTAAATCTTAGTGGTTAATAAGAATTTTGCATGTGAAATATTGCTTCTTCCATTCTTCACACATATGTATTCTTATATTATTTCGCATTTTCAATCTCTTTATATTATTTCAGTTGTATTTTTTACAAGAAGAAAGGAATCATTCAAATTACTGTGGCCATATATGCTATAAATTACTGTTTTTTCAATATAGTTTGATTGTTTCTTTTTAGAAGTTTATTATATTTTGTTATAACTATTGATTATTGATAGTAAGAATCCATATATGTTTTTGTGCATATATATATATATATATATATATGCGATAACTTTATCATATAAGTAGATAGAAATATTTGAATGAATGTATCATTAGTTAATGTGTAGGATTATTTTTAGTAAGTCCCTTGTTACTAAGCCTACGACTTTTTGATAACTGACAGTTCAGAATAACACAAAACTCTTTAAACATTCTGAGAGGTATGGAATTTAACCCAGGAAATTAAATGCTTACAGATTTCTTTAAAGGACTGAAGACTAAAGGTCATTGAAAGCACAAATAGATCTGAGCTTTGTTGCTAGCTTTCAGGGAATTATGCAGTTGCTATTTCCAAACCAGCTCAAAAGCACAGGAAGATACTGCTGATGGTCACTGCAATGTTAGCTATAGCTCTAAAGTGAGTGATTCTTAGGGACAATGGCCAGTGGACACAATATTTCAAACCTACCCATCTGTGCATCTGACTGTCATTGGAGGAGAAAGTATAGCTGTGTCTGGTTTCTGCCTTCAAGCTTTAAGGAAAGTCACATATTATTATAACCTATATGAAGTGCATCCACAAAACATAATGAGAAATATATTTTCTGGGCATCAGCATCAAAGCTGATGGAGGTCATAAAAGTGGGTGAGGATGTTACTGGATACCAGTGACAGTCAGGCAGAGTTCTTCCCTTTGGTTTCTCAAGAACAGTCAAAAGCCTACTCAAGGTTTTATCCCAAATTGAGGGAGCATCAGGCTCAAATGAAATAACACAGAATGCCTAGCACTTGGGAATTTATTTATTTTCTAGTTCAATCTTTAAGTCATCGTTATCAATAAACTTTACATGAAATTATGTGAAAAAGGTAAAAGCAATTGTTAAGATGGAAAAATGGTGAAATGTGCATATTGTCATACTTACATATGTCAAATATCATGGAAATTGTAGTTTAAAATTTGAATTTGAAATGCATGGATTCTGTGCAATTGACCACTAAAATGTATCCTTCTTGTGTACCTGAAAGTGTATAATCTTTGATCAGCATTTCCCCTTTCCTAATTTTCTCTTCTCTCACTGGCCTTCAACAAACACTTTTATAATCTCTCTTCTGTATTGTTCAGATATCTTATATAGTTGTGGTCCCAGAGCACCTGTAAATTTATTTATTAATATGTTAATTACTACACTGCTATGAACCATCCACACTCCTGGGTAAGTCCCATGTGGCCCAGAAGTAGTTGGCCAACACAAAATGAACATCATGTTTTATTGTAAGATTTTCTGTTTTGTTTTGCCATTTTAGCCTTAATTTTTTAAAATTGATATTATGTTATAATTTTATTTTGTTTGTGTTTGTTTCCCTTGTTTGAGAGGGAGAGAGAACATGATGCTAGGGGAGCATGTGAAGGGATGTGAGTCAAGGAAAACATTATCATATTGTATAAAAAAATAAATGAAAAATATATATTAAAAAAATAAAATAAACCAAATAGCAACTGGACATGGAATTAAAGAGAAAACTTTCAAAAGATGACAGTAAAAATATCTAATATTTTTAAATGTTCAACTTCCTTACCAATAGAGAAATTCAAATTAAAACTACTTTGATATTTCATCTTGCAGCAACCAAACTGGCAAAAATAAAATAAAAATAAGGAATGACAAATGCTGGCATGAATATGGGGAAAGAGAAACACTTATTCACATTGGTGGGAGTACAAGTTGCTGCAGCAACTATGGCAACCAGTGTGGAGTTTCTTTAAAAACCTAAAAGATGATCATGACATATCACTCTTGAGCACATTCTGAAAGTCTTCTATTTCTAACTATAGGGATATCTGCTCATCTATGTTCATTGCTTCTCTATTCACAATAGCCATTACATGGAAACAGTCCAGATGCCCGTCTTTGGGTGAATAATTAATGAAAATGCAATGTCTTTATAACATAGAAAATACCTTAGCTAATAAGAACAATGAAACTATGAAAATTACAAATATATGAATGAAAATGGAAATAATCATTCTTAGTAAGGTAATCCAGATTCACCAAAATAAATGTCCTGTGATTTTATTTTTTGTGGACATAACTTTTGAATCTTAAGATATCTTTGTTTATTTGGAATATCCATAGAGTACAGAAAATTACTAAGGGGGCATAGGAAGAAGATATCAGAGGAAAAGAAGTAAAAATAACATACTATAAGGAAATAAATGGAATAATTGAATAGGGAGCGTTAATTTAGAATCGGATATTGAAGACTAGGGTAAAGAGGCAATGCAAAGAGGGGTAACTAACACCTAAGCCTTTAAGAACTATCACATGGAATCCTATTACAACAGATCCTTACTAAATCAAACACACACAAACACACACATACACACACACATATGCACACACACGTATATGTATATATTTATATATATGTGTATATATATATATATGTGTGTATCAATTCATTGCATTTGTGTGTGTGTGTGTGTGTGTGTGTGTGTTTATACAAATAAAAAACTCAGTAATATACATAGGGCATCTTTTTAGGAGATTGTATTCATTAGAGCCCATTGACCCTCAAACATTTCTTGCTAATTCCAATGTTTTGTGTCACCCTCATGAACTTACATTTAAGACCTTATTGCTGAATACAGCACATAATTTGAGTCATAGAACATGTAAAATGGCCAAACTGGTACTCACATGGAAGCTTCATCTCTACTGGCTAGCTATAATAGAGTTGGAAGTTACTTTGCAATTTATGGAAGATGAAAATGAATCATCAGTATTTACCTGCTATGAGCTTTTCAAGCTACATAAATAACTAGCCTGAAAAGGGATGTCTACAAGTGCAATAATGGCATGGACAAATGGGAGTAACCAACCACTTTCTGGTTAGATTTATGCCCTACTCCATGAGATGAAAAGCATAAATAGTGCAGTTATCTGGTACAAAAAAGATATATCTACACATGTTATGGGCCTCAGAAAACCTAGTAATTGTATTCTTTATATTGGAATAATATTAAGCTGGATCCTGATGATTTGTATTATAACCAGATATTGGTTCATCTCTCAATCCTTATCAGACAAGTTTCTTTGTTCAGTAAACACTGAAAGGCAAAGATGATCAAATACCAAAAAATGAAAACTGTAATTATAATTCTGTTGCTTAAGCCTTTAATATAGTAAATACTTTGATAAGACACAGCTTAATGTGGGTTATCCAGTCCTTATGAATTCTGAGTCTGTATGTTCTCATCTGGGAGACCAAACCTTATACTACTGGCTCTATGCATCTACTGCTTTCTGGCTGAAGGCACGGACTTCTCAGTCTCTGTACCAGTCTCTTTTGTGCTGAAATAGAATACCATAGATGAGTTAGAGCCAAAAATAAGCACACTGACTCACAGCTTTGCAAAGTGAAATTTTAAGATCAATGTTCTATGTAGTTCTTGGTGAAAGAAATAGGCATCCTTCCAGGTTATGTCCTTTTGTGTTTTTCTTTGTTACAAAATCAAAACAAGATGGAGGGAGAGATGGGGAAAGGATGGAGGGAAGGACAGAGAGAAAGAGAGAGAGAGACAGACACAGAGAGAGACACACACATGGATTCTTTGTCTTCCTATAAGGTCATAAATTCCATATTGAAAGTTTCTAGCTAATGGGATAATTAGGTCAACTGACCTCTTACAGGTCAAATTTCATAATTTTCATACTGGTATTAGTAGCAACATATTAATTATTTGGAAACACAATTATAGCAGTTACTATAATCATAGAATATAGAATCATAGGAACCAATTATTATACAACATGTATTTTTGGATACGCCAATCGACATCACATTTTAATAAACTTTAAAAAATATCTTTTTGGTTTTTTTAAACATGGGAGAGAGAAAGAGAGAGGGAGAGAGAGAGAAAGAGAGAGAGAGAGATAGATAGATAGATAGAGAGAGAGATCTGTGATCTCTTAGTCTGTAACATATCTGTGTCTTTTAGAGTTTTGTTTGTGAAGCCAGATGTGATCTAATAGATTTATGTTGTACGTTATTTGCTTTTTCCCTTTTGAAGCTTTTAGTATTCTTTGTTTTGCATGTTTTGGGCTTTGATTATTATGTGACAAGGGGACTTTCTTTCCTGGTACAGTCTATTGGATTTCTGTGTGCTTATTGTACCTTAATAGGGTCTCTTTCTTTAGGGTTGGAAATTTTTCTTCAATGATTTTGTTTAAAATACTTTCTGGGTCTTTGAGATGGGATTATATGTTAATGCTAATAAGATTGACTCCCCTAATAAACTCACTGTATTATTTTGTTAAAATCAAATGAATTTTCCCTTGTCATATGGTCACATTTAAACAATATGTTATTGTAGAAAAAGAAAATCACAAGGTATGAGACTATGTTGGTTTGAGTAGGAACGGCTCCCTTAGGCTAGTATATATTTGAATGCTGAGTCATTAGGTAGTATTACTACTTGAGAAAGTTTAGTAGGTGTGGCATAATTGGAGGAAGTATATCACTGGGTGTGGGTAGTGCTTTCAAAACTTAAGTTAGGCCCAGTGTCTCTCTCTTCCTGCTGATTTCATATCCAGTGTTAGAACACTCAGCTACTGTGTCTGTCACGGTCCTTGCAAAGAGGATAATACAATAAACCTTTGAAACCATAAACAAGCCCCAATTAAATGCTTTTGCTAAAATAAGAGTTGTTAAGGTCATGGTATCTCATTACAGCAACACAACACTGACAAAGACAAAGTTGGTTCCAGGAACTAGAATATTGCTATGATAAATTTGATTATTCTTTTGTTTGCAGGAATATGGACTTTGGGACTTTGGACTTGAAAAGTAGTTGGACACTTTAAGTGAAACTTAATGGCCCATCCTAGTAAGAACATGAAAGACAGTGATACTGAGTGCAATATGAACTGTGGGTGCCCAGCTGAAGAAGTATCATAGGTTAAGAATATTAGTAAGTGGCTTAGAGAACATTCTTGTGATAGTTTAGCAAAATTGTCATCTGCTTTCTGCCCTTGATTAAAAAAAAATCTGCCTGAGGCTAGACTGAAGAACTTTTGGGTTGATGGTATTGGCAGAAGAGATTTCAAGACAACCTAGTATTAACACTGTTGTGTGCCTTTAAGTGCCCACACTTATGCAGATATATAATGAAAAGGAATAAACCAAGGGCAGCACCTATCCATGACCTCTGCATCAGTTCCTGCCACCAAGTTCCTGGCAATGTTTGAGTTCCTGTTCTGTCTTTGTTCAACAATGAGCTTCAGTATAGAATGGAAGCTAAAGAAGGTCTTTCTTCCCTAACTTGGATTACATTATAGCAATAATAAACCCTAATGAAGACAGACACTGTTTCTAGCTCTCTCATCCAGGCTCAAAAAGATTACTAGCTAAAGCTACAAAACACTCTGTAGTTTATTACTGTGTGATCGATTTGTTGGTTGCTTTGTTACAATAAAAAAAATAAGTGTATCTAATATAATGTAAAGGAAGCAACAAGTTTAATAATAGAAGAACCACCTTCCTCAAATGTACTGTATATGCATTTTTAATTTGTACTATATAATTGGTTTAGAATTGCATATATTGCTTTAGTAAAATAAACAAATGACTAACACTCTATGCTTTTTACATAGATGCCATTGGTAGAAAAAACATTATAAGATAAACTGATCCAGGATACCAGTTTTGGCCCCAAACTATGTTATATAAGTATGAGACTGAAGTTACGTTAGGACATTAAAGACTAATATGAATTGTGATTTAGAAATGCCTATAAAATTTCTTTGAAATCTCATGAGAATATCAAGATAAGACAAATTATAATGAATCATAACCTACTAAATCTTTCCTCAAATTCCTATAACTAACTCAAGCATTTTGGTGTTTTAATTTAGTATTTCATAGATGAGTTCTGAAGTACATAGCACTAGACTGGCATATACAAGATTAGTCATATTTATTAAGAGGTATCTCTTTGATATCTATAAGCACAATCATGATTTATACATGCCATTGTAGATAAACTTGCTTTTCCTATGATTTGAATGTTTAAAATATTTCATGCTTTGTCAGAAGATACCAAGGCTACATAGTTTTAAACTGTTTTTGAACTTTGTTCTTACCTTGAAGAGTCTGTGTCTTATTTACTATTGTATCTTTCTTATAATTATATATCCAATGCTTTGTACATGAGAGGCGCACAATATTGTTCCTTATAGACTCATTTATTTTTATAAGAGAAAATGTCATTGTCTTTGTCCTTTAAGGAAAAAAAAATTATACACTTGTGCTAACATCAATATTTAATTAAAGTTAAAGAATCTTACAAACCCGCACATATTTCTATCTATTTCTCTCCCTGCAACAATTCTGCTCACCAGTCCATCATAAGAATTCTTTCCCATTTAATTGTGAATATCCTTCTAACTATATTTAAGAAACTAATAAAAAAATCTCCTTGTAAACTTCTGGAAGTCACTGCTCTAGTTGGCACTATGAAAGGAAACATCTCTTACACTGAAAGCTAGACCTTCACTGTGCTTTCAGTCCAAGGATACCAGTCTTTTTCTACTGTCATGGAGGATTTTGAATATGTTGCTCCTTGTAAGGATTCAGAGAATAAGTCAGTGCTGGTCCTTCTTGTACTCTTTGGTACACATGTAATAGTTTGTCTTCTACTGTCATTTCTCTTCCATCTGATATTCCAAAGTGACAAAACTTTTTACACACACACACACACATGTACACATGCACACAAAGAGAAAGAGATAGAGAAAGAGAGAAAGAGAGAGAGAGAAAGAGAGGATGAAACAGAGAGAAATGTATTGATCAGGAAGAAATGAAAACCCATGTAAGTATAAGAATTACTCATTATAAGGATTTACTAAGGTAATACTTTGCTTTGTGTAGTCTGGCACATATGATAAAAAGAGTTTGAACAAAGATATTTCTAATGAAATATAACACTTCAAAATGACATTTTATTGAATATAGCATTTCTAAATATGGTGAAACATGTAGTTATCCAAAAACATAAATGACGTGTATATTTCAAACTGAATGACTTATGCTCCCTATAGTGTTTGCCATGGTGATAATGTTTTTTCAGTTATAAAACATGTAGCAAGCTCATAGATCCTTGATATACCTCATAAAAGGTATGGGAGTTTGGACTGTCTACTCAAATGCTGTCTTCTTTTTAAACTAAGGAGTAATAAAAAGTTTCATAAGAAATCACTCAATGAAATTGATATATTTAACAGTACCTATACTAAGAAATCATTTAACAAATATCATTTATTTATATCAGCATGAGTTTGTGACAAGTGAAGATTGGAGAATATAGAAATGGCTGATAAAGATTATATTTTTGAGCCAAGTGGTAGTGCATGCCTTTAATCCCAGCACTCAAGGAGGCAGAGGCAGTAAGAGGCGGGTAGGTCCCTGTAAGTTAGAGGCCAGTCTGATCTACAGAATGAGTTCTAGGACAGCCAGCCAGAGATACTCTGTCTCAAAAAAAAAAAAAAAAAAACAAAAAGTAAAAGAAAAGAAAAGAAAAAAAGAAAAAAAGGTTTTATGTTAAAATATTTCCTTTTAAATGTCTGCTTTCAATAATTTCCTTCTTAAAATTCACAAAGGCAAAACAGTCTAACATTAGAATAGAATAGATTAGTAGATAAATGCTAATGTCACTGTTTAGATCCCTGGGCAGAAACAGTCCATATGTCCATTCCTGTTAATGAGCTCAGTAGTATGACTTATTTAGTATAGTATGATTTACTACAATGTAGTCAGGAAATGTAAACCATTTCTTTAATAGAGGCAATTTTATATGAATTAATCTTTATAATTATTGGAGACAAAGAAACTAGTTAATATTAAAAGGAACTATTACCATGAAAATGAAGCTAAGTAAGATTGGAAGTCATAACCGGAAGGTATTGCCACTATTAAATACAGACATATGCATAAACAGTCTTATGAATGTAGGGTTTGAACCCCTGAGTTGTTTATAGAACTTATTGGTCCTGTAAAGAAGGAGAACTCAAATATGGATCTTGAGGAATGAATATTATGCTGGATAATGGTTACTTGGGAGTCCAAATGGAGGACTCTGCCACCAGTTAGAAGCAGAATTCTGAGGAGGAGTTTTGGGCTAGCTGTCTATGCTTCTGCCTCTGAGGAAATTCAGAAGGTTTGTTTAAGGCATTTGTGAAAACCTGAAAACTGGAACTGACTTCCTACCTAGAACAAGAAATGTTGCTGCAGTATGGAAGCCTCCTCCAATTTCAGAATTCCAATTGCCTTCTTATTTCTAGACTTCAAGAGTCCTCAGAATTTTAGTATTCTTTGTAGATGTATCCTTGAATCCTGATAAATCAAGGATGACATTCAGTCTCTACATCAAGGAACCTTCTAGACCTAATGTTGTTTGTCACTCAACATTTTAGCCACAGCTTGTCAAACCCAAAGTACATGCCATACATTATTTCTTTGGTTGATATCAACTGAGGTTTTAGCCGTATTAATAAAAAGCTTTTTAATACCGATTTCTCCTGATAACCCTTGAATACTTGAGCAAAATTCTAATGATAAATATTGCTTATGATACTGGTTCTGGAACTGATATGTTACACAAGGGAATCTCATTAATTATAAGCATATAAAGAAGTAGGAAAGTAAATAGAAAGGTAAAAATTGAAGTCCATTAAGATGGAGATTTTGATTTTCTTAAGTTATCAATGTATCTCCATCTACTAAAATAGTGCTTAAGAAATGATGACTAAGTACTAAAAGAATCACTACATGAATACATTGATTATAAATTTGAGCGTAGTTTCTAAATGCTAATTTAAGTCTTCCAAAATTTCTACCTCAAAGTTTGCATACGAATGTATCATGAATCACATTACGTTCTTGAAGTAAGAGACATTTGATTTCTCATTTGTCCTCTCATAACTGCAGTGTGATTGATAATCTTATACCTCCTTGAAATAAACTGGCTTTAAATATTTATGTTTTCTTTTGTGATACTTTTATTTGCATGTATTAATTATATATAATAATGTGTTTCATCAGGACTTTTTCATACAGAAGCATCACATATTTCAATCTTATTCAACTGCTACCACTTGTTATCCTCTCTTGTCTACCTCTCATTTTATTTCTTTCTCTATAACATCCTTTTACTTTTCAATATTTGTTTGTTTGTGTGTGACCTAATGTGTTTCATTAGGGTTGTTTACAGGATTATGGGTGATAGTTTTTTCTTTGTTTGTTTTTTATAGGACCATATTACCTTACCAGTGATTTTACCACTGGGGGAAAAAAAGTCTATCTCACTTCCTTAAACAGTTAATGTGTATATTTCTTCAGGGAGGGCAGAGACCTTTGGGTTTTTCCTTTTTTCATGACAGAATATTAATGGGCCATGACTTGTGACCATCACAGCTGCTGTGAATTTAAAAGTGCAACAGCCATGTCATGCCCAGAAGCCAGTATTCCTCACTTTTTTCCCAACTTCTTCAGGCTTTTATAATCTCTAAAAACCAGTTTCCTTAAAAGTCCTTAAGGCTTCAAAAATTGAAACTCTAAGTTGATGTGTCTACAGACACATACATGACACACCCTCCCAATCAATATCACTTACATTAAGATATACCTTAAAATACAGTTAATACGCTATACAGCATGTGTACAAAAGAAGACAGTAAATATATTCCTTTTAAAACTACCTAAAGCACTTATATTTTATTCAGTTTATTTTTGAAGTAGTGAATTGATAAAATTTCTTTGGCACAAAAAATAACACTGTGATTTGGGACAATTAAATTAATTTATATCACAGATAGAAAACACCTGTGTGAAGAATAGAATAATAATTCTATTTTATTGGTTTGTTCTTATAATTAAGAGAGTTAAATTAAAATGTCTACTACCTCTCTGTCTCTGCCTGTGTATCACAGTGTAACTCTTAGCTACTGCTTCTGTACCATTCTATTTATTATGATGGTAGTGGAATAATCCTTTGGAACTATGTGGGAAAGTATCAGAAAGAACAATGTCAATGGAACTAGAAAAATGTCAATGGAAAACTCTAAATAGCTTGCAGAAGACACTCCCAGAAACCGTTACATTTTTGAGTGACAATTCCAGTGCCAGAGATTGGCTTCCTGCCTATAAGTTTCTGGACAGGGAGTTCTCTGAGCCCCAACACCACAAAGGCTATTTGACACATGACAGAATTAGATGGGAAGACCCCATTTCTAAAAGACATCTTATGTTTTGGATATGGCCATTGAAAAAATTAGCAAATGGAACTTTTGCTCATGAAACAAACAAAACACACAATATTCAGGAAAGTCAGGATGTGACAAGACTCCTACTTAGGTTGTATAAACAAGGAACAATTGTAGGAGGCAGTAGGCTCTTCAGTAGAGTTGCCTGCATTCTGGGCAAAAGCTACAGGATTGCAGCTAGTGTGAATAGTCTTCAGTACCAGGATGAGATTTGGGGATGCAAATGCCTTTGAGTTACACATAGTAATCCCAATTAATTTGGTTCACTAAGATTAATAAATATAAAATGCCTAGTACAGTTACCCAAATGCAAAGATAGTTTTATGATTAGGGACAAAGATTTAAAATACAAGCTTTAATATACAAGGAAAATATTGTACATGATTTTGTGTAATTTTTGGTACTTTCTGATCTTTTTATTATTTGATTTTATGTGTATGTGTGTTTCCCCTGAATGTGTATGTATGTGTATCACTTGTATGCTTAGTGCCTGGAAAGTGGAGAAGAGGACATCAGATCCCCCAGAACTGGAGGTAAAGATGTTTGTGAGCCACCATGTGCATGCTAGGAACTGAAGCCAGGACCACTGGAAGAGCAAGAATTTCTCTTAGCTGAAGGGCATCAATCCAGACCCAAGGTTTTACTAATTTTTTATTGAGCTTATTTTCATTACAAAAATTGTTTAAACTTCATTTAAGAAAGACAAATAAGGCAGGGAGTTCACTGGCTATTTTCCCTGTGCGTTTATAGAAAATAACTCATTTGATAGTATGTGTGTGATGTGGTTTTTGACAATGCAGAAGACTGAACCCATAGGCCTGTGCATGCTATACAAGCATATTACTAGTAAATTTAACTCTTCCAATTTATTTTAAACTCTTACATCTTTTCTTTTTTGTGTGTGCACAAAATATCTCAGTATAAACTACAAATATTGTACATTCAAAAAGAACCTTGAGAAATCTTTGTTCTGGAGACAGATTTAGATTTCTAAAGGTATCAGAAACTCCTATTTGGATGGGGTGTGAGTTACTGTTAACTTGTATACATTACAAGCTTGCATTTGGACTTCTGTGAGATCTATTATCAATGGCTTTTAACAGCCGCAGTTTTAAGAAATTTAACTCAATCGTGAATAGTTTAGTCTTCATAATGTGTCAAACAAATTAAATAATAAACCTAGTCACACAATAAATAGTACTATTTATTATAGAGTGGGAAACATGTTAGAATACTCTAATGCTGATAAAATACAGCTTACATTTCATTGAGCTTAAAATTTTCACTCCCTCACGCTGGATTTAAAGGAATAGGTGAAGAACGATAAAATCAGTATGATGTCTGTGATTTCAGTGGCTTCAGGGAGAAGGACTTCATAGGGTCAGAGGTTTGACAATTTTATGGTGGTGTGGTTTGGATAGGTTTGGAAGATGTAGCCTTGCTGAAGGAAGCATTTCACTAGGTATAAGATTTTAGGTTTAAAAGTCATGGCCATTCTCAGTTCTCTCTCCCTCTCTCCTGTTTATGGTTTGAGGTATGATTTCTCGGCTATTCATGTCATCATTTTGGCTGTCTACAGCCATTATTCTTTGCTGTAATGAATGCACATCCCTCTGGAAGCATAAATCCAAATGAACTCTTTCTTCTATAAGTTGCCTTGGTTGTAATGCTTCATCACAACAATAGAAAAATAACCAATATGGTAGCTAAGTTGAACTTTTCTAATTAAACAAATAAGCACAGTGTGGATAGTGACACAGGGGTTCATCATTTAAATTTGTACTACAAGCAGAGTAAGTTTTCATTTCTTATGTGAATACTTTTATGAAACATTTGTCTTTGATAATCCTGGAAAGAGTTTCATGTTAAATAATGAATAAATTATGTAGATCTTTCCTTAATGAGAAAAGTGTTATTTATTCCCTCCCTAATAGCAATACTTGTGTGAGATGTATGTAGTAGGGCCATAAGAATGAGATCAATTTATAAGACTACAGCTTTTCCTATAGGCGTGAAACACTCATCCCATCTATACATTATGACATGAAGACCCAGGGCATCATTTGTCAGAGCCTAGAGGAGGCAGAATTCTTACCTTATTAATGAAACAAGCCACAAGATTTGGATGTAAATTGTAGAAATACTATGGATATATTCTAGTAAAAATTGATATTTGTCTTGGATACAAATATGAATAGAGCTAAGAATGAGGGAATGGCAGCAAATTAGAAATAAGAAAATAATTCCACAATGCAGGATAGCAAGTTGAGCAAAATATAAGAACTGAACAGTTATTGAAAGATAATCTCAGGTCTAGTGAAATGAGATGACTGACTCAGACCAGGAGAATATGCTTACCATCAAATCTAACAATCTATGATTGGTTCAAATAACCCATATTGTGGAAGTATAATACTGACTCTTTCAGGTTGTCTTGTTGCCTCCATGTGCATGATGTGGCACATTTGTACATATTTACACATTCAAATACAATACAATAAAATAATGAATGTAATTTTTTAAGTAAAGGTAAGATTAAAGAAATTTAAGTTTGTCAGAACTGAAAACTTTTGGGGACCACTAGATAAGGCAAAAACAATATGCCATGTATAGACTGAAGCATCAACAAGGATTATACTGCAAATAAATGGTAAGATTTTCAGAATTGACATGAAATGAAATGAAATGAAAAATTGAAAATTAAGATGTAGATTGTTCTTTTGTAGCACAATCCACTTTTTTTTTAAATCCCTATAATCCTGGTGTAGATAAATTAATCTAGATCTGTTCGAGTCATATCAATTCATATCAGTTTAATTACTTATGTTAGCTAAATTCAACATTCACAAATCATTTCTAGTCCAATTTGCAAACATGGTCTAATCTTTCTTTGCTCTAACTGCTACTTGAGGTCTCTTGTGAGTGCAAATATTAGAGTAATATTGCTGGTGTCACAAGGCACTTAAAAAACAAGAGGAGCTCTTGAGCTCACCCAAAATCCCAAGGCCAACTGAGAAATGAAATCTGAGTACATATTTCTACTGTTTCTGGTAAAACAGTCATAGATGTGTTGAATAATGCAGTTCAGGTTAACATCAGAACTTCCCTTGGGAGGAAATAAGTGTTCTAGACATCAAACTAGTGCTGTATTAGGAATCTGTCTGTGCAAGAGAACGGTGCAGGAACACCTCAGCTGCAGAAGCCAGCAGACACAAAGGTGAGCATCTCTCTGGTTCTTCGTCAACCAAGTTTACACTGGCTAATGGACTCCTCATCCACAAATAAACACAGAATCAGTGGTTCAGTTGAAAAATGTTAAAGATGGTTTTAGCCTGGACTAGAACTACAAATCTCTATCTCTATCTCTATCTCTCTATATATCTAACTATCTATCATCTATCTATCTATCTATCTATCTATCTATCTATCTATCTATCTATCTATCTATCTATTTACATAATTGGATCAATGAAATTTGTACAGTGTCTAGGTTTAGTTAGCTGGAAATTATTGGGGACACTGAGGAATAAAGCTATCCAGTTGCAAAGTCGAATTTTCCATTTGCGTTCTAGATCTCAATATATATAATTTACTTTCACTAAGGCTCTGTATAGTGCTTTGAGAGAATACTATATATCTGCAGTGGAACACCAAAGATTCAACTTGATTGTTAGTTTGTGTGTGTATGTGTGTGTTTGGCTGTGTGTGTGTGTGCGTGTGTGTGTGCATGTGTGTGCGTGAGCATTTGGCTGGGTGAGTGTGTTTGGGTACCTTCACCTTGTAGGTGTTTACAGAGGCTAAAAGGTGACAAAAGGCAATATTTCTGAATTATATTTCTACCATATTTTTATGAAATAAGGTCCTTCACAACATATACAACTTTAGTTTCTGGGGAGAAGGCTGGCCACTCAGGTCTTTAGGCCTGCCTGTTTCTGCTGAACACTGGGTTTACAGCGTCATACCACCAGGAAGCATTTCCACCAGGAAGTGACAGATTAGGGCCCTGTAATCCTATGTGAATTCTGGGTTATAAGCACCATGCTCTTATAACCATGCTTTTGGTAGCCTAGTTCCTTCAGCTTCACATATTATGCTCACACATTCCCTCCAAACACTGCATCTAGTTACTTAAGAACCTCCCAGCCCCATCACCAAAGGTTGACTCATCTTTGACCAACAATGTAACTTTTTCCATGCCTAGTAACAATAAAAAATTAGACAGTTTCATTTCAAGTGTATTTCTGAACTATGTGAGTAGGTAGAATATTAAAGCTGATCAGAACTGAACTGGGTTTGGTAGACACTCAGTAAAGTAAAACTGTTTCATCTTGTAACTTTTTAATGGAATCCAATACTTATCATCTTAATCCTATGCATTATTTGGCATGTATATAATTAAAATCAGAGGTATTTTGGAACAAGACAATCTTAGGAATAGTGAATATATAACCTATTTTGTTGACCAAAATAGAGAATCATTCCCTAACTATGTCCATTAGTAACAAGCTCCTTATTCCTTTAGACCCTATGAAAAGAAAGCCCAAGCTTTTGACTGAGTTCCTTGTGCACTTATGCCAATCTTTGCAGTGTACACCTCTATAATCTGCAGTATCTACCTGTTCTGAATGAAGCTGTCTTGCTTCTCTTGCAGCTCTCTGTGAGTCCCTGTTTTCAAATCTTTAGGTAAGAATCCAAGAACTTGGAAAGAAGTGTTGTGGGCATTGCCCACATACCTGCCTTTTACACAGGTGTTGGCAATCTGCATTTAGGTTCTCACGTTTAAGTAAGCAGTTTTCCCCCACTGAGCAGTTATCTAGGGTCTCAGTTTTTTCAATTTCATATTCTAGAGTTACAGTTTTATTGAAACAATTGATAGGGTTACTTCTACCCTGTGCTAGTTTCAGCTGTCAAATGTGACACAACATGGAGTCATCTGGGGGAATCTGACTTTATAGATTGTACAGATTAGGTTGGCCTGTGCCCAGAGCTGTGAAGGAGTGTCTGGATGTGGGAGTGTGTAGTACATATGGTCAGCATCATTCCTAGGTAAGTGGACCTGGCCTGTATAAGAAGTCTAACTGAATTTGAGGCAAGAAGCAAATCAGATAATTTCCATTTGTGGTGTTCCTTCAGTTTCTGCTTGAGTTCTTACCCTGATTTTCTACAAAAATGGTTTATGATCAAGAAGTGTAACCCACACTTTCCTTTCCTCTTTTCCTCTTTTACTCCACCGGGTTGCTTTTGGTCAAGATATTTATCCCAGCAATAGACATCGAAATCAAAAGAAAAACTATTAATTAATGACTTACTATATGTATAATTGTATAGATTGAATGATTTTGCATATTTAAACTTCACAAGTTTACTGTTCTTCAAAATTTGGCTTAATATTATACTAATAAAATTCAAATGTTATTGATTTGTCTTTTAGCATTAATATGAAATGACTTTGCTTATTCATGATTGATTCAAATGTGTAAATTTTTATGTAATACAATGAACTTTGAAGTAATTAAGAGAGGTATAATCCAGTCTCACCTAATGAGCATCCTATACTCCGGTAATTTTCTGAGCACTTGTTTTGGAAAACCCCAAAACAACAACAACAACAAAAAAGTTAATTTGAAATCAAATCATAGAAGACTAGCTTAAAAAAAATAACTTGGTAGTTGGCACAAAAATTTCTTTAAATTAGCTGTCTTTGTTTCAGCAAGTATTCCCAAAATGTTAAAATTTCATGAATCTTTAAGTTTCTTTCATAGACTCTTATCTTTTATATCGATATTTACATAACATTCTGTTAATTGACTCTTTTCTAATTACAGTAATTTTTATTTGAAGGCAAACTTTTAATTGGCACAAATGGAATTAAACAAGCAAAGCAGTTTTAAAAATTCAGTTTTATTGCATTCATTTCCCTTCTAGAGTCCTTATATGAAACTTGCTTCATTTTGGTTAAGAAATCTACTTAGGAGCATTAGAAAATATTAAGAACATAATGACTACAAACTAATAATTTCAGTTTGACTTCAACAGAAATATTGAAATAAATTTCTCCTGGTGAGTTTTAGTCTTCATTAATGCTCTAGAAAGGTATTCTTCACATTTTGTTCATTAACAACTTTAAAAGATATTACTTCTGCAGAGAAACTGTTTACAGGAGCTAGTGAATATTAAATACCTAAAATATTTCTTAATTTAATTTTGGAATGAGGAGGAGTGACTGTGCTTGGATATATTGAGAAATAAGAGTGAAATGCTGATACCTCACCTGCCATTTCAGTTTAAAATTGGAGGACATTTGCTACTCTTTCACAACCAAAATTCGGACAAAATTCACACAAAAAAATCTTGTGTGAGAAACAGGTCCTGAGGTCCAAGAAGAGGTTATTATTTTCTGAAAAAAATTATTTCAGATACAGGTAAAGTTAATACCAAAGTAAAAGTGTTTAGAAGAAGCAATAACACAAATAAAGTGAACACATTTAAAATCTGTGTTACTGTGAGTTTGAAAATACATTAGGAAGATGTTAGGCTTTCAGTAAATACTTATATAAATGCTTCAGATATCCTATGGATATTAAGGGGGTTGTGTTAGATTACTCTTCAATTAAAGTATTTTTCTTGTTCTGTGATTTATTTATTTATTTATCTATCTATCTATTTATTTATTTATTTTAGCGTTATGATTCAGATCTAATGCCTTGCATGTGCATGTAAATATAGAACTCTGTTTGGTTTCTTCTGGGAGGATTTTTTTATTTATTAAGATAGGGTCTCAGAATGTAGTGTTGCCTACCCTGGAACTTGCTATGTAACTGAGGCTGGCCTTGAACTCAGAGATTAACCTATTTCTTTCTTTTGACTGCCCTTGTTAAAGAAGTAGTCCAGTACCTACACATGGACCTTGCCCTGTTTTTATTTTTATAATATTTAGCTTTTTCTGACTCAATTTAGGCTTATTGGTTAAGCAAAATTACATTTAGCTCAGAGAAAATATATAAAAATGAAAATTGATACTAGTGTAGGTATGTAATTGAATACCATACTTATGGGGAATTTAAAGAAATTTAGTTTATAGTGATAAAATAACTATTTCTTAGAAAAAAATTCTATCAATTATTTCATAAATTAAAAGATTTTATGTACAAGTAATACACTGTTCTTTTATGTATTAGGCATATTAACAATTTGTTAACATGTATATTATTAAGCAAATGTTTTAAAACTTCCACCCTTGGGATGTAGATGTAGACAAAATTTAATTGTGTTTTATGTTTACTTAGCTTATTATATTTGGTTATATCTTAGAATACCTTCAACTGTAGTGCTTTTAAATATCAGCTTACCTGCTTAGTGTTGTCTCACTCTATACAGCATTTTTGTTTTGTTAGCTTATCTTGTGTTTTGTTAATTATTTATGCAAAGATCATATAAACGTGCTCAGATCGAAATCTTCTCCCAGTTGATGTGACTTGGAAATATTTAAAACTTAAAAGCAAATACAAGTTATTTGTTCTGAAAATAGAGGTTTAAAAGTTTCGTTATTTTGTAAATAGTAAAAAAATTTGTATTCTTAACTAGTGACTGAAATCTGTTTGCATTCTGCTCTGTTGGAATTTGGGAAAAAATATAGTTTTACATTTAAGTTGGATATGATCATGTGTTTTGATTATTTCTTTCTTAGCTGCAAATTTTAGAGACTAGAATATTTGAACATTTTATATTTGTATGATTTCATGAGTTTGACTACAAATAAATACATCACTAAATAAATATTTTTCACAATAATATTTTGTGAACTTTTATAAGCAAAATGACCATAAGAAAACAAACAAAAGGGTGGGATTATTTTGTGCATCCCCAAGTAAAATGAGATAGTTTAGTATATCCAGTAAAATAAACAATTCACTCTAAATACTTTGAACACATCATCATTCCCACCTTAATTCAAGGACCAATATACTATGAGCTTTTATCTTTGTTTAGGCAATGTCTCACGGAGGGAGGTGCTGGCCTCCTACCTCCACATACTGAGTACTGAGCATATTTCCTGGCACTTTAAGAGGTAACTTATACATTAAAACCAGGCTGCCCAGATGATTTACTTTCAATGGGAAAATTTTTTTAAAATGTAAGATTTGAGGTTCTTAGAATATTTATTTATATCTCAATCTTGTACTGTGTTCCAGAGCTAGTATTTTATAAATAATTATGAGAAAGTATTTTGGATCTACAAAATGAGGCATCAAATTAGATTCTCTTGTTTGTTGAGTCACCATGAATAATACTAATGTTTGTAAACTTCATTTTATTAACTACAAAGTCAAGAAAATAGCACAATGTTATGAAGTTACTGCTAACATTAAATGAATAGCCCATACAGATATCTTGGCACTCAACAAATAGCTCGCATTATTGTGACACCTCTTGTGATTCATTTCTTTCAAATATATACTTTCTCCCTCTGGAAATTCAAACTATTTTAGGAATTTTTCATTATTGTTGGAAACATGTTCTGAGTTCCACTCAACTGAAGTATCCAAGTCCATTAGCCAAACATTTTAATTGCTTTTCTTTTCAACTGAATCTTATTTTTAGTATCACCTTTTTCAATAAACAGCAAAGAAATTAAATCAATATGATAGGATAGAAAAAGAAAGAAAAAACAACACTTTTCTTGTAGTATTTTAGGCTCATTGGCTGGGGCACTGAAAAATCACATGGTAAAAAAGAAGAGCAAAGGAAAGTCTAGAGTTGATTAACCTGTGCCCCTTGTTTACACATGGGAGAGCTCAATGATGAGTGATTAAAGGGGTGGCTAGACCCTTAATATAAATAGCACTTAGCAGAGAATGAGAAAAAAAACAGAGAAAGCATTAAGACAAGGAGGACTTAGGTATTGAAACACAAATTTGTGGGATATGTCAGGTGAGGCTAGCTAGTAAGGATTGCATGACTCCTATCTGGATGTCTTCAGGATAAACACCTAGAGCACTTTCTGGTGTTTAAATCATGTCTATCCAAGTATAGAGGAGCATTATTCCTATACAATGTTTCTGCCTTTCAACATAGAGGGGGGAATTTGATTTTTTTTTCTATTCTGATTTTGCTTTAGTTGAATAATTCTTATGTTAAGGTGATGTATTTTAGAGTAATATATTCTCATATTCTGCTTTGCTTTGCACATAAAGAAACAGAAATAACTTATGTTTCTTTAGAAATACATATTCTATTACAGATACAGTACTTCAGGGACACTAAATATTTAATAAGTACTAAGCAAATGCGTGTTTGAATCTGTATTATTATCTTTCTGTTCCTCTCCCACTTCTATGCTATAATGTAGGAAAAGAAGGTTATGCATTATACTTAAAATAGACTACGGGTGGACAAAAATGAAACCTTGATATTACTTGGATAAGGTCTGATATGTTCTTCAAGAGTGTGCATTTTATAATGCAAATTTCATTCTGAGTTTTTAAGAAAGTAGTAGCATTCTGACTACTGTTTTCCTATATGTGGCATTTGGGGCATAATTCGGATTAGATAAATTAATCCAAGTACCTTTTATAACTGAATAACTGTGGTTTTACAAAAGAAGAATGATAGTCCAAGAGGGAAACGAAATGAGAAACCACTCTCTTGACATTTGCTGACTTCAAACATTTTTTCAGTTCCCTGAAACTGGGAACAATGGGCTAAATAAACTACATTTTTTCACAGAGCATTCCACTCTCAGTAACTTCATTACAGTTTTGATAACAATAAAAAAGAACAAGTTCATATAGACCCTGTGTGTTTTGAACAAGCCCACACAAATTGCAACAACACTGCACAACACAGAGCTTGAGTTTGAATCCAAGTCATTTCATCTAGTGAATTGATCATCAAGTGCTTAGTGCCTTAATTAAATAGATCATTACAATTATATTTTACAATATTTTTTGAGAATTTAAATAGTGTAATTAAACAGTAATTGCTAATAGATAAAAATACATTAACTTTTATTATTGCTAAAATTTATAAGAGGTAAATATTTAAATTCAATTGATCAAGTTTAGATGAAGAGTATACAAAATTGGGTAAAAAATTCCAAAAGAATATCATATATAGAAATGAAATATACCTTAACATTCTATGACAGTTTTTTGAAATGAGATGTACCTAACACATTAAAAATATTAAAGATTAAATCAGATATTGATCTACCTATATAAAAATATTCAGAATTAAATTAAATGAAAAATTACCAAGATGCTATAAAAGTGCACAACCAATCTCTTTTGAAAAATTTCAATCATATAAAAGTACTTTTTTGTTCAACTTTGCATATATTGAAAATATGTCAGCGATTATTAATATTTTCTTCTGGGTCACATCATAAATAGATAAAAAGAAGCGAACATATAATTTTCACCATCGCATTTATATGTTATACACTGCTTTATATTTTCATTAGCTATGTAAAATGTTGGAAAATCCACTTTTATGCTTGGCAGCCTAAACAGTTTATCACATTATATCTTAAGTACTTGTGGCTTGGTTGTTGTTCAAATGATTTATGCTATGATGAGTCATGCTTTATTCCACAAAGATGTGTTCCCATATGTTGACTATCTACTAGTGTTACATGAGTAGATTGCATGAGGCATTTATTGCCCAATCTGATGCCAACAAGCAGAGAAATGAGTGTTTTATTATGAAGATTTCCTTTAGGTTTGCTTTTATCGTAAGAAAAAATATCACATCAGCTAATGTGTCTGACACGCCTAAATCTAAAAGGTAGGAGAAGATATATAAAGCCTTCTCACTTTGATACTGAAGTAACAAGACAGATTTACTCTCAATGGAGAAAACTATATTCTGGTGGAGCAGAAAATAAGAAATTATTTAAATATAAGCATTGTTTTATATTTGTGAATATATTGATCACTAAATACATATGAATATAGTAAGTAAATGAGGGTAGAGTATAAACATATATTTCTATATGTTAGTACAAGATAATCCTTGGAGATGTAAATTAATGGTCTAAGTGTTGAGTTAGTTGTGTTTTTTCTAGAGATGAGAAAGTCATGTATATCACTTGATATCTCCACCATATTTATCGTCAGAGTATGTATATTGCCTAAAAGGGAAAGTAAAAAGGATTTGAACTTTGGCAATCCACCTCTTTCTTATTGTGAGGGCTTGACTCTTCTTGAGTCATGTACAAAATGATGTTTGTTGTTATTTCTTTAGCATATCATTATTATAAAATAGTTCCTAGCAAGATTTTGCAAGGTTTTGTTTATTTATTTTATGTTTCTCTGGTTGAATATTGTTCTGGTGTTCAAATTTGCAATTATTTGCTTCTGTTTTGTTTGCAATTAAAAATAAAGTGAGGACAATAGATACACCCTGCAGGTTTCAAGCACATTTCTGTCATTTTTTCTCACTGTTTTTATTAGTATTCATTAAGGATTAAGGAAATGATGAATTCATTTAAAAGGTATCCTGAGTTTTAATATACAGTTTATTCATGACAACAATAAAATATTAGTTTATAACAGCATCATTGTTGTTATTTCAAGAAGTCTTACAAATTTTTTTTTTTTGCTGATGGAATTTGAAAAAAAAAATTGTACTGAAGCTACACTATAGCAGCAGCAGATCTCTCCTTAGATAATTTCTCTATTAGAGGGGATAAAGAATGTGTCTAGAAAAACAGAGTATAATATTTTTGTCTATTCTTTGCTCAACTTTGAAGAAGTCATAATGTTATAAGATGTTGGTAACATTACTAAAGTAGATGAGCAGAATTAAGGTGTTCAATAGTAAAAAAGAAAGGCGACAAAATGTAACCAGTGATTCAGCACACATTTATCACTAAAATCTGGTGTCCATGATGTCTTTGGTTAAATTATCAAACGTGTGTTTCCTCCATTGGCAGTGGCACAAATTCTTCAAAACCTATTTGGGTGCATAGTGCTAGAGACCTAAAAAACAAATTGATTTTGTGTTCAATTGACCTGGTTTTGTCTCTAAGTTCATCTTCTTACCCTGTATCAATAGACAAGATGAAGATAGTCATCTGCAATGAAAAATAAGAAGATGGGTGTGTCAGAATTTCAACAGAATTAAAGGAATAAAGGAAGAATATTCAAGACTACTGCAGCAGGGGAACTGGCTGCAACTCATTCCCTTGCAAGGAAGGCTGATCGTCATACAAGCAGTGTGCTGTACAAATATGATCACTGAGAAAAGGAGAACATTGACATGAGAATGTGAGAATGTGGTATGTTCTTTTCTATTTCCAAGGATTTGTAAAAGCAAATGAACAGTGTAAGTATTGTAGGTGGCTAGCAGTGGAATAGGTGCATAAGTGTTATTCAGACACTTGAAATTGAGCAAACTGGAGTCCCATGAAGAGAACCTATATTTTGTAGATTCTCCAGGTCAGATACTCCTTGGAATGCTGGTCCTACAATGTCAAATCCCCTTATTGATGCTATTATTTGTTGTTTTAATTACTATTCTATTGCTGTGAAGACACTATGATTAATGCAACTCTTACAAAAAAGAAAAGAATTTAATTGGGGGTTTGTTCATAGTTTTAGAGAATTAGTCCATGATCATTAGGATGGGAAGCTGACAGGCATGGTCTGAAACAGTAACTGAGAGCTTTACATCCTGAAATGTTCACTATCATCAGGCAAAGAGAAAGACACTGGACCTGGTGCCTGCTTTTAAAATCCTCCTGTTGTATACCTTCTCCAACAAGTCCACTCCTACTTCAACAAGACCATACCTCATAGTCCTTCCCTAATAGGTCTACTAATAGTCGTATAGTTCTACTAAACAAGCATTCAAACCTATGAGCTTTTGTGGCTGATTCTCATTCGAACCACCACATTCAAATACTCTAAATTTTATTTTTCTCTCCCTGATGTAAATAATGCAGATCATAGCTTTGTAGAGACAATAAATGCTATATGTCAAGCAAACTACAATTGAGTCTCCTTTTGCTAATGCATTCTATAGGGAATTTTGATGATGATAATAATAAATAAAATGATATCTCCCATGCTATGAACAGATATATTCTACTTACTCTGGGGAACCATCACTTGGAGATAGAGGCAGAAATAATATAAAATGATCAGGATTACCTCTTCTACATAGCCTCCTTAGATTCATGAAACCTTGTCTAAAAGACCTAAACAAACAAAGTAAAATAAAGAACTGATTCTTGTCTTCTGATATTTACTACCAAATGGGGGAAAATATGTCCTCGGGATCCAGTGTGGACCTGCTGGACGGCGGCTGATGTCTTGCCTGGGGCAGTCTGACCCTGTTCCCTGGCCAGGGGAAGGGGGTTCAGACCTAAGCTGCGAGAAAGCATGGGCCTGAAGTAGGGGTTCTGTGACCTTTTGCGAAACTGTCCACTCAGTGGACCTGAGAAATGACGAGGCACAAAGAATACCTCGGGAGCCATGTTAGCTGAACACGAAAACTTGTTTATTATCAGCCCTTCCCCTGTTTAAATATCTTTCCAGAGAAGGCGGGGTCCCTTGGGCGGAGAAGCCTAATTAGCATGGCAAGGCAGGAACACCTGAGGCAGGAACACCTGAGGCAGGAGAGGGAATGGATACTGCTACAATACAGGCAAACATGTCCATGAAGCAAGCAAGTTATAACTAATATATTTTGGCGAGGGACCTTCCTGGACTAGGAGAGGAGAAGGCTGCCCAGCATCTCACCCCGCTTCACCTTTCCAGGGAGTGGGGGCACATTTTGGCCTCAACTTCTACTACTCTCCAGCCCCCAGGAGTCCCACAAATAAGGTAATAATTTAAAAAGAATTGCTTTGAAATTTCTATAAGTAAAAGGAACAAACCTCTCAAGATAATTTTATGAGAGTGAGAATATATATATACATATATGAATTTATAAAGACATCATTGTAATTTTGTGCAGGCAAATGTCTTACTCTCCAAAATAACTAAATACATTTTAAAAAATATTTCAATAGACTTTTAAGATATAAATTTTAAAAATCATTAAAAGTTGAGCATGTAATATTATTTATCATCCATCATCTTTTTAAATATTCATATGCAAAGCAACAGATGTGTTCTTCTTCAATATCTTCTAAGCATTTGAAGTCAAACAGAAAGATTACACAATTTCAGCAAAGTATTCAAGAGTTCAAAGGATAACTTGCAAATAGACACAATTACAAGTGAATTAGGGAGATATTATTATAATGGTAAATAACATGGTGTAGCAACACATGAAAAGAAAAATCAATGTTTCATGTCAAAAGTAGCTTCAAAGACATATAGGACTGTAGGAGAATGAAAGTGTTTTGCAGCACTGTGTTGACAAGAGAGCTAGGGAGACACAGAAATGTACAAATAATGAGCCAAAAAGGATATTGGAGAGAAGCTTTAGAAGTTGGATTTAACATTTCTTCTATAATTTACTGGCCCATTCATAGTGTGAGTATTTTAAAGCATAGTTAATATTGTCTCAAATGTCTACACAACCTCATTCAATCATTCTCTATTCTATTTCCAAATTTAAAGCTATGTATTTTATATTTTCCTAGCTTTATATGCTTCTTATTATATCTACCACCTCTTACACAGCTCTTGTTCTTCCTTGCTACTAATGGTCAAATTGAACTGCCTGCTTTCAATTTCTAGGATATGCCAAATTTATCCTTCTCTTTCATTATATGATTTAGTTTCTTGTCCTTCATATGACAGAATTAATATCACTTCCTACAGACAATTTTCTATGGACAATTTATCAGAATATTCAGAATATCTAAATGTCCACTACTATGAACTGCAATATAAATTTCTTTCTATCTTTAGCTGACCAAATAATGTGTGATGTGTGATTACTTTACTCTATATTCACTTTTCTTGTAAATGGACATTTTAAAACATTTTAATGAAAAGGTTCTGGATAACTAGTTGTACAATTTTTTAGAGTTCATAAAAAGAATGACTAGAAAGATAATTTTGTACATAATTTAATAACACTTGTAATTTTTGTGAAAATAAGTTTAAAAGGAAGGCAATAATAAACCTTCTAAGGTATATTTGTTTATTTACAGATACAAGAAATTGGAAGGGAATATGAAGAAAGTGTGATAATTCCAAAGAGATAATATTAGCTTCTATTTGAGACATTTAAGCCAAAATGTAAGCCTTGAAATTATAGGCCAAACAAGCAAATAAGTAAATGAAATCTCTGACATATTCAAAAGATGAATACAAATCATGCCAACAAGTTTGCATTTTATATCTTTGAGAAGATTATAAAGAAAGTCTAAGGTAAAATTTTATTGTTTTGTCTGAAGATGTCACTATGGTTACTTGACGTTTTCCTTATGTATAGTCTAGAATAAAAACAGATCAGTTTAGTGTAACATAGTAGATAATATTATAAGTACATCTGAAACATTGGAAAAATACCTATAATGTTGATTTTGATGTTTGTTTTATTGGCTAATTTCAATATGGCTGTGACCAAACATCTGATGGAAGCAATTTAGAGAGTTTTCTTCACCTCCTGCTACTAAGAGGTACACTCCATCATGGATTGGAAAGTGGTGATTGTAGTGTCTCGGTCTATAGAAGAAGGAGATAGTGGCATGACACATCTTGGTGGATTTAAAAGTTAAAGGCTCAGGTCAGAAGCATATGGAGCTGTAACCATCAAGAGCCCTATTCAGAGTAATTCTTCTGCAGGCTGGATCCTGGCTTTAAATGTCCCTTACTCTCTCCAAAGCAGATGTTGAACGTAAGTGGTGTGTGTGTATATTTTTGTGCTGTGTGTGTGTTTGTTTTGTTTTGTTTTGTTTTTGTTTTTTGTGGTGGTGACTTTATGTGGGGGGTAGGGGAGGTGGGTGGTGAATGTGTGTTGCTTTTCAATTCCAACCCCCATATTTTCTTTTCTGAATAGTTGTAAAAATAAATGGTTATTCATTGTCTCTGAGCACCCACATGTATTATCACTATCCAAAATTACCATTCAATATTACCAGTGAGGCTGAGGATACAGCTTACTTGATGTTTAGGATAATAATGGTTATTCATTGTCTCTGAGCACCCACATGTATTATCACTATCCAAATTTACCATTCAATATTACCAGTGAGGCTGAGGATAAGCTTACTTGATGTTTAGGATAATAATGTGACATAAGGTATTATTTGATGAACAAATCAAGGCAACTGTTAACAATAAGGTGGTCATACAAAATGCTACACTTTGAGGGTTCCACTGCCAAGGATGAGAAAATAAAAAGAAACAAAACAATAATAATTTAGACTACAAATATAGATTGCATATAGTTCAAAACAAGTATCAAATAATAGGAAACTAAAATAGCAAACATTTCTTTGATTTTAAACTAACAAACTATAATAAACTCAGAAAAGTAGTAGTAAAGAAAAAACATAAACAATTTTATTAAAATATAAGCTATGTAATGTAGATAAC
>JAMJFZ010003842.1:0-115062 GCA_026225945.1 Cricetomys ansorgei | reverse complement strand
ACTAACAATAACACGGATGATCGTCGTGACGAGGAATGACGCCAAGGACGACGACAGCAGCAGAAATCACAGGGTGCGCGGACACGCTTGTCTCGGCCCCTCCCTCATTGGATCCAGACTGCTCTGCGAGCTCCCTGTCACCAAAATGTGCAACACGCAACACTTGCTACCAGAGAACCTGACCCGGAGAAAACCTTGCAGCGAGAAAGAAGAGTACGAGTTCTGCTGATGTGGATGAGAAACCACGATGACAGTGATGATGAACATAATAATAATAATAATAATAATAATAATAATAATATAATGATAATATAATAATAATTATGATGATGATGAAAAAGATGATGCAGAAGTTGATGACAATAAATAATAATAGTAATAATAATAATACTTTACACTGGACTCTCTGTCTCTGTCTTGCAGAGCATCTACCTGAAGTCTCTGAAGATCCAGAAACAACATCATTGCTTGTCTTAATTAATAAAAGATTTTTTTTGTGCTGAA
The DNA here is from genome assembly GCA_026225945.1 of Cricetomys ansorgei. Lineage (NCBI taxonomy): Eukaryota > Metazoa > Chordata > Mammalia > Rodentia > Nesomyidae > Cricetomys > Cricetomys ansorgei. The sequence continues at coordinate 114,558 of JAMJFZ010003842.1, read as the reverse complement.
AATTGGTGTCTGGGTATGGTCTGTGCCTAATTCATTAATAGTGAGAAAGAAATAAGAAAGAAAGAAAGGAAGGAAGAGAAGAAGAAGGAGGGAGAGAGGGAGAGCACGGGAGGGAGGGAGGCAGTCCAGTCGCCCCAGTCTGGCTGCAGCCTGCTCTGCCTCACTGTATCCTGCTATGGATTTCTGAAATCGACCTGAAATCGCCTTCCGAGAAACCTGTGAGGCTCCAACATAAACCGCTGGAGGTGCATAAGTCGTCCTGCTGTGCGTGATCACAGGAGATGCTCCAACGACTTAACACTGAGTGAAATCGTCTTAGCGAAGAATGGAAGGACGGAAATATCGAACTGACAGGGGCAAATGACTGCACGGAAAGAGAGTGAACTGAAACCTAACCGATATGTCGCACCCAAGAGAGCTAATCGCAATAAAACGATGGAAGGATAGGAAACGGACTGTCTGAAGGTAAATGGAATGCCACCACACCGAGAAATGTAATGAAGCGAAACACAGATGCTGAAGGGAAACAAGGAAAAACGAACGGGCAAAGACAAGACGGTCCCAAGTCGTACTTACAAAACACGTTTAGGTAACGGGAGGGTAAAGAGTCCCTGTCGATGAAAACGGATGACGACTATTCAATAACCTCGTCCTGAGGGGAAGGATCTTTCGAGAAGATAAGGGCAGGAGCCATAATTTAAGGCTGCCAAGGAAACTTTTCAAAGCGAAAGTTGCAGCTGTGGTGTGGTTCAGAGAAGTGGCCACCAGAAAGACGGGTGTTTCATGAGGGGAAACTTACATTCTAGTGCCCTTCAGGCTGCCAAATCGGGTCAGGCTTGTCACAAACCGATCCTGAAGCAGGTTCTGGCGGATGGTAGGCGCTGCTGTTGTCCACACAGGGTGTCTACCAGCAGCTCTCATCTCGGAGCTCTCTTGCTCCTTCCCCTAGGCAAGAAGTCGCCTGGCACCTGGAGCCAGCCCAGGGGCCTCTCCCTCCTGCCCCAGCGCCCCTAGTCCCGAGGGCGGACCCCGGGCTCTTCTGGTTGCACTAGGCCTCGTCCGACTTTGGCTCCTCTCATTTTATCGGCAGGCAGACATCTTCACTCATACCTGCCGGCACTCGATATATTTTCAGGAAGTGTAAAATGGTTTCAGTACATCAGAGCGGTAGGGTAGAAGTGAAATCGGTTTCTTCTCCCATCTCAGACCCAGACCCACCTTGGGCGTTGCTAGCACAGGGCAGCCAATGACTGTAGGGCTCGTGCCCCTCCCAGCCTCCCCCCATGTGCCTGGAACAGTACAAAGGACCAGCCCCAGGGGCTGTCTCAGGCTCTGCCTCAGGCTCTGCCTCACTGGAACCAAACTGCTGGCCAAGATCTCTTGTTGTAAACTCGCAAGACTGGAGAAAACTCGAGAATCTGAAATCTTACAGGAGATTTCAGACAGAAGACGTAATGCTACCGCTAAAACTCCTCACGCTGATGGAGACGACCACGGCACACGGACTCTTCAACAGACGGGCTGTGGCCATCTGGGCCTCCCTGTATGCAACCTGTGCAGCATGCTGCCTTGGACCAGAACTTGCACGACTAAACAGCTGCTGCCAAAAAATAAATCGTATGAAATCCTGCAGCAAGCCAGGAGACCAAGAATTCGGATGGTGATGACCACGACGACGATGACCATACTAACAATAACACGGATGATCGTCGTGACGAGGATGACGCCAAGGACGACGACAGCAGCAGAAATCACAGGGTGCGGCGGACACGCTGTCTCGGCCCCTCCCTCATTGGATCCAGACTGCTCTGCGAGCTCCCTGTCACCAAAATGTGCAACACGCAACACTTGCTACCGAGAACCTGACCCGGAGAAAACCTTGCAGCGAGAAAGAAGAGTACGAGTTCTGCTGATGTGGATGAGAACCACGATGACAGTGATGATGAACATAATAATAATAATAATAATAATAATAATAATAATAATAATAGTAATAATAATTATGATCGATGATGAAAAAGATGATTCAGAAGTTGATGACAATAATAAATAATAGTAATAATAATAATACTTTACACTGGACTCTCTGTCTCTGTCTTGCAGAGCATCTACCTGAAGTCTCTGAAGATCCAGAAACAACATCATTGCTTGTCTTAATTAAAAAAAGATTTTTTTTGTGCTGAAAATTGGTGTTCTGGGTATGGTCTCTGTGCCTAATTCATTAATAGTGAGGAAAGAAATAAGGAAAGAAGAAAGAAAGGAAGGAAGGAAGGAAGAAAGGAGGGAGGAGGGAGGGAGAGGAGAGGGAGCACGGGAGGGAGGGAGGCAGTCCAGTCGCCCCAGTCTGGCTGCAGCCTGCTCTGCCTCACTGTATCCTGCTATGGATTTCTGAAATCGACCTTGAAATCGCTTTCCGAGAAACCTGTGAGGCTCCAACATAAACCGCTGGAGGTGCATAAGTCGTCCTGCTGTGCGTGATCACAGGAGATGCTCCAACGACTTAACACTGAGTGAAATCGTCTTAGCGAAGAATGGAAGGACGGAAATATCGAACTGACAGGGGCAAATGACTGCACGGAAAGAGAGTGAAACTGAAACCTAACCGATATGTCGCACCCAAGAGAGCTGATCGCAATAAAAACGATGGAAGGATGGGAAACGGACTCTCTGAAGGTAAATGGAATGCCACCACACCGAGAAATGTAATGAAGCGAAACACAGATGCTGAAGGGAAACAAGGAAAAACGAACGGGCAAAGACAAGACGGTCCCAAGTCGTACTTACAAAACACGTTTAGGTAACGGGAGGGTAAAGAGTCCCTGTCGATGAAAACGGATGAGGACTATTCAATAACCTCGTCCTGAGGGGAAGGATCTTTCGAAAAGATAAGGGCAGGAGCCATAATTTAAGGCTGCCAAGGAAACTTTTCAAAGCGAAAGTTGCAGCTGTGGTGTGGTTCAGAGAAGTGGCCACCAGAAAGACGGGTGTTTCATGAGGGAGAACTTACATTCTAGTGCCCTTCAGGCTGCCAAATCGGGTCAGGCTGCCAAATCGGGTCAGGCTGCCAAATCGGGTCAGGCTGCCAAATCGGATCCGGCTGCCAAACCGATCCTGAAGCAGGTTCTGGCGGATGGCAGGCGCTGCTGTTGTCCACACAGGGTGTCTACCAGCAGCTCTCATCTCGGAGCTCTCTTGCTCCTTCCCCTAGGCAAGAAGTCGCCTGGCACCTGGAGCCAGCCCAGGGGCCTCTCCCTCCTGCCCCAGCGCCCCTAGTCCCGAGGGCGGACCCCGGGGCTCTTCTGGTTGCACTAGGCCTCGTCCGACTTTGGCTCCTCTCATTTTATCGGCAGGCAGACATCTTCACTCATACCTGCCGGCACTCGATATATTTTCAGGAAGTGTAAAATGGTTTCAGTACATCAGAGCGGTAGGGTAGAAGTGAAATCGGTTTCTTCTCCCATCTCAGACCCAGACCCACCTTGGGCGTTGCTAGCACAGGGCAGCCAATGACTGTAGGGCTCGTGCCCCTCCGAGCCTCCCCCCATGTGCCTGGAACAGTACAAAGGACCAGCCCCAGGGGCTGTCTCAGGCTCTGCCTCAGGCTCTGCCTCACTGGAACCAAACTGCTGGCCAAGATCTCTTGTTGTAAACTCGCAAGACTGGAGAAAACTTGCCGTCGAGAATCTGAAATCTTACAGGAGATTTCAGACAGAAGACGTAATGCTACCACTAAAACTCCTCATGCTGATGGAGACGACCACGGCACACGGACTCTTCGACAGACGGGCTGTGGCCATCTGGGCCTCCCTGTATGCAACCTGTGCAGCATGCTGCCTTGGACCAGAACTTGCACGGCTGAACAGCTGCTGCCAAAAAAATAAATCGTATGAAATCCTGCAGCAAGCCAGGAGACCAAGAATTCGGGTGGTGATGACCATGACGACGATGACCATACTAACAATAACACGGATGATCGTCATGACGAGGATGACGCCAAGGACGACGACAGCAGCAGAAATCACAGGGTGCGGCGGAAACACGGTCTCGGCCCCTCCCTCATTGGATCCAGACTGCTCTGCGAGCTCCCTGTCACCAAAATGTGCAACACGCAACACTTGCTACCGAGAACCTGACCCGGAGAAAACCTTGCAGCGAGAAAGAAGAGTACGAGTTCTGCTGATGTGGATGAGAACCACGATGACAGTGATGATGAACATAATAATAATAATAATAATAATAATAATAATAATAATAGTAATAATAATTATGATGATGATGAAAAAGATGATTCAGAAGTTGATGACAATAATAATAATAGTAATAATAATAATACTTTACACTGGACTCTCTGTCTCTGTCTTGCAGAGCATCTACCTGAAGTCTCTGAAGATCCAGAAACAACATCATTGCTTGTCTTAATTAATAAAAGATTCTTTTTGTGCTGAAAATTGGTGTGTGGGTATGGTCTGTGCCTAGTTCATTAATAGTGAGAAAGAAATAAGAAAGAAAGAAAGGAAGGAAGGAAGGAAGAAAGAAGGGAGGGAGGGAGGGAGGGAGGGAGCACGGGAGGGAGGGATGCAGTCCAGTCGCCCCAGTCTGGCTGCAGCCTGCTCTGCCTCACTGTATCCTGCTATGGATTTCTGAAATCGACCTGAAATCGCTTTCCGAGAAACCTGTGAGGCTCCAACATAAACCGCTGGAGGTGCATAAGTCGTCCTGCTGTGCGTGATCACAGGAGATGCTCCAACGACTTAACACTGAGTGAAATCGTCTTAGCGAAGAATGGAAGGACGGAAATATCGAACTGACAGGGGCAAATGACTGCACGGAAAGAGAGTGAACTGAAACCTAACCGATATGTCGCACCCAAGAGAGCTGATCGCAATAAAACGATGGAAGGATGGGAAACGGACTCTCTGAAGGTAAATGGAATGCCACCACACCGAGAAATGTAATGAAGCGAAACACAGATGCTGAAGGGAAACAAGGAAAAACGAACGGGCAAAGACAAGACGGTCCCAAGTCGTACTTACAAAACAGGTTTAGGTAACGGGAGGGTAAAGAGTCCCTGTCGATGAAAACGGATGAGGACTATTCAATAACCTCGTCCTGAGGGGAAGGATCTTTCGAAAAGATAAGGGCAGGAGCCATAATTTAAGGCTGCCAAGGAAACTTTTCAAAGCGAAAGTTGCAGCTGTGGTGTGGTTCAGAGAAGTGGCCACCAGAAAGACGGGTGTTTCATGAGGGAGAACTTACATTCTAGTGCCCTTCAGGCTGCCAAATCGGGTCAGGCTGCCAAATCGGGTCAGGCTGCCAAATCGGGTCAGGCTGCCAAATCGGATCCGGCTGCCAAACCGATCCTGAAGCAGGTTCTGGCGGATGGCAGGCGCTGCTGTTGTCCACACAGGGTGTCTACCAGCAGCTCTCATCTCGGAGCTCTCTTGCTCCTTCCCCTAGGCAAGAAGTCGCCTGGCACCTGGAGCCAGCCCAGGGGCCTCTCCCTCCTGCCCCAGCGCCCCTAGTCCCGAGGGCGGACCCCGGGGCTCTTCTGGTTGCACTAGGCCTCGTCCGACTTTGGCTCCTCTCATTTTATCGGCAGGCAGACATCTTCACTCATACCTGCCGGCACTCGATATATTTTCAGGAAGTGTAAAATGGTTTCAGTACATCAGAGCGGTAGGGTAGAAGTGAAATCGGTTTCTTCTCCCATCTCAGACCCAGACCCACCTTGGGCGTTGCTAGCACAGGGCAGCCAATGACTGTAGGGCTCGTGCCCCTCCGAGCCTCCCCCCATGTGCCTGGAACAGTACAAAGGACCAGCCCCAGGGGCTGTCTCAGGCTCTGCCTCAGGCTCTGCCTCACTGGAACCAAACTGCTGGCCAAGATCTCTTGTTGTAAACTCGCAAGACTGGAGAAAACTTGCCGTCGAGAATCTGAAATCTTACAGGAGACTTCAGACAGAAGACGTAATGCTACCACTAAAACTCCTCATGCTGATGGAGACGACCACGGCACACGGACTCTTCGACAGACGGGCTGTGGCCATCTGGGCCTCCCTGTATGCAACCTGTGCAGCATGCTGCCTTGGACCAGAACTTGCACGACTGAACAGCTGCTGCCAAAAAAATAAATCGTATGAAATCCTGCAGCAAGCCAGGAGACCAAGAATTCGGGTGGTGATGACCATGACGACGATGACCATACTAACAATAACACGGATGATCGTCATGACGAGGATGACGCCAAGGACGACGACAGCAGCAGAAATCACAGGGTGCGGCGGACACACGGTCTCGGCCCCTCCCTCATTGGATCCAGACTGCTCTGCGAGCTCCCTGTCACCAAAATGTGCAACACGCAACACTTGCTACCGAGAACCTGACCCGGAGAAAACCTTGCAGCGAGAAAGAAGAGTACGAGTTCTGCTGATGTGGATGAGAACCACGATGACAGTGATGATGAACATAATAATAATAATAATAATAATAATAATAATAATAATAGTAATAATAATTATGATGATGATGAAAAAGATGATTCAGAAGTTGATGACAATAATAATAATAGTAATAATAATAATACTTTACACTGGACTCTCTGTCTCTGTCTTGCAGAGCATCTACCTGAAGTCTCTGAAGATCCAGAAACAACATCATTGCTTGTCTTAATTAATAAAAGATTTTTTTTGTGCTGAAAATTGGTGTGTGGGTATGGTCTGTGCCTAATTCATTAATAGTGAGAAAGAAATAAGAAAGAAAGAAAGGAAGGAAGGAAGGAAGAAAGAGGGAGGGAGGGAGGGAGGGAGGGAGCACGGGAGGGAGGGATGCAGTCCAGTCGCCCCAGTCTGGCTGCAGCCTGCTCTGCCTCACTGTATCCTGCTATGGATTTCTGAAATCGACCTGAAATCGCTTTCCGAGAAACCTGTGAGGCTCCAACATAAACCGCTGGAGGTGCATAAGTCGTCCTGCTGTGCGTGATCACAGGAGATGCTCCAACGACTTAACACTGAGTGAAATCGTCTTAGCGAAGAATGGAAGGACGGAAATATCGAACTGACAGGGGCAAATGACTGCACGGAAAGAGAGTGAACTGAAACCTAACCGATATGTCGCACCCAAGAGAGCTGATCGCAATAAAACGATGGAAGGATGGGAAACGGACTCTCTGAAGGTAAATGGAATGCCACCACACCGAGAAATGTAATGAAGCGAAACACAGATGCTGAAGGGAAACAAGGAAAAACGAACGGGCAAAGACAAGACGGTCCCAAGTCGTACTTACAAAACAGGTTTAGGTAACGGGAGGGTAAAGAGTCCCTGTCGATGAAAACGGATGAGGACTATTCAATAACCTCGTCCTGAGGGGAAGGATCTTTCGAAAAGATAAGGGCAGGAGCCATAATTTAAGGCTGCCAAGGAAACTTTTCAAAGCGAAAGTTGCAGCTGTGGTGTGGTTCAGAGAAGTGGCCACCAGAAAGACGGGTGTTTCATGAGGGAGAACTTACATTCTAGTGCCCTTCAGGCTGCCAAATCGGATCCGGCTGCCAAACCGATCCTGAAGCAGGTTCTGGCGGATGGCAGGCGCTGCTGTTGTCCACACAGGGTGTCTACCAGCAGCTCTCATCTCGGAGCTCTCTTGCTCCTTCCCCTAGGCAAGAAGTCGCCTGGCACCTGGAGCCAGCCCAGGGGCCTCTCCCTCCTGCCCCAGCGCCCCTAGTCCCGAGGGCGGACCCCGGGGCTCTTCTGGTTGCACTAGGCCTCGTCCGACTTTGGCTCCTCTCATTTTATCGGCAGGCAGACATCTTCACTCATACCTGCCGGCACTCGATATATTTTCAGGAAGTGTAAAATGGTTTCAGTACATCAGAGCGGTAGGGTAGAAGTGAAATCGGTTTCTTCTCCCATCTCAGACCCAGACCCACCTTGGGCGTTGCTAGCACAGGGCAGCCAATGACTGTAGGGCTCGTGCCCCTCCGAGCCTCCCCCCATGTGCCTGGAACAGTACAAAGGACCAGCCCCAGGGGCTGTCTCAGGCTCTGCCTCAGGCTCTGCCTCACTGGAACCAAACTGCTGGCCAAGATCTCTTGTTGTAAACTCGCAAGACTGGAGAAAACTTGCCGTCGAGAATCTGAAATCTTACAGGAGACTTCAGACAGAAGACGTAATGCTACCACTAAAACTCCTCATGCTGATGGAGACGACCACGGCACACGGACTCTTCGACAGACGGGCTGTGGCCATCTGGGCCTCCCTGTATGCAACCTGTGCAGCATGCTGCCTTGGACCAGAACTTGCACGACTGAACAGCTGCTGCCAAAAAAATAAATCGTATGAAATCCTGCAGCAAGCCAGGAGACCAAGAATTCGGGTGGTGATGACCATGACGACGATGACCATACTAACAATAACACGGATGATCGTCATGACGAGGATGACGCCAAGGACGACGACAGCAGCAGAAATCACAGGGTGCGGCGGACACACGGTCTCGGCCCCTCCCTCATTGGATCCAGACTGCTCTGCGAGCTCCCTGTCACCAAAATGTGCAACACGCAACACTTGCTACCGAGAACCTGACCCGGAGAAAACCTTGCAGCGAGAAAGAAGAGTACGAGTTCTGCTGATGTGGATGAGAACCACGATGACAGTGATGATGAACATAATAATAATAATAATAATAATAATAATAATAATAGTAATAATAATTATGATGATGATGAAAAAGATGATTCAGAAGTTGATGACAATAATAATAATAGTAATAATAATAATACTTTACACTGGACTCTCTGTCTCTGTCTTGCAGAGCATCTACCTGAAGTCTCTGAAGATCCAGAAACAACATCATTGCTTGTCTTAATTAATAAAAGATTTTTTTTGTGCTGAAAATTGGTGTCTGGGTATGGTCTGTGCCTAATTCATTAATAGTGAGAAAGAAATAAGAAAGAAAGAAAGGAAGGAAGGAAGGAAGAAAGGAGGGAGGGAGGGAGGGAGGGAGGGAGCACGGGAGGGAGGGATGCAGTCCAGTCGCCCCAGTCTGGCTGCAGCCTGCTCTGCCTCACTGTATCCTGCTATGGATTTCTGAAATCGACCTGAAATCGCTTTCCGAGAAACCTGTGAGGCTCCAACATAAACCGCTGGAGGTGCATAAGTCGTCCTGCTGTGCGTGATCACAGGAGATGCTCCAACGACTTAACACTGAGTGAAATCGTCTTAGCGAAGAATGGAAGGACGGAAATATCGAACTGACAGGGGCAAATGACTGCACGGAAAGAGAGTGAACTGAAACCTAACCGATATGTCGCACCCAAGAGAGCTGATCGCAATAAAACGATGGAAGGATGGGAAACGGACTCTCTGAAGGTAAATGGAATGCCACCACACCGAGAAATGTAATGAAGCGAAACACAGATGCTGAAGGGAAACAAGGAAAAACGAACGGGCAAAGACAAGACGGTCCCAAGTCGTACTTACAAAACAGGTTTAGGTAACGGGAGGGTAAAGAGTCCCTGTCGATGAAAACGGATGAGGACTATTCAATAACCTCGTCCTGAGGGGAAGGATCTTTCGAAAAGATAAGGGCAGGAGCCATAATTTAAGGCTGCCAAGGAAACTTTTCAAAGCGAAAGTTGCAGCTGTGGTGTGGTTCAGAGAAGTGGCCACCAGAAAGACGGGTGTTTCATGAGGGAGAACTTACATTCTAGTGCCCTTCAGGCTGCCAAATCGGATCCGGCTGCCAAACCGATCCTGAAGCAGGTTCTGGCGGATGGCAGGCGCTGCTGTTGTCCACACAGGGTGTCTACCAGCAGCTCTCATCTCGGAGCTCTCTTGCTCCTTCCCCTAGGCAAGAAGTCGCCTGGCACCTGGAGCCAGCCCAGGGGCCTCTCCCTCCTGCCCCAGCGCCCCTAGTCCCGAGGGCGGACCCCGGGGCTCTTCTGGTTGCACTAGGCCTCGTCCGACTTTGGCTCCTCTCATTTTATCGGCAGGCAGACATCTTCACTCATACCTGCCGGCACTCGATATATTTTCAGGAAGTGTAAAATGGTTTCAGTACATCAGAGCGGTAGGGTAGAAGTGAAATCGGTTTCTTCTCCCATCTCAGACCCAGACCCACCTTGGGCGTTGCTAGCACAGGGCAGCCAATGACTGTAGGGCTCGTGCCCCTCCGAGCCTCCCCCCATGTGCCTGGAACAGTACAAAGGACCAGCCCCAGGGGCTGTCTCAGGCTCTGCCTCAGGCTCTGCCTCACTGGAACCAAACTGCTGGCCAAGATCTCTTGTTGTAAACTCGCAAGACTGGAGAAAACTTGCCGTCGAGAATCTGAAATCTTACAGGAGATTTCAGACAGAAGACGTAATGCTACCACTAAAACTCCTCATGCTGATGGAGACGACCACGGCACACGGACTCTTCGACAGACGGGCTGTGGCCATCTGGGCCTCCCTGTATGCAACCTGTGCAGCATGCTGCCTTGGACCAGAACTTGCACGACTGAACAGCTGCTGCCAAAAAAATAAATCGTATGAAATCCTGCAGCAAGCCAGGAGACCAAGAATTCGGGTGGTGATGACCATGACGACGATGACCATACTAACAATAACACGGATGATCGTCATGACGAGGATGACGCCAAGGACGACGACAGCAGCAGAAATCACAGGGTGCGGCGGAAACACGGTCTCGGCCCCTCCCTCATTGGATCCAGACTGCTCTGCGAGCTCCCTGTCACCAAAATGTGCAACACGCAACACTTGCTACCGAGAACCTGACCCGGAGAAAACCTTGCAGCGAGAAAGAAGAGTACGAGTTCTGCTGATGTGGATGAGAACCACGATGACAGTGATGATGAACATAATAATAATAATAATAATAATAATAATAATAATAATAGTAATAATAATTATGATGATGATGAAAAAGATGATTCAGAAGTTGATGACAATAATAATAATAGTAATAATAATAATACTTTACACTGGACTCTCTGTCTCTGTCTTGCAGAGCATCTACCTGAAGTCTCTGAAGATCCAGAAACAACATCATTGCTTGTCTTAATTAATAAAAGATTCTTTTTGTGCTGAAAATTGGTGTGTGGGTATGGTCTGTGCCTAGTTCATTAATAGTGAGAAAGAAATAAGAAAGAAAGAAAGGAAGGAAGGAAGGAAGAAGAAAGAAGGGAGGGAGGGAGGGAGGGAGGGAGCACGGGAGGGAGGGATGCAGTCCAGTCGCCCCAGTCTGGCTGCAGCCTGCTCTGCCTCACTGTATCCTGCTATGGATTTCTGAAATCGACCTGAAATCGCTTTCCGAGAAACCTGTGAGGCTCCAACATAAACCGCTGGAGGTGCATAAGTCGTCCTGCTGTGCGTGATCACAGGAGATGCTCCAACGACTTAACACTGAGTGAAATCGTCTTAGCGAAGAATGGAAGGACGGAAATATCGAACTGACAGGGGCAAATGACTGCACGGAAAGAGAGTGAACTGAAACCTAACCGATATGTCGCACCCAAGAGAGCTGATCGCAATAAAACGATGGAAGGATGGGAAACGGACTCTCTGAAGGTAAATGGAATGCCACCACACCGAGAAATGTAATGAAGCGAAACACAGATGCTGAAGGGAAACAAGGAAAAACGAACGGGCAAAGACAAGACGGTCCCAAGTCGTACTTACAAAACAGTTTAGGTAACGGGAGGGTAAAGAGTCCCTGTCGATGAAAACGGATGAGGACTATTCAATAACCTCGTCCTGAGGGGAAGGATCTTTCGAAAAGATAAGGGCAGGAGCCATAATTTAAGGCTGCCAAGGAAACTTTTCAAAGCGAAAGTTGCAGCTGTGGTGTGGTTCAGAGAAGTGGCCACCAGAAAGACGGGTGTTTCATGAGGGAGAACTTACATTCTAGTGCCCTTCAGGCTGCCAAATCGGGTCAGGCTGCCAAATCGGATCCGGCTGCCAAATCGGATCCGGCTGCCAAACCGATCCTGAAGCAGGTTCTGGCGGATGGCAGGCGCTGCTGTTGTCCACACAGGGTGTCTACCAGCAGCTCTCATCTCGGAGCTCTCTTGCTCCTTCCCCTAGGCAAGAAGTCGCCTGGCACCTGGAGCCAGCCCAGGGGCCTCTCCCTCCTGCCCCAGCGCCCCTAGTCCCGAGGGCGGACCCCGGGGCTCTTCTGGTTGCACTAGGCCTCGTCCGACTTTGGCTCCTCTCATTTTATCGGCAGGCAGACATCTTCACTCATACCTGCCGGCACTCGATATATTTTCAGGAAGTGTAAAATGGTTTCAGTACATCAGAGCGGTAGGGTAGAAGTGAAATCGGTTTCTTCTCCCATCTCAGACCCAGACCCACCTTGGGCGTTGCTAGCACAGGGCAGCCAATGACTGTAGGGCTCGTGCCCCTCCGAGCCTCCCCCCATGTGCCTGGAACAGTACAAAGGACCAGCCCCAGGGGCTGTCTCAGGCTCTGCCTCAGGCTCTGCCTCACTGGAACCAAACTGCTGGCCAAGATCTCTTGTTGTAAACTCGCAAGACTGGAGAAAACTTGCCGTCGAGAATCTGAAATCTTACAGGAGATTTCAGACAGAAGACGTAATGCTACCACTAAAACTCCTCATGCTGATGGAGACGACCACGGCACACGGACTCTTCGACAGACGGGCTGTGGCCATCTGGGCCTCCCTGTATGCAACCTGTGCAGCATGCTGCCTTGGACCAGAACTTGCACGACTGAACAGCTGCTGCCAAAAAAATAAATCGTATGAAATCCTGCAGCAAGCCAGGAGACCAAGAATTCGGGTGGTGATGACCATGACGACGATGACCATACTAACAATAACACGGATGATCGTCATGACGAGGATGACGCCAAGGACGACGACAGCAGCAGAAATCACAGGGTGCGGCGGACACACGGTCTCGGCCCCTCCCTCATTGGATCCAGACTGCTCTGCGAGCTCCCTGTCACCAAAATGTGCAACACGCAACACTTGCTACCGAGAACCTGACCCGGAGAAAACCTTGCAGCGAGAAAGAAGAGTACGAGTTCTGCTGATGTGGATGAGAACCACGATGACAGTGATGATGAACATAATAATAATAATAATAATAATAATAATAATAATAATAATAATTATGATGATGATGAAAAAGATGATTCAGAAGTTGATGACAATAATAATAATAGTAATAATAATAATACTTTACACTGGACTCTCTGTCTCTGTCTTGCAGAGCATCTACCTGAAGTCTCTGAAGATCCAGAAACAACATCATTGCTTGTCTTAATTAATAAAAGATTTTTTTTGTGCTGAAAATTGGTGTCTGGGTATGGTCTGTGCCTAATTCATTAATAGTGAGAAAGAAATAAGAAAGAAAGAAAGGAAGGAAGGAAGGAAGAAAGGAGGGAGGGAGGGAGGGAGGGAGGGAGCACGGGAGGGAGGGATGCAGTCCAGTCGCCCCAGTCTGGCTGCAGCCTGCTCTGCCTCACTGTATCCTGCTATGGATTTCTGAAATCGACCTGAAATCGCTTTCCGAGAAACCTGTGAGGCTCCAACATAAACCGCTGGAGGTGCATAAGTCGTCCTGCTGTGCGTGATCACAGGAGATGCTCCAACGACTTAACACTGAGTGAAATCGTCTTAGCGAAGAATGGAAGGACGGAAATATCGAACTGACAGGGGCAAATGACTGCACGGAAAGAGAGTGAACTGAAACCTAACCGATATGTCGCACCCAAGAGAGCTGATCGCAATAAAACGATGGAAGGATGGGAAACGGACTCTCTGAAGGTAAATGGAATGCCACCACACCGAGAAATGTAATGAAGCGAAACACAGATGCTGAAGGGAAACAAGGAAAAACGAACGGGCAAAGACAAGACGGTCCCAAGTCGTACTTACAAAACAGGTTTAGGTAACGGGAGGGTAAAGAGTCCCTGTCGATGAAAACGGATGAGGACTATTCAATAACCTCGTCCTGAGGGGAAGGATCTTTCGAAAAGATAAGGGCAGGAGCCATAATTTAAGGCTGCCAAGGAAACTTTTCAAAGCGAAAGTTGCAGCTGTGGTGTGGTTCAGAGAAGTGGCCACCAGAAAGACGGGTGTTTCATGAGGGAGAACTTACATTCTAGTGCCCTTCAGGCTGCCAAATCGGGTCAGGCTGCCAAATCGGCTGCCAAATCGGGTCAGGCTGCCAAACCGATCCTGAAGCAGGTTCTGGCGGATGGCAGGCGCTGCTGTTGTCCACACAGGGTGTCTACCAGCAGCTCTCATCTCGGAGCTCTCTTGCTCCTTCCCCTAGGCAAGAAGTCGCCTGGCACCTGGAGCCAGCCCAGGGGCCTCTCCCTCCTGCCCCAGCGCCCCTAGTCCCGAGGGCGGACCCCGGGGCTCTTCTGGTTGCACTAGGCCTCGTCCGACTTTGGCTCCTCTCATTTTATCGGCAGGCAGACATCTTCACTCATACCTGCCGGCACTCGATATATTTTCAGGAAGTGTAAAATGGTTTCAGTACATCAGAGCGGTAGGGTAGAAGTGAAATCGGTTTCTTCTCCCATCTCAGACCCAGACCCACCTTGGGCGTTGCTAGCACAGGGCAGCCAATGACTGTAGGGCTCGTGCCCCTCCGAGCCTCCCCCCATGTGCCTGGAACAGTACAAAGGACCAGCCCCAGGGGCTGTCTCAGGCTCTGCCTCAGGCTCTGCCTCACTGGAACCAAACTGCTGGCCAAGATCTCTTGTTGTAAACTCGCAAGACTGGAGAAAACTTGCCGTCGAGAATCTGAAATCTTACAGGAGACTTCAGACAGAAGACGTAATGCTACCACTAAAACTCCTCATGCTGATGGAGACGACCACGGCACACGGACTCTTCGACAGACGGGCTGTGGCCATCTGGGCCTCCCTGTATGCAACCTGTGCAGCATGCTGCCTTGGACCAGAACTTGCACGACTGAACAGCTGCTGCCAAAAAAATAAATCGTATGAAATCCTGCAGCAAGCCAGGAGACCAAGAATTCGGGTGGTGATGACCATGACGACGATGACCATACTAACAATAACACGGATGATCGTCATGACGAGGATGACGCCAAGGACGACGACAGCAGCAGAAATCACAGGGTGCGGCGGACACACGGTCTCGGCCCCTCCCTCATTGGATCCAGACTGCTCTGCGAGCTCCCTGTCACCAAAATGTGCAACACGCAACACTTGCTACCGAGAACCTGACCCGGAGAAAACCTTGCAGCGAGAAAGAAGAGTACGAGTTCTGCTGATGTGGATGAGAACCACGATGACAGTGATGATGAACATAATAATAATAATAATAATAATAATAATAGTAATAATAATAATTATGATGATGATGAAAAAGATGATTCAGAAGTTGATGACAATAATAATAATAGTAATAATAATAATACTTTACACTGGACTCTCTGTCTCTGTCTTGCAGAGCATCTACCTGAAGTCTCTGAAGATCCAGAAACAACATCATTGCTTGTCTTAATTAATAAAAGATTTTTTTTGTGCTGAAAATTGGTGTCTGGGTATGGTCTGTGCCTAATTCATTAATAGTGAGAAAGAAATAAGAAAGAAAGAAAGGAAGGAAGGAAGGAAGAAAGGAGGGAGGGAGGGAGGGAGGGAGCACGGGAGGGAGGGATGCAGTCCAGTCGCCCCAGTCTGGCTGCAGCCTGCTCTGCCTCACTGTATCCTGCTATGGATTTCTGAAATCGACCTGAAATCGCTTTCCGAGAAACCTGTGAGGCTCCAACATAAACCGCTGGAGGTGCATAAGTCGTCCTGCTGTGCGTGATCACAGGAGATGCTCCAACGACTTAACACTGAGTGAAATCGTCTTAGCGAAGAATGGAAGGACGGAAATATCGAACTGACAGGGGCAAATGACTGCACGGAAAGAGAGTGAACTGAAACCTAACCGATATGTCGCACCCAAGAGAGCTGATCGCAATAAAACGATGGAAGGATGGGAAACGGACTCTCTGAAGGTAAATGGAATGCCACCACACCGAGAAATGTAATGAAGCGAAACACAGATGCTGAAGGGAAACAAGGAAAAACGAACGGGCAAAGACAAGACGGTCCCAAGTCGTACTTACAAAACAGGTTTAGGTAACGGGAGGGTAAAGAGTCCCTGTCGATGAAAACGGATGAGGACTATTCAATAACCTCGTCCTGAGGGGAAGGATCTTTCGAAAAGATAAGGGCAGGAGCCATAATTTAAGGCTGCCAAGGAAACTTTTCAAAGCGAAAGTTGCAGCTGTGGTGTGGTTCAGAGAAGTGGCCACCAGAAAGACGGGTGTTTCATGAGGGAGAACTTACATTCTAGTGCCCTTCAGGCTGCCAAATCGGGTCAGGCTGCCAAATCGGATCCGGCTGCCAAACCGATCCTGAAGCAGGTTCTGGCGGATGGCAGGCGCTGCTGTTGTCCACACAGGGTGTCTACCAGCAGCTCTCATCTCGGAGCTCTCTTGCTCCTTCCCCTAGGCAAGAAGTCGCCTGGCACCTGGAGCCAGCCCAGGGGCCTCTCCCTCCTGCCCCAGCGCCCCTAGTCCCGAGGGCGGACCCCGGGGCTCTTCTGGTTGCACTAGGCCTCGTCCGACTTTGGCTCCTCTCATTTTATCGGCAGGCAGACATCTTCACTCATACCTGCCGGCACTCGATATATTTTCAGGAAGTGTAAAATGGTTTCAGTACATCAGAGCGGTAGGGTAGAAGTGAAATCGGTTTCTTCTCCCATCTCAGACCCAGACCCACCTTGGGCGTTGCTAGCACAGGGCAGCCAATGACTGTAGGGCTCGTGCCCCTCCGAGCCTCCCCCCATGTGCCTGGAACAGTACAAAGGACCAGCCCCAGGGGCTGTCTCAGGCTCTGCCTCAGGCTCTGCCTCACTGGAACCAAACTGCTGGCCAAGATCTCTTGTTGTAAACTCGCAAGACTGGAGAAAACTTGCCGTCGAGAATCTGAAATCTTACAGGAGATTTCAGACAGAAGACGTAATGCTACCACTAAAACTCCTCATGCTGATGGAGACGACCACGGCACACGGACTCTTCGACAGACGGGCTGTGGCCATCTGGGCCTCCCTGTATGCAACCTGTGCAGCATGCTGCCTTGGACCAGAACTTGCACGACTGAACAGCTGCTGCCAAAAAAATAAATCGTATGAAATCCTGCAGCAAGCCAGGAGACCAAGAATTCGGGTGGTGATGACCATGACGACGATGACCATACTAACAATAACACGGATGATCGTCATGACGAGGATGACGCCAAGGACGACGACAGCAGCAGAAATCACAGGGTGCGGCGGACACACTGTCTCGGCCCCTCCCTCATTGGATCCAGACTGCTCTGCGAGCTCCCTGTCACCAAAATGTGCAACACGCAACACTTGCTACCGAGAACCTGACCCGGAGAAAACCTTGCAGCGAGAAAGAAGAGTACGAGTTCTGCTGATGTGGATGAGAACCACGATGACAGTGATGATGAACATAATAATAATAATAATAATAATAATAATAATAATAATGTAATAAATAATTATGATGATGATGAAAAAGATGATTCAGAAGTTGATGACAATAATAATAATAGTAATAATAATAATACTTTACACTGGACTCTCTGTCTCTGTCTTGCAGAGCATCTACCTGAAGTCTCTGAAGATCCAGAAACAACATCATTGCTTGTCTTAATTAATAAAAGATTTTTTTTGTGCTGAAAATTGGTGTCTGGGTATGGTCTGTGCCTAATTCATTAATAGTGAGAAAGAAATAAGAAAGAAAGAAAGGAAGGAAGGAAGGAAGAAAGGAGGGAGGGAGGGAGGGAGGGAGGGAGCACGGGAGGGAGGGATGCAGTCCAGTCGCCCCAGTCTGGCTGCAGCCTGCTCTGCCTCACTGTATCCTGCTATGGATTTCTGAAATCGACCTGAAATCGCTTTCCGAGAAACCTGTGAGGCTCCAACATAAACCGCTGGAGGTGCATAAGTCGTCCTGCTGTGCGTGATCACAGGAGATGCTCCAACGACTTAACACTGAGTGAAATCGTCTTAGCGAAGAATGGAAGGACGGAAATATCGAACTGACAGGGGCAAATGACTGCACGGAAAGAGAGTGAACTGAAACCTAACCGATATGTCGCACCCAAGAGAGCTGATCGCAATAAAACGATGGAAGGATGGGAAACGGACTCTCTGAAGGTAAATGGAATGCCACCACACCGAGAAATGTAATGAAGCGAAACACAGATGCTGAAGGGAAACAAGGAAAAACGAACGGGCAAAGACAAGACGGTCCCAAGTCGTACTTACAAAACACGTTTAGGTAACGGGAGGGTAAAGAGTCCCTGTCGATGAAAACGGATGAGGACTATTCAATAACCTCGTCCTGAGGGGAAGGATCTTTCGAAAAGATAAGGGCAGGAGCCATAATTTAAGGCTGCCAAGGAAACTTTTCAAAGCGAAAGTTGCAGCTGTGGTGTGGTTCAGAGAAGTGGCCACCAGAAAGACGGGTGTTTCATGAGGGAGAACTTACATTCTAGTGCCCTTCAGGCTGCCAAATCGGGTCAGGCTGCCAAATCGGGTCCGGCTGCCAAATCGGGTCAGGCTGCCAAACCGATCCTGAAGCAGGTTCTGGCGGATGGCAGGCGCTGCTGTTGTCCACACAGGGTGTCTACCAGCAGCTCTCATCTCGGAGCTCTCTTGCTCCTTCCCCTAGGCAAGAAGTCGCCTGGCACCTGGAGCCAGCCCAGGGGCCTCTCCCTCCTGCCCCAGCGCCCCTAGTCCCGAGGGCGGACCCCGGGGCTCTTCTGGTTGCACTAGGCCTCGTCCGACTTTGGCTCCTCTCATTTTATCGGCAGGCAGACATCTTCACTCATACCTGCCGGCACTCGATATATTTTCAGGAAGTGTAAAATGGTTTCAGTACATCAGAGCGGTAGGGTAGAAGTGAAATCGGTTTCTTCTCCCATCTCAGACCCAGACCCACCTTGGGCGTTGCTAGCACAGGGCAGCCAATGACTGTAGGGCTCGTGCCCCTCCGAGCCTCCCCCCATGTGCCTGGAACAGTACAAAGGACCAGCCCCAGGGGCTGTCTCAGGCTCTGCCTCAGGCTCTGCCTCACTGGAACCAAACTGCTGGCCAAGATCTCTTGTTGTAAACTCGCAAGACTGGAGAAAACTTGCCGTCGAGAATCTGAAATCTTACAGGAGACTTCAGACAGAAGACGTAATGCTACCACTAAAACTCCTCATGCTGATGGAGACGACCACGGCACACGGACTCTTCAACAGACGGGCTGTGGCCATCTGGGCCTCCCTGTATGCAACCTGTGCAGCATGCTGCCTTGGACCAGAACTTGCACGACTGAACAGCTGCTGCCAAAAAAATAAATCGTATGAAATCCTGCAGCAAGCCAGGAGACCAAGAATTCGGGTGGTGATGACCATGACGACGATGACCATACTAACAATAACACGGATGATCGTCATGACGAGGATGACGCCAAGGACGACGACAGCAGCAGAAATCACAGGGTGCGGCGGACACACGGTCTCGGCCCCTCCCTCATTGGATCCAGACTGCTCTGCGAGCTCCCTGTCACCAAAATGTGCAACACGCAACACTTGCTACCGAGAACCTGACCCGGAGAAAACCTTGCAGCGAGAAAGAAGAGTACGAGTTCTGCTGATGTGGATGAGAACCACGATGACAGTGATGATGAACATAATAATAATAATAATAATAATAAAATAATAATAATAATGATAATAGTAATAATTTATGATGATGATGAAAAAGATGATTCAGAAGTTGATGACAATAATAATAATAGTAATAATAATAATACTTTACACTGGACTCTCTGTCTCTGTCTTGCAGAGCATCTACCTGAAGTCTCTGAAGATCCAGAAACAACATCATTGCTTGTCTTAATTAATAAAAGATTTTTTTTGTGCTGAAAATTGGTGTCTGGGTATGGTCTGTGCCTAATTCATTAATAGTGAGAAAGAAATAAGAAAGAAAGAAAGGAAGGAAGGAAGGAAGAAAGGAGGGAGGGAGGGAGGGAGGGAGGGAGCACGGGAGGGAGGGATGCAGTCCAGTCGCCCCAGTCTGGCTGCAGCCTGCTCTGCCTCACTGTATCCTGCTATGGATTTCTGAAATCGACCTGAAATCGCTTTCCGAGAAACCTGTGAGGCTCCAACATAAACCGCTGGAGGTGCATAAGTCGTCCTGCTGTGCGTGATCACAGGAGATGCTCCAACGACTTAACACTGAGTGAAATCGTCTTAGCGAAGAATGGAAGGACGGAAATATCGAACTGACAGGGGCAAATGACTGCACGGAAAGAGAGTGAACTGAAACCTAACCGATATGTCGCACCCAAGAGAGCTGATCGCAATAAAACGATGGAAGGATGGGAAACGGACTCTCTGAAGGTAAATGGAATGCCACCACACCGAGAAATGTAATGAAGCGAAACACAGATGCTGAAGGGAAACAAGGAAAAACGAACGGGCAAAGACAAGACGGTCCCAAGTCGTACTTACAAAACAGGTTTAGGTAACGGGAGGGTAAAGAGTCCCTGTCGATGAAAACGGATGACGACTATTCAATAACCTCGTCCTGAGGGGAAGGATCTTTCGAAAAGATAAGGGCAGGAGCCATAATTTAAGGCTGCCAAGGAAACTTTTCAAAGCGAAAGTTGCAGCTGTGGTGTGGTTCAGAGAAGTGGCCACCAGAAAGACGGGTGTTTCATGAGGGAGAACTTACATTCTAGTGCCCTTCAGGCTGCCAAATCGGGTCAGGCTGCCAAATCGGGTCAGGCTGCCAAATCGGATCCGGCTGCCAAACCGATCCTGAAGCAGGTTCTGGCGGATGGCAGGCGCTGCTGTTGTCCACACAGGGTGTCTACCAGCAGCTCTCATCTCGGAGCTCTCTTGCTCCTTCCCCTAGGCAAGAAGTCGCCTGGCACCTGGAGCCAGCCCAGGGGCCTCTCCCTCCTGCCCCAGCGCCCCTAGTCCCGAGGGCGGACCCCGGGGCTCTTCTGGTTGCACTAGGCCTCGTCCGACTTTGGCTCCTCTCATTTTATCGGCAGGCAGACATCTTCACTCATACCTGCCGGCACTCGATATATTTTCAGGAAGTGTAAAATGGTTTCAGTACATCAGAGCGGTAGGGTAGAAGTGAAATCGGTTTCTTCTCCCATCTCAGACCCAGACCCACCTTGGGCGTTGCTAGCACAGGGCAGCCAATGACTGTAGGGCTCGTGCCCCTCCGAGCCTCCCCCCATGTGCCTGGAACAGTACAAAGGACCAGCCCCAGGGGCTGTCTCAGGCTCTGCCTCAGGCTCTGCCTCACTGGAACCAAACTGCTGGCCAAGATCTCTTGTTGTAAACTCGCAAGACTGGAGAAAACTTGCCGTCGAGAATCTGAAATCTTACAGGAGACTTCAGACAGAAGACGTAATGCTACCACTAAAACTCCTCACGCTGATGGAGACGACCACGGCACACGGACTCTTCAACAGACGGGCTGTGGCCATCTGGGCCTCACTCTATGCAACCTGTGCAGCACGCTGCGTTGGACCAGAACTTGCACGACTGAACAGCTGCTGCCAAAAAAATAAATCGTACGAAATTCTGCAGCAAGCCATGAGACCAAGAATTCGGATGGTGATGACCACGACGACGATGACCATACTAACAATAACACGGATGATCGTCATGACGAGGATGACGCCAAGGACGACGACAGCAGCAGAAATCACAGGGTGCGGCGGACACGCGGTCTCGGCCCCTCCCTCATTGGATCCAGACTGCTCTGCGAGCTCCCTGTCACCAAAATGTGCAACACGCAACACTTGCTACCGAGAACCTGACCCGGAGAAAACCTTGCAGCGAGAAAGAAGAGTATGAGTTCTGCTGATGTGGATGAGAACCACGATGACAGTGATGATGAACATAATAATAATAATAATAATAATAATAATGATAATAATAATGATAATAGTAATAATAATTATGATGATGATGAAAAAGATGATGCAGAAGTTGATGACAATAATAATAATAGTAATAATAATAATACTTTACACTGGACTCTCTGTCTCTGTCTGGCAGAGCATCTACCTGAAGTCTCTGAAGATCCAGAAACAACATCATTGCTTGTCTTAATTAATAAAAGATTTTTTTTGTGCTGAAAATTGGTGTGTGGGTATGGTCTGTGCCTAATTCATTAATAGTGAGAAAGAAATAAGAAAGAAAGAAAGGAAGGAAGGAAGGAAGAAAGGAGGGAGGGAGAGGGAGGGAGCACGGGAGGGAGGGAGGCAGTCCAGTCGCCCCAGTCTGGCTGCAGCCTGCTCTGCCTCACTGTATCCTGCTATGGATTTCTGAAATCGACCTGAAATCGCTTTCCGAGAAACCTGTGAGGCTCCAACATAAACCGCTGGAGGTGCATAAGTCGTCCTGCTGTGCGTGATCACAGGAGATGCTCCAACGACTTAACACTGAGTGAAATCGTCTTAGCGAAGAATGGAAGGATGGAAATATCGAACTGACAGGGGCAAATGACTGCACGGAAAGAGAGTGAACTGAAACCTAACCGATATGTCGCACCCAAGAGAGCTGATCGCAATAAAACGATGGAAGGATAGGAAACGGACTGTCTGAAGGTAAATGGAATGCCACCACACCGAGAAATGTAATGAAGCGAAACACAGATGCTGAAGGGAAACAAGGAAAAACGAACGGGCAAAGACAAGACGGTCCCAAGTCGTACTTACAAAACATGTTTAGGTAACGGGAGGGTAAAGAGTCCCTGTCGATGAAAACGGATGAGGACTATTCAATAACCTCGTCCTGAGGGGAAGGATCTTTCGAAAAGATAAGGGCAGGAGCCATAATTTAAGGCTGCCAAGGAAACTTTTCAAAGCGAAAGTGGCAGCTGTGGTGTGGTTCAGAGAAGTGGCCACCAGAAAGACGGGTGTTTCATGAGGGAGAACTTACATTCTAGTGCCCTTCAGGCTGCCAAATCTGGTCAGGGTGCCAAATCGGGTGAGGTTGCTAAATCAATCTGGAAGCAGGTTCTGGCAGATGGTAAGTGCTTGTGCTATCTACACTGGGTGTCTACCAGCAGCTCTCATCTGGGAGCTCTCCTTCTCCATCCCCTAGGCAAGAAGTCGCCTGGCACCTGCAGCCAGCCTAGGGGTTTCTCCCTCCTGCCCCAGAGTCCCGAGTCCCCAGTGTGGATATTGGAGCTCTTTGGTTGAGCTTGGTCTTGTCTGCCATTTGGTCCTCTCATTTTTTGGCAGAGGTCTGGCATTTCTCTCTATAATAGGAAACTTTTTCAAATACATTTTCCATTCCATATTCAGCAGATCTTTGAAGGATTTGAAGACCATGATCTCTTACCTATATCAGAGTTAAAGAAACTTTAGTTGTTTTTAGTTATTTGTCTCAAGCTGAACCTGGGTAACATATACAAGAGGCTAAATCAGGCTGATTTCTATAATCATTTACATTAGTCCTTAGCATTACTGTAAGTAGTTTTCTGAACACTTTGAATGAATGGTCATTTATAATGTAAGTAACCATTAACTGGTATGTTTTAATTATTAGTTAATGAATCACACTTTATAGTAAATTTGTAGGTTTTAGAAGATTAAAATTTATACCTTATTTCTAATTAAGAATAAAATATAAAATAATCATTCCTGAATTGAAGCTGTTTTAGCTTCAAAATAAAATTTTGAACTCATAAATAGAACCCACAGAGAGACTGTCAGCAGTTAAGAGCACTAGCTACTCTTTCAGAGGACTCAGGGTCAATTCCCAGCACCCACATGGCAGCCACTAGTGTCTCTAACTCCAGTTTTAGGGGATCCACACCTTCACACAGACATACATGCAGGCAAAACACCAAGGTACATGAAATAAAAATGAATAAAATATTTAAAAAGAAGAAACATGTATTATTAAGCCTTAATAGATTTGATGTAAGGAGAGACAGTCTCTATGCCAGGGGTTCTCTTTCTTCCTCCGGCTGAGACCCACTAACAGAATTCACCATGTTATTGTTAACCCCCAACCATAAAAACACTCGGTATTTTACCACAGCAATTTTGCCACTGGTATGTCTTGAAATGTAAGCATCTAACAGGCAAAGGGTCCTACACACACCACCACCACCACCACAATAAAAATGCCATGTCTCATAGGTTGAGAACTGCTCTTTGAAGATCTTTGCCAGATTGTTTAAGTGGTTGTCTTGCTGCATCACAGATAAGAATATTCCTTAAAATGTTCAGTTTAAATTTTTTAATTTTCTAGAAAACTCCAACACTTCCCCTTAAAGTAGTTTAAATCTCTCAATTCTGTGGTTTTGTCATATCAAAAGGAAAGTCTTTTAGTTTCAAGACAGGAAAAAAAGGGCATAACCACTGAAAAGGCTAAAGGCTTCAGTTTGACAAAAAGCTAGTAGGCCTGAGTGTCATGTTCCTGACAGTTAGCACAAGCTGTTCAACAATACTGAGGAGAACCACGGGTACAGAGTCCCCAGCCAATCACTGGAGGCTGGGAATTCCCCCACCCCAACAGGGATGTACCCCTTGCCAGCACCAAACAGTTTAAAGGTCAGCAACAGCTTAATTTGCGAATGGATGAATACTCCAAATACTCTGTAACTGACTTTGCCTCTAAAAATGCATAAAAACCTCGGGTGAGCTGTTTCAGGGTCTTACTCCTTCTTTTGCTTCATAGAGTTGTGAGTGTTGGCCCTAGTACCCTAGCAATAAAGCCTTGTGGATTTGCATCTGATCTCCAGTCCTAGTGGTTTCTCAGGGGTCTTCACCCAGTGGGCACATCATTACAATAAAAGCAAAGCCAAGCCACACTCCCACAGTGCCAACAATCCAATGCTCTGTATCTGGGATTCACACACATTGCTCTCGGCCCCACTAGTGGCAGCACACAGCAGGCCTTCTAGGTCCCAGCCAGCTCCACCTCACAGCAATTGGCTTTCCAGGTGCCTGTCACATGGCACCAGAATCTCCAAAACCGCCAGGTTCCTTTCCCTGGGCCTCTTAGAAATCCCAGCCCTGCCATACAGTGGCAAGTCTCAGCTGTTTTCCATGATCGCTTCATAAATAAAATCAATCCCATCTGGGTGATGCTTACATTGAGAGTTCAGCTGCCAGCAGGAGGTACGTTCCTGGACAGCAATGCATGGACGTACAGCTTCAATACCTCGATAAGCAGGCATTGCTCTAAAAGTCCTATCTTCTGTAAGCCCTGTTTTGGGGACAGTACATGTGGATACCACCACTCGAGATGGTGGAGAGCTCACATGGCATCCGTTCTCTTCCACCCTAGTAAGGAGGGCTGCCAGCCACTGGCTGCCTCCTCCTCCAAGCAGGAAAGCAGCCAAGAAGGTGGCGAGCCTCACATCCACATTGCGAAATGGGTTGACGCCCCGCGGTTCCCCTGAGATTACCCGTATATATGTTTGTAACTATCAGCCCCATGTTACAAGCTTTAATTTTTTTTCACAGATTTTACAGATATTTTAGCCATCTCCAATAAATATAATCTGTGGGGCTTTTCTGTAACAGGAGGCCAAGAGGGGGTGAAGATGATGGAACCATGAACCCAACCGGGAAACGGAGACCAGCATTAGGGTGCAGACACGAGCTTACTGTGCAGCAGCACAGGAACCAGCAGGGATGCAACACCGAGCACAGCTAGCCAGTCACTTGACAGCCTAACTGCATTCTGGGGAAAACGTAGAGCCAGCCTACCATCAGCAGGATTTCCTAGGAGGGGGAAGCAGCCAACGCCCAGGTTTCCAGTCCTTCCTGGGGATCTGCAGGGAGCAGGGTCCGCCATCTTAGACCACATGGTGAGAGGAGAAGAGGTCAGGACCCCTGGAGAAGCCTGAGGAGCCTCTCTCTCCTTTCCCCTTCCATCTCACGAGGCTCACTTGAACTTCTCCCACAGTAAGCTTTCATATCCCGAAGACATTTGAATCCCTGCTGAACTGGACCCAGAGAGAGATTCTGAGCCCTGGCCAGAGAACCCGGGGAGACTCAGAGGCTGCTGCTCAGGGCTGCTAGCTGCACAGGCCACAGGGACATACCCAGTGAGCACAGAGCACAGAGCCCTCATACATTCAGAGATAAAGCAGCCAAAAACCAAAACATCCAGTGGCCACCATACCTTCATACACTCAGCTGAGCCTGGCCTACTTCGTTCTAGGCTCCCAGGTTTGAATCAGAACTTACAGACACAGCAGAAAACATAGTCATTCGCACATACATAACAGAGAAATCTTTGCAACAACAAAACAGGCAGAAAAATCCTTTTTTCAGGAATGCAAACACACACACACACACACACACACACACACACACACACACACACACAAGAAACACACAGAAACCAGCAATCATAAGACACAGGTGGGTAAGCATCAAAAAGACCAGGCCTGACCAGGCTGATTTACAAGTGGGCCTGACCACAGACAGGGTCAGTGACATCCCAGCTGTCACCCTCATCTGGAATTTGCATGCTGTGTCAAACAATTCTACAAGACTTACCTCAGATGCCTGCTAGCCAGAAACCACACTATGACTCACCATGAGGACTCCTGAGATGCTGGCTGCTTTTCTCAGCATGGCTGTTCTCTCCACTATTCTAAGAACTGAAGGCAGCCTCAGAGCCTTAGAACACCTCAAGGCATGGGCATCCTAAGGCAGCCCCTGAGCCATGGAATTCTAGAACACAGGCCCTGTTTGAGAATTTAGGTGGAGGCCTGAAGCTCCCTGGAGGAGGGCCTCGGGTACCCCTGGAGCTGCCTTGTGAAGGTGGCATCTCCCTGAGCCCAGTATGACCAGGATTTCAGGGCCTAGTTCCTCCCCAGCACAGCCCTCTGTGGCAGCCAGACCCCTGCTGAAAGCACAGTGAAAAACAGAAACAGCAGCACAGGTGGTTGGTTTCCTACCCACCTAGGAGGAGAACACACAGAAACACTAACTTTCAGCACAAAGGGATCCTTTATTAATTGAGACACAGAAGCAAGGTGGCTGTTTCTGGGTCTGCAGAAGCTGCAGCTAAGAGCTCTGTAAGAGCAGCTTTGAAGCGGGAAAGGGAGAAACCCTTTCCAGCAGGACTGGGCAGGATGGTTGGGATAGCCAAGCAAGGAATTTTGATGGCTGGTCCTTGGTGTTCAGTCCCAGGAAAGAGGAAGTCGAAAGTCAGGGAGGGTCTGAGTCAGGGGTACTTCCTAGGGGACGTCCCATGACTGAGGTAAGAAATCGAAATATAACAAAAAAACAAAAAGAAATCTTAAACAATTTCGATACTCTGTGACAATTTTGCATTATTGCAACAGAGCAGCTCGCTGAACAGTTTGGGTACAGAGAGGCGGAATTGGCCACAGTCAGGCTTCTTGTCAAGTATTAGTAGGAATATTCGTATAATGACCATCATCATCGTGGCAGTCATTGTCATCATCATTGTAATCATTGCAATCATCATCGGTATGATTATTTTTTGCTGCAATATCTTATCGAATTTAGATTCTATGTAACAAAGTATCAGTCTTGCAAATTTTGGTAACACAGTTGCTGAACAAATCGGATAAGAGGAGGCAGAACTGGCCAGAGCCAGTCTGCTATAAAGCATTTTCATTATCGGTATCATCATCATCATTATCAATATAATTACCTTCATCGCCGTCATAGTCGTCATCATCATCAGAATTCCTGTTCTTTTTTTCTGTTGCACTGTCTATATACGGTTTAGGTTCTCGATAACTCTCGGACGGTCTGGCAGCTGAAGTCGCTCCAAGGGAACTGAAACCTAGGACTCTTGCTCTGAGAGAGGTAGGAAATTGGCCCCTCCCTTCCCTAGCAGCTCACAGGCCACAAGCCACAGCAAGAACCGCCCCCTCCAAAGGGGAGGGGTCTGGCAGAACAGTTTATCTGGAGTTGCAAGTAAACCCTTCCAACATGACCACATAAGGCCTATTCCTCTGGTCCCCAACAAACACCTAGGCCCAAGTCGAAACCCCCACACGTAAATGGGAAAGCTGTACCTGCCTACACTTTGTTCTGAAAGTGGTGTTTGGATGTGGTCTGTTCCTAGGTGGCTAGGCAGCCGCCTGTGTTGCTCTTTCTGGTTTTGACCGAGTTTTCAGCAGGGCCCTGGCCACCACAGAGGGCTGTGCTGGGGAGGAACTAGGCCCTGAAATCCTGGTCATACTGGGCTCAGGGAGATGCCACCTTCACAAGGCAGCTCCAGGGGTACCCGAGGCCCTCCTCCAGGGAGCTTCAGACCTCCACGTAAATTCTCAAGCAGGGCCTATGTTCTAGAATTCCGTGGCTAAGGGGCTGCCTCAGAATACCCATGCCTTGGGATGTTCCAAGGCTCTGAGGCTGCCTTAAGTTCTTGGAATATTGGAGTGAACAGCCATGCTGAGAAAAGCAGCCAGCATCTCAGGTAAGCAGGCATCTGAGGTAAGACCTCCAAAATGACTGCTAGGCATTGACTGGGCCCAGCAGCCACCACCACAAGGGAGGGGAGAGGAGGCAGGAAAACCAAGAATGTGCACAGAGACGTTGGGAAGTCCCTGACAAGCCTGCAATGTGGGGAGCAGCAGCACTGGGCTCCATGTTCCCTAG
The DNA here is from genome assembly GCA_026225945.1 of Cricetomys ansorgei. Taxonomy (NCBI): domain Eukaryota; kingdom Metazoa; phylum Chordata; class Mammalia; order Rodentia; family Nesomyidae; genus Cricetomys; species Cricetomys ansorgei. The sequence continues at coordinate 85,869 of JAMJFZ010003842.1, read as the reverse complement.
GGGAGGGGAGAGACCGCGAGGAGCTGCAATCAAGTGTAGCTTTCTAGCTGACATTGCACTCCCCGTTCTCTTTCAGGGACAAGGAAGCAGAGAAGCCTCTTGATGGAGTCTTCTCAAATGTATGAGTGCTCTGTGCTCTGTGCTCTCTGGGTGTGTCCCTGTGGCCTGTGCTGCTAGCAGCCCTGAGCAGCAGCCGATGAGTCTCCCGGGGCTCTCTGGCCAGGGCTCAGAATCTCTCTCTGGGTCCAGTTCAGCAGGGATTCAAGTGTCTTCGGGATATGAAAGCTTACTGTGGGAGAAGTTCAAGTGAGCCTCGTGAGATGGAAGGGGAAAGGAGAGAGAGGCTCCTCAGGCTTCTCCAGGGGTCCTGACCGCTTCTCCTCTCACCATATGGTCTAAGATGGCGGACCCTGCTCCCTGCAGATCCCCAGGAAGGACTTGTGACCTGGGTGTTGGCTGCTTCCTCCTTCTCCTCGGCTATCAGAAAATTCAGAGAGTATGTGTCGGTCTCAAGAATTCACCACCCCAGAGTACAGAACATGAGCTTTCAAGCCTTCCCTTTCCAATCAATGCCTTTTACATTCCTCTTGCAGCAGCCAGGAATCCCCTCAGGAACTGTTTGATGCCTCGCAGACTGCAGAGGTGAACTGACCAGACGAAGCAGAGTACAGAACTTGGGGACACAATACTGGTGGCCCAGGCTGATTCTCTCTCCTGCGAGCCTCTCTCACATTGAACTATCTAGGAGATTTCAGCTATCATTCACTGGATTCACACATTTCTGTCTCCCCAGCTTCCGGTCACCCAGGGGATTCTCTCTTAAACCATTTTGGTCTCCAGTTCAGCTCTTAAGGTTCCCAGTGGTTGAGAAACAATCTCAACTAAATTCAGGTGTTGCTTAGGAACAGGACTATGTTCTGAGAATTACTTTATGTGATGATTTTTGTCCTCTTTTTAAATTTTTTTTATTATTACATGTATGCATAAGTACGTAGACATATAAGCAAAACCTGCTGAGTCCTTTAGTGTTGACTGCATGTATATGGTTTCAGGGCTGACCATTTGGAATTTGATAACCAATTGAGAGAGTTCATCCTGAGGATGAGTAATTCTCCCTTTCAACAGTTGTTAGCTACCTATAGTTCTTTGACTAAGGGTGGGGTCCTGTGAGATTTCCTCCATTTCCTGTTAGTATTTCTCTTGGTGTTGTGTTTGTTTGGGTCCTATTAGGCAGTCATACTGTTGAAATATTGTAGCTAATTGCTACTGTGTAAGTCTGCAAGAAAGACAAGGAGACATTTTCATAGACACAAACCTGCCAGAAAGGTTAGTGGAGGGACAGCATATTATGGTAAGCCCAGTCCTGGATAGTGGAACTCCAATGTCTGGTGGCAGGTTTTTTGTTAATACAAAGACACTTGGGATGTTTTGTTGATACAAAAACCCCACCCTCTCTGCCAGAGGCTTATTTGCATAATGAAGGAAACCTGTAGCTTAGTCCTATCCCACAATCCTTTAGGATGGGAACTATGTCACCTTTATGGTGGGAGAGCATAAAGCCCTAGAGGATTGTTCTCCCTTTGTCTTCTGAGACTGTGGGAGAAGGACTACAAGAATTCCTCCACAGCAATTTTGCTGTTCATGTGGAGATCTCACAGTGCAAGTTCGTTGACCCACAATGACTCTGCCAGAGAGCCATGAGCAGGTGCAGGTCATGAGGAAGCAAGCATCTGAATCAAAGATTTACATCAAGCCAAGAGCTCTGCAGCTGTTTATCTGCAGATGAAAACAAGCAGCCAAGGCTTAGGTAGCCCTTCCCCCAACAGTGTACAAGCCCAGTTGTTTTAAGGTTACATGAGCATACACGGAAATACATTTCCCCAACAAAGTATCGTACATGTAGCTTCCCTATCATTTCCGGAGACACCATCTCACAGCAGACTAGGTCCTCTGGCTCTTATGATCTTTCCTCCATGTTCCCTGAATGTTAGGTGCAAGAATTGTGTTGCAAATGTATTCCCTGGGTCCCGGTCCCCACTATCCCTTCTCCTTTGCATTGTGACCAGTTGTGCTCTTTTGTAATGTCTTCCACGGGCTGCAAGAGAAGCTTCTTTGATGAGGAGTAAAAGCTACACTTAAGAGTGGGCATAGGATAAGTATTTACAATGCAGTTAGGAATTGTGCTGGCTTAGTAAATTGGCGGTAGAGAGTTCTCCTCTAAGATCCATGACTTCTCTAGCCCCAGGACATTGGGCAGTTTCTAGTACCAGGCATGATTTCCCTTCTGCCCAGCAGGTCGTAAGTCCAATTAGACTATTGTTGGTTACCCCGAAATTAGGAATTCCACAGCTGCACCTTGAGGGAAAGCTTGCCCTGCTGGTCATTGTTGTGATTGACTGACGTCACGGCTCGGCAGGACTATTGGTTATTTCTCTTCTCTTTCAGCTTGATTTGTAACATCTGGTACTATGAAAGGTACTTCAGGGAGGGGGCTTTGAGGTCAGACTCATCCCAGATCCTCTGTGTCTGAAGTGCTTAGAGTCTTTGACAATAGGGAACTACCTTCAACCTCTGAGATGCACCAAGGGAGACAAAATAGTGTCTATTGTTTTGGGGGTCTCTTGGACTCCCCAATCATCAATTCTAAAGGGTGTTTTCCATGCCTCGTATGGGGGTTTTTGTCAGTCTATTTGAAGGTACCATTGTCAACACGAGTATATGTGTGTATATGTACACATATACACATACACAATATATATGGTATGTTAGGTAAATAAAAAATACTAGGACTCTCTATGGCCTTTACCAGCATCATTAGTGTTATTTTTCTCCCCTCTCTCCCTCCTTCTGTACTGACTCCTTCCCAGCTTGCTAGCTAAGCCCCACCTCTTCATCCCCCACTGCATACCACCTGTTTCCTGCTCTGTCCCTCTCAGCACACCTCTGCCTCTGGGCCTATTGCATTTTCCTGACTTCTGTGATTACTCCAGGTTATATACTCCATTCTGAAGAGTTGGAACCAGGAAACACAGATGAGAGAGAAGCTGCAACATTTGTTTTTCCGCATCCAAATTAAATGGATAGAGCTAGAGAACATTATATGGTAAAGTGTACAGTGGAAGTAGTTGGTTGTCAATTTGACGAGATTCAGAATCACAGTGAAAGCACACCTTTCAGCTGGGCATGAGAACAACATGCTTTTTCTTCAAGAACCTGGAAGCAAGAGGCAGGTGAATCTCTGTGAGTTCTGGGCAAGCCTTTTCTACATAATTTCAGGACTCCAGAACTGCATAGTAAAACCCAGTTTCAAAAAAGAAGAGAGAGAGAGACAGAGAGAGGGAGGAGAGAGGGAGAGAGATGGAGAGAGAAGGAGAGAGGGAGAGAGGAAGAGAGAGGGAGAGAGAGAATACCTTTCAGAGGGTCTATGAGGATTTTTTTCCACACAAGTGTTGCTTAAGGCAGTAGACCTGTCCTGAATGTGTTGGCACCATCCCGTTGGTGTCGGTCCCACACTGAGTAAGAAGGAGAAAGCACGTGCAGCCTGAGAATTCATTTTGCTGATTTCAGTCTAGAGATGCAATTAAGAGCAGTTGTGCCGTGTTCTTCTCTGTTAGAGATATCTTAGGCACAGTAACTAAAATTTAGCTAAGATTTAAAACAAAACTTTTGCTCTTACATTCACCCCTTGAGCTGTATCTTGAGTCAAATCCTGGCTTATCTTAAAACCTGCAATAAAAGGCTGATGACTAAATCTGCACATAGGTAATTTAAGTCTGCCATACATACTACAGCTACGATTCCATCCTTGTTTAGAAACTAGGTCTGCTACAGGATACTGCCTGTGACAGATGTTTCAGAATGGCAGCCACAGGGCTTGCCTCCATCCTGGCTGATACTTCATCAGGAAAAAGAGGACCATGTGGTGGCGCCAACTTTGCTGCAGTTAAGAATACATGCCACGGATGTCATCACCATCTTGATGAGAATGACCGCGTGTCATAAACCCACCAAGGCCGCGCTCTGAAAACCTCGGCTTCCTAAGCCTTCTGTTTATTGCTATTTTATCTTCTCTGTAGACTGAGGAGGCAACGTCAGGTCTCCAAGAAATTTTGGATGGGGATGGATTTTTGAATAACAGTAAATTCCTGTGGCGATGACGTCATATTCCAGCGTCACAGAAGCTGGCTTAAAAAATGTGTTGAATCACTTGTGTCTTTGCTCACAGCAGTCAAAGACAGATTTCCAATGTTTTAATAGGGAACATCTATTTCATAAGAAAGGCATATTTAAAGAATAAGATCTACAAATTCCTAAAGTCTGTTCAGGCTAGCAGGATGTATTAGCCATTTTCTTTGTCTCTGTGAGGATATTCATGGCTGAAGGTGTTATGCTGATGCTAAGAAATCTTCAGTTCAGGTACTTGAGTCTTGAACCTAGACCTAAGACTGTAAAATCCAAACCTTATAAAAGCTAATAACTTGTGTAGACTCTTAGAGATAAGCAGTACAGGCAAGTTAATGGTTAATCATCTCATAAATGATCACATTCTTTGATGTGCTCAGAAATAATTATTAAAACTTCATTTTTTTAATTTGTAATTTGGTACAACATAAAATAATCATAAAAAAAACCAATTCAGGCTTGATGTGAATTTACAAAGAAAAATAGGAGTAATTAGAATTCAGATAGTTTTTAAAATATTTCTTCTAGATACTATGGTGGCCAAAAGCTGCAAACATAATCACAGGCTTCTCAAATTTCCTGGGAAGCAAAAAAGTGTTAAATTAAAAATTCAATCAATAAAAATTAGATTACTTGGAAGTTTCCACCTAAAATTATTTTCGGTACAGCCTGAGAAGCTCTTGAATCAATCTGTCCACAGAATTTAGTAAAAACCAAAAGCGTCCAACAATTCCTCCACGAACCTTTGGATGTTGTTCATGTCTTTGTTTCATTTGCAGCATGAGCTTGAATATAAGTTTTTTGGCTTATATGAAAAAAAACAAAAAAATTTGTTTTCTCCTACAGGACTTTCTGTGGTTATTTCTCATCTGGTAGGAAATCTTCTTAAGGTCACATTTTAAACCAAAAACCTTAAGTGTTGCTGAAAATAAAAAGATGGACACATTGGCCAAAAATGAGCTAAAGTCTGACAGCAGTGAGCCGATCCAGAAGAGCCTTGAAGGTGGGTAGGCACTGTGGCTGTGGGGCTCTGGTGGACTGCTGGGAAAACCACTGGATACGCTGCAGAGTCCTGTAAATCCCACTGGCCAAGAATAAGACTACCACCACAATCTTGAGCCAAGTTTGAACACAGATTTAATCAAATTAATTACATTCTGGCCAGGAATGATGGACTCTGGCTGGGTCCATTCTGAGGTTTTCAGGGAGTGGTCCTTCCACTCTCCATGTTCTCCATGGTGCAGAGTCACTTGCCACACACACTAACAAAGGCAGGACCCATAAGGCTCCATTCTTCCTACCAGATCCAATCAGGAAGCACATACCCTGACACACTTCCTGTCAGATTCTAAGGCCAACAAGTGATAAGTACATCCAGTGCATTTGGATTAACTGAATGCAAGCTACACAGACCCCACCCAACATTCCTGGAGGTTATCTGTCTTTTTCTTTTAGAGATATGTTAGGCACAGTAAATACAGTCTAACTAAAATTTCAAACATGACTTTTGCTCTTACATCCTGTCCTCCAATTGTATCTTGAGCCAAATCCTTGGCTTGATGGTGAATACCTGCTCATATTGATACCTATTAACCAGCAGTTTAATGGTTCCCACATGGAATATAATATATATTGAAGACATTAATGATACAATAGCCACCAGTAATTAGAAGAAACAGAGTGGCCAAAGACCTCTGATGGCTGACATCAGAGTTATTATCTAAGGAAGAGCCCCAAAGTGAAAATGGGACCTGAAATTTATTTCATCTCAGTTCCTCCTTTTGTGCAATGTTTTCAGTACAGCCACATGACCTTTACTGATGAAAGAAGCACATTTTTATCTGGAAAGTACACACTAATTTCTTGTTCTGCATAAAGCAGGTAGAGTGCCATATTCTACTGTAGAACAATTTCAGAAAATGAAATCTACCATTGATAGATCATGGTGTATTGGGCTTAACAGGTAACTTTTCTGGTTTGCCAAGAGGCAAGTAGAGGTAGTCATTTTGTTCCCTAGGCCAGAAAGTTTTATTTGGATAGAACATTCCATCCTGCTTGGGATATGGGGCAACACAGTCTCTCCTGTAGCTACTTCCAGCTGAAACTAGGATGCTGTTGGGGGTTGGGGGGAAGGCTGGATGCTTGTCAAAAGCTGGAAGGGGATTCAGACAATGGGGCCTTCATCCCATGCATCTGACTGGCTGTCCCAGCAGAAGGAACAGGAAGCAATCCCATTGGCTGGACTGGTCCACATCATCTTCAGCAAGTCCAGGGCTCTCAGCCATGGGCAGTTTGTAGTCTGCATCTGGTGTCTGCACTTGGATGGTGTCTGTCAGCCAAGTAGAAATCTGCTGAGACAGATAAAGACAAGGGACAGAAGCTAAAGTTTATGAATCTTACATTTGGAACTTTCAGTGCTAAAATCCACATGTCGAAAAAGCAACTTACAAAGGCGTCAGTAAACAGTAGATTTTTGCCCTCAAGTCCTCTCAAAGCTGTGGCTTTGGGTTAAAAAGCATAAACATTTTTCCTCTGTCCAGAGAGGCAGTTATATAAATTGGATGGATATAATTTTAGCCCAATGAGAAACACCTCAAAGTCTATATTTAGAAGATCACCAAAGGAAATTTCAGATCCTGAGCTTGTGATTGATAATAGTAGCACCAGCTTGTCAGAAGTCTGTAAGAATATGAATCCAGAAGTGCATCTGCGATACAACCCTGAACCTTTGAGATCTTAGTGTAACAGGAGCATAAGGGGGGAAAGAAATCGCAAACATCTCCATCTCTGACACACCTCAATCACTGTCTTATACCTTCACAGCTTCCATCCACACATCTCACCTTCCCAGACCCATAGAACTTACTTAAGCTTTCACAGCCTCAGACCTTCCACATGTTTCTTTCCATCTAACTTTTAACCAGAGACATGGTAGCTCTTACTGAGAGCAGCCATTGCAAGGCAAGTTTCTCCAAATAAGTTACATCTGAAACCAGCTTGTCCTTTAACATGGAGCCTGTCAGCAAGGCAAGCCTGTTGGCCTTTCTCACAAGAGGACCTAGTGGCTCTGTGAATTGAACTAATAAGGTAGCTGGAGACTTGGGGGGAGGAGCTGATTGCCTGCTGCTGTTAAACTAATAAGACTACAGTTAGCCATCAATGCCGTCCACGATCTGGGAATAATAAGGTATAGCAGGAAATACACTCCAAATAGCCCACGATCATTTCAAATGTCTTACTAGCTACCTGGACGAGCAACCTAGCTTCCTTGGTGGTAATCCTGATTTCCTTGGGGCCAGAGCTTCTAGGGAAACTTCAGTCTTTGGCTTCCAGGCCAAGAAGAACTAAAAGGCTTTCCTGTGGAGGAGAAACTTGGGGAGCTGGCCTACCTTGCCTAGACAAAGCAGGGGAAACACTCTCCACTGACCTGCATGTCCACAGTTTGGTCCTGACAACCGCAGCGGAGGTGGAAGGCCAATTCTCATCCAGTGGCTGGCTTTGCCACATTCAAAGCAAGCTCTTGCTGATGTTCTTCTGTGCCCTGTCATCAACTTCAGAGGAAGGCTAAGGGTCGCCTCCAGGAGCTGGCACTTCTCTCTATCATGGGAAACGTTATTTTAAATACATTTTCAATGCCATATTTAGCAGATCTCCGAAGGATTTGAGGACCATAATCTCTTACCTATATCAGAGTTCAACAGACTTTACTTGTTTTTAGTTACTTGTCTCAGGCTGAACCTGGAAAACATATACAGGAGGCTAAATCAGGCTTATTTCTGTAATTCATTACATTAGTCCTTACCGAGACTGTAAGTAGATTTCTGAACACAGTAAAGAATGATCATTTATAAGGTAACTGACCATTAGCTGGCAAGTTTTAATTATCAGTTAATCAATTACAATTTACAGTATGTTGGTCATTTTTATACGATTAAAATTTGTAGCTAATTCCTATTAGGAATAAAATATAAACTATAACAATTACTGAATTGAAGCTCTCTTAGCATCAAAAGGAAACTTTGAACTCATAAATACAACCCACAGAGAGACAGAGAGCCTTCCTTTCCTCCCATAGTGTACCATTGCAGAATATTACAGTTTCTTATACTGTTCCATTCACCCGAACAGCTAAGGCTTATCAAATTTAACAAAGACATGAGGATAAGCATACAGTCTTGGAGCTGGAGAGATGGGTCAGGGGTTAAGAGCACTGGCGGGAAAGGAGCCAAGATGGTGGCAAGTCACATGTCCATGTGCCAAAATGGGTTCACGCGTGGTTCCCCTGAGATTACCCACGTGTAGATTTGTAACCATCAGCCCCATGTTACAAGCTTTAACTTTTCTCACAGATTTTACAGATATTTTAGCCATCTCCAATAAATATAATCTGTGGGACTTTTCTAGAACAGGAGGCCAAGAGGGGGTGAGGATGATGAACCATGAACCCAACCGGGAAACGGAGACCAGCATTATGGTGCAGATTCCAGTTCATTGTGCAGCAGCACAGGAACCAATGGGGATGCACCACGCAGCACAGCTAGCCAATCACTTGACAGCTTAAATGCATTCTGGGGAAGGGGAAGAGCCAGCTTACCATCAGCGGGGACTTCCGAGGAGAAGGAGGAAGCAGCCAACGCCCAGCTCTGGAGACCTGCCTGGGGATCTGTAGAGAGCAGGGTCCACCATCTTAGACCACATGGTGAGAGGAGAAGCGGTCAGGCCCCTGGAGAAGTCTGAGGAGCCTCTCTCTCCTTTCCCCTTCCATCTCATGAGTCTCACTTGAACTTCTCCCACTGTAAGTTTTCATATCCCGAAGACATTTGAATCCCTGCTGAACTGGACCCAGAGAGAGATTCTAAGCCCTGGCCAGAGAGCCCCGGGAGACTAGCCTGCTGCTGCCTCAGGGCTGCTAGCAGCACAGGCCACAGGGACACACCCAGAGAGCACAGAGCACAGAGCGCTCATACATTCAGAGATAAAGCAGCCAAAAAACAAAACATCCAGTGGCCACCATACCTTCATACATTCAGCTGAGCCACGCCTACTTCAGTCTAGGCTCTCAGGTTTGCAGCAGAACTTACAGACACAGCAGAAAACATAGTCATCCGCACATACATAACAGAAATCTTTGCGACAACAAATCAGGGAGAAAAAACCTTTTTTCAGGAATGCAAACACACACACACACAGAGAAACTAGCAATCATAAGACACGGGTGGGTAAGCATCAAGAAGACCAGGCCTGACCAGGCTGATTTACAAGTGGGCCTGACCACAGACAGGGTCAGTGACATCCCAGCTGTCACCCTCATCTGGAATTAGCATGCTGTGTCAAACAATTCCACAAGACTTACCTCAGATGCCTGCTAGCCAGAAACCACACTATGACTCACCATGAGGACTCCTGAGATGCTGGGCTGCTCTTCTCAGCATGGCTGTTCACTCCAATATTCTAAGAACTGAAGGCAGCCTCAGAGCCTTAGAACACCTCAAGGCATGGCGGTCCTGAGGCAGCCCCTGAGCCATGGAATTCTAGAATACAGGCCCTGCTTGAGAATTTAGGTGGAGGTCTGAAGCTCCCTGGAGGAGGGCCTCAGGTACCCCTGGAGCTGCCTTGTGAAGGTGGCATCTCCCTGAGCCCGGTATGACCAGGATTTCAGGGCCTAGTTCCTCCCCAGCACAGCCCTCTGTGGTGGCCAGACCCCTGCTGAAAGCACAGTGAAAACCAGAAAACAGTGGCACAGGTGGCTTTCTAGGCCGCTACGAACAGACCACAGACAAACACCAACTTTCAGCACAAACAGATCCTTTATTAATTGAGACCCAGAAGCAAGGTGGCTGTTTCTGGGTCTGCAGAAGCTGCAGCTAAGAGCTCTGTAAGAGCAGCTTTGAAGGGGGAAAGGGAGAAACCCTTTCCAGCAGGACTGGGCAGGATGGTCCAGATAGCCAAGCAAGGACTTTTAATGTCTGGGCCTTGGTGTTCAGCCCCAGGACAGAGAGAGTAGAAAGTCCGAGCGGGCCTGAGTCAGGGGTACTTCCTAGGGGAAGTCCCATGACTGAGGTAAAAAATCGAAATATAATCAAAAAAAAAGAAAATGAAATCTTAAACAATTTCGATACTCTGTGACAATTTTGCATTATTGCGACGTTTAATACAACACAGCAGCTTGCTGAACAGTTTGGGTACAGACAGGCGGAATCGGCCATAGTCAGGCTTCTTGCAAAATATTAGTAGGAATATTAGTATAATGACCATCATCATCATTGTGGTAATCCTCTTCATCATTGTGGTAATCATCATCATTGTGGTAATCATCGTCACCATTTTGGTAATCATCGTCACCATTTTGGTGATCATTGTCACCATTTTGGTGATCATCGTTACCATTTTGGTAATCATTCTCATCATTGTGGTAATCATCGTCACCATTTTGGTAACCATTGTCACCATTTTGGTAATCATCGTCACCATTTTGGTAATCATCGTCATCATCATCGGTATTATTATTTTTTGCTGCAATATCTTATCGAATTTAGATTGTAGGTAACAACGTATCAGTCGTGCAAATTTTGATAAAACCGTTGCTGAACAAATCGGATAAGAGGAGGCAGAACTGGCCAGAGCCAGTCTGCTATAAAGCATTTTCATTATCAGTATCATCATCATCATCAATATAATTACCTTCATTGCCGTCGTTGTCGTCATCATCAGAATATCTGTTCTTTTTTTCTGTTGCAATGTGTTAATATGGTTTATGTCGATATGTCGATATGTGGATATGTCGCTAACTCTCGGACGCTCTGGCAGCTGAAGTCGCTCCAAGGGAACTGAAACCCAGGACTCTTGCTCAGAGAGAGGTAGGAAATTGGCCCCTCCCTTCCCTAGCAGCTCACAGGCCACAAGCCACAGCAAGAACCGCCCCCTCCAAAGGGGAGGGGTCTGGCAGAACAGTTTATCTGGAGTTGCAAGTAAACCCTTCCAACATGACCACATAAGGCCTATTCCTCTGGTCCCCAACAAACACCTAGGCCCAAGTCGAAACGCCCACACGTAAATGGGAAAGCTGTACCTGCCTACACTTTGTTCTGAAAGTGGTGTTTGGATGTGGTCTGTTCCTAGGTGGCTAGGCAGCCGCCTGTGTTGCTCTTTCTGGTTTTGACCGAGTTTTCAGCAGGGCCCTGGCTATCACAGAGGGCTGTGCTGGGGAGGAAGTAGGCCCTGAAATCCTGGTCATACTGGGCTCAGGGAGATGCCACCTTCACAAGGCAGCTCCAGAGGTCCCGAGGCCCTCCTCCAGGGAGCTTCAGACCTCCCCTTAAAAATCTCAAGCAGGGCCTGTGTTCTAGAATTCTGTGGCTAAGGGGCTGCCTCAGGACACCCATGCCCTGAGATGTTCCAAGGCTCTGAGGCTGCCTTCAGTCTTGGAATATTGGAGTGAACAGCCATGCTGAGAAAAGCAGCCAGCATCTCAGGTAAGCAGGCATCTGAGGTAAGACCTCCAAAATGACTGCTAGGCATTGACTGGGCCCAGCAGCCACCACCACAAGGGAGGGGAGAAGAGGCGGGAAAACCAAGAATATGCACAGAGAGGTTGGGAAGTCCCTGACAAGCCTGCAATGTGGGGAGCAGCAGCACTGGGCTCCATGTTCCCTAGGGGAGGGGAGAGACCGCGAGGAGCTGCAACCAAGTTTAGCTTTCTAGCTGACATTGCACTCCCCGTTCTCTTTCAGGGACAAGGAAGCAGAGAAGCCTCTTGATGGAGTCTTTGGAGTCTTCTCAAATGTATGAGCGCTCTGTGTTCTGTGCTCTCTGGGTGTGTCCCTGTGGCCTGTGCTGCTAGCAGCCCTGAGCAGCAGCTGCCACCGAGACTCCCGGGGCTCTCTGGCCAGGGCTCAGAATCTCTCTCTGGGTCCAGTTCAGCAGGGATTCAAATGTCTTTGGGATATGAAAGCTTACAGTGGGAGAAGTTCAAGTGAGCCTCGTGAGATGGAAGGGGAAAGGAGAGAGAGGCTCCTCAGGCTTCTCCAGGGGTCCTGACCCCTAATCCTCTCACCATGTGGTCTAAGATGGTGGACCCTGCTCCCTGCAGATCCCCAGGAAGGACTCGTGACCTGGGCGTTGGCTGCTTCCTCCTTCTCCTCGGAAGTCCCTGCTGATGGTAGGCTGGCTCTGCCTTTTTCCCAGAATGCAGTTAGGCTGTTCAAGTGATTGGCTAACTGTGCTCCGTGTTGAATTCCCATTGGTTCCTGTGCTGCACAATGAACTGGAATCTGCACCATAATGCTGGTCTCTGTTTCCCTGGTTGGGTTCATGGTTCCATCATCCTCACCTCTTCTTGGCCTCCTGTTCCAGAAAAGCCCCACAGATTATATTTATTGGAGATGGCTAAAAAAAATCTGTAAAATCTGTGAAAAAAGTTAAAGCGTGTAACATGGGTCTGATAATTACAAATCTACATGTGGGAAATCTCAGGGGAACCACGTGCCATGAACCCATTTTGCTGTGGACATGAGGCTCGCCACCGTCTTGGCTGCTTTGCTGCTTGGAGGAGGAGGCAGCCCGTGGCTGGCAGCCATCTTTACTAGGGTGGAAGAGACAGATGCCATGCAAGCTCACCACCATCTGGAATGGACGTATCCACATTGTCCTGTCCCCAAAACAGGGCTTACAGAAGATAGGACTTTTAGAGCAATGCCTGCTTATCGAGGTATTGAAGCTGTACGTCCATGCATTCCTGTCCAGGAGCGTACCTCGTGCTGGCAGCTGAACTCTCAATGTAAGCATCACCCAGATGGGATTGATTTTAAAGATAAGAAGCGATCATGGAAAACAGCTGAGACTTGCCACTGTATGGCAGGGCTGGAATTTCAAAGAGGCCCAGGTAAAGAAACCTGGCGGTTTTGGAGATTCTGGTGCCATGTGACAGGCACCAGGGAAGCCAGTTGCTGTGAGGTGGAGCTGGCTGGGACCTAGAAGGCCTGCTGTGCGCTGCCAGGGGTGGGGCGGAGAGCAATGTGCATGAATCCCAGATACAGAGCATTGGATTGTTGGCTCTGTGGGAACATGGCTTGTCTTTGCTTTTATTGTGCACAAGTGACTACTGGGTGAAGACCCCAGAGAAACCACCAGGACTGGAGATCGATGGAAATGCAAGAGGCTTTATAGCTAGCACGTTAGGGTCAACACACATTGCTCTGTGAAGCAAGAGAGGGAGTAAGACCAGGAAAACAGTTTACCCGAGGTTTTTATGCATTTTTAGAGACAAAGTCAGTTACAGAGTATTTGGCTCATTTTCATTGGTTCACAAATTCAGCAATTGCTGACCTTTAAACTGATTGGTGCTGGCAAGGGGTACATCCCTGTTGGGGTGGGGGAATTCCTAGCCAAGGGTGATTGGTTGGGAACCCTGTACCTGTGGTTCTTCTCAGTATTGTTGAACAGCTTGTGCTGTCAGGAACATGACGCTCAGGCCTACTAGCATTTTGTCAAACTGAAGCCTTTACCTTTTCAGTGGTTGTGCCCTCTTTTTTTTTCTGACTTGAAAGTAAAAGACATTATTCTTGATATGGCAAAAGCATACAGTTGAGAGATTTAAACTTCTTTAAGAGGAAATGTTGGAGTTTTATAGAAAATTAAACAATTTAAACTGAACATTTTAAGGAATATTCTTATCTATGATGCAGCAAGACAACCACTTAAACAATCTGGCAAAGATCTTCAAAGAGCAGTTCTCAACCTATGAGACATGGCATTTTTTTATTGTGGTGGTGGTGGTGGTGTGTGTAGAGCCCTTTTGCAGGGATGACCTAGGACCCTTTGCCTGTTAGATGTTTACATTTCAAGACATACCATTGGCCAAATTGCTGTTGTAAAATAACCAGAGTGAATTTATGGTTGGGGGGTCGCAGCCCCAGGAAGGATGAGAACCCCTGGCATAGACACTGTCTCTCCTTACCTCAGGACTACTCAGACCTAAGAATAAGTGTTTATTTAATATATAATTCATTTTTATTTTATAAACATTGGCGTTTAGCCGGCATGTATGTCTGTGTGAAGGTGTTGGATCCCCTGAAACTGGAGTTAGAGACACTAGTGGGCTGCCATGTGGGTGCTGGGAATTGAACCTGGGTCCTATGGAAGAGCACCTAGTGCTCTGAACTGCTGACCCATCTCTCCAGCTTTATCTGTCTCAGCAGATTTCTACTTGGCTGACAGACACCATCCATGTGCGGACACCAGGTGCAGACTACAAACTGCTCCAATGGATGAGAGCCCTGGACTTGCTGGAGATGATGTGGACCAGTCCAGCCAATGGGATTGCTTCCTGTCCCTTCTGCTGGGACAGCCAGTCAGATGCATGGGATGAAGGCCCCATTGCCTGCATCCCCTTCCAGCTTTTGACAAGCATCCCAGCCTTCCCCCCATCCCCCAACAGCATCCTAGTTTCAGCTGGAAGTAGCTACAGGAGAGACTGTGTTGCCCCATATCCCAAGCAGGATGGAATGTTGTATCCAAATAAATTTTCTGGCCTAGGGAACAAAACGACTACTTCTACTGCCTCTTGGCAAACCAGAAAAGTTACCTGTTAAGCCCAATACACCCAGGTCTATCAACAGGTAGATTGTTTATCTGAAATTGCTCTACCGTAGAATATGGCACTCTACCTACTTTATGCAGAACAAGAAATTAGTGTGTACCTTCCAGATAAAAAGTGTGCTTCTTTCATCAGTAACGGTCATCTGTCTGTACTGAAAACATTGCACCAAAGGAGGAACTGCAATGAAATAAATGACCGGTCCCTATTCTCATTATTGGGGTCTTCCTAGATAATAACTCTGATATCAGCCATCTGTGGTCTTTGACCACTCTGTTTCTGCTAATTACTGTTGGCTATTGCATCATTAATGTCTTAACTGGATGTATAAATTTCCATGTGGGTCCCATTAAACTGCTGGTTAATAGATCTCAATATAGACAGATATTCACCATAAAGACAAGGATTTGGCTCAAGTTCAAATTCAAGAGGCGAATGTAAGAGCAAAAGTTGTGTTTTAGTTTTATTTACTGTGCCTAACATATCTCTAAAAGAACAAGACAGATAACCTCCAGGAATGTTGGGTGGGGGCTGTGTAGCTTGCATTGGGTTAATCCAAATGCACTGGATGTACTTATCACTTAGTTGGCCTTAGAACTTGACAGGAAGTGTGTCAGGGTATGTGCTTCCCCTGATTGGATCCGGTAGGAAGAATGGAGCCTTATGGGTTCTGCCTTTGTTAGCCTGTGTGGCAAGTGACTCTGCACCATTTTCTGGGAACGTGGACCAGGCCAGAGTCCATTATTCCTGGCCAGAATGTAATTAATTTGATTAAATCTTTCTTTTAAATCTTTGGCTCAAGATTGTGGTGGTAGTCTTATTCTTGGCCAGTGGGATTTACAGGACTCTGCAGCATATCCATTGGTTTTCCCAGCAGTCCACCAGAGCCCCACAGCCACAGTGCCTACCCATCTTCAAGGCTCTTCTGGATCGGCTCACTGCTGTCAGACTTTAGCTCATTTTTGGCCAATGTGTCCATCTTTTTCTTTTCAGCAACAGCTTATGGTTTGGGGTTTAAAATTCAAGTTTAAGAAGATCTTCCTACCAGATGAGAGTTTTTTGTTTTGTTTTTTTCATGTAAGCCAAAACCTTATATTCAAGCTCATGCTGCAAATGAAACAAAAACATGAACAATATCAAAAGGTTCATGGAGGAAGTGTTGGACGGTTTTGGTTTTTACTTAATTCTGTGGACAGATTGATGCAACAGCTTCTCAGGCTGTACCAAAAATAATTTTAGGTGGAAACTTCCAAGTAATCTAATTTTTATTGATTGCAGTTTTAATTTAACTCTTTCTGGCCACCTGGAAATTTGAGATGCCTGTGATTATGTTTGCAGCTTTTGGCCACCATAGTATCTAGAAGAAATATTTTAAAAACTATCTGAATTCTAATTACTCCTATTTTTCTTTGTAAAATCACATCAAGCCTGAATTGGTTTTTTTATGATTATTTTATGTTGTACCAAATTACAAATTAAAAAAATGAAGTTTTAATAATTATTTCTGAGCACATCAAAGAATGTGATCATTTATGAGATGATTAACCATTAACTTGCCTGTACTGCTTATCTCTAAGAGTCTACACAAGTTATTAGCTTTTATAAGGTTTGGATTTTACAGTCTTGGGTCTCAGGTTCAAGACTCAAGTACCTGAACTGAAGATTTCTTAGCATCAGCATAACACCTTCAGCCATGAATATCCTCACAGAGACAAAGAAAATGGCTAATACATCCTGCTAGCCTGAACAGACTTTAGGAATTTGTAGATCTTATTCTTTAAATATGCCTTTCTTATGAAATAGATGTTCCCTATTAAAACATTGGAAATCTGTCTTTGACTGCTGTGAGCAAAGACACAAGTGATTCAACACATTTTTTAAGCCAGCTTCTGTGACGCTGGAATATGACGTCATCGCCACAGGAATTTACTGTTATTCAAAAATCCATCCCCATCCAAAATTTCTTGGAGACCTGACGTTGCCTCCTCAGTCTACAGAGAAGATAAAATAGCAATAAACATAAGGCTTAGGAAGCCGAGGTTTTCAGAGCGCGGCCTTGGTGGGTTTATGACACGCGGTCATTCTCATCAAGATGGTGATGACATCCGTGGCATGTATTCTTAACTGCAGCAAAGTTGGCGCCACCACATGGTCCTCTTTTTCCTGATGAAGTATCAGCCAGGATGGAGGCAAGCCCTGTGGCTGCCATTCTGAAACATCTGTCACAGGCAGTATCCTGTAGCAGACCTAGTTTCTAAACAAGGGTGGAATCGTAGCTGTAGTATGTATGGCAGACTTAAATTACCTATGTGTAGATTTAGTCATCAGCCTTTTATTGCAGGCTTTAAGATAAGCCAGGATTTGACTCAAGATACAGCTCAAGGGGTGAATGTAAGAGCAAAAGTTTTGTTTTAAATCTTAGCTAAATTTTAGTTACTGTGCCTAAGATATCTCTAACAGAGAAGAACACGGCACAACTGCTCTTAATTGCATCTCTAGACTGAAATCAGCAAAATGAATTCTCAGGCTGCACTTGCTTTCTCCTTCTTACTCAGTGTGGGACCGACACCAACGGGATGGTGCCAACACATTCAGGACAGGTCTGCTGCCTTAAGCAACACTTGTGTGGAAAAAAAATCCTCATAGACCCTCTGAAAGGTATTCCCTCTTCCCTCTCTCCCCCTCTCTTCCTCTCTCCCTCTCTCTCTCTCCCTCTCTCTGTCTCTCTCTCTCTCTCCCTCTCTACCTCTCTCTCCCTCTCTCTCCCTCTCTCCGTCTCTCTGTCTCTCTCCCTCTCTATGTCTCTCTGTCTTCTTTTTTGAAACTGGGTTTCGCTATGCAGTTCTGGAGTCCTGAAATTATGGAGAAAAGGCTTGCCCAGAACTCACAGAGATTCACCTGCCTCTTGCTTCCAAGTTCTTGAAGAAAGAGCATGTTGTTCCCATGCCCGGCTGAAAGGTCTGCTTTCACTGTGATTCTGAATCTCGTCAAACTGACAACCAACTACTTCCACTGTACACTTTACCATATAATGTTTTCTAGCTCTATCCATTTAGTCTGGATGCAGAAAAACAAATGTTGCAGCTTCTCTCTCTCTGTGTTTCCTGGCTCCAGCTCTTCAGAATGGAGTATATAACCTGGAGTAATCACAGAGTCAGGAAAATGCAATGGGCCTGGAGACAAAGGTGTGCTGCTGGGGCAGAGCAGGAAACAGGTGGTATGCAGTGGGGGATGAAGAGGTGGGGCTTAGCTAGCAAGCTGGGAAGGAGTCAGTACAGAAGGAGGGAGAGAGGGGAGAAAAATAACCCTAAAGATGCTTGAAAAGGCCATAGAGAGTCCTAGTGTTTTTTTATTTACCTAAAATACCATATACATTGTGTATGTGTATATGTGTATATATACACACATATACTCGTGTCAACAATGGTACCTTCAAATAGACTAACAAAAACCCCCATATGAGGCATAAAAACACCCTTTAGAATTGATGATTGGGGAGTCCAAGAGACCCCCAAAACAATAGACACTATTTTGTCTCCCTTGGTTCGTCTCAGAAGTTGAAGGTAGGTCCCTATTGTAAAAGACTCTATGCACTTCAGACACAGAGGATCTGGGATGAGTCTGACCTCAAAGCCCCCTCCCTGAAGTACCTTTCATAGTACCAGATGTTACAAATCAAGCTGAAAGAGGAGGGAAATAACCAATAGTCCTGCCGAGCTGTGACATCAGTCAATCACAACAATGACCAGCAGGGCAAGCTTTCCCTCAAGGTGCAGCTGTGGCATTCCTAATTTCGGGGTAACCAACAATGGTCTAATTGGACTTACGACCTGCTGGGCAGAAGGGAAATCATGCCTGGTACTAGAAACTGCCCAATGTCCTGGGGCTAGAGAAGTCATGGATGTTAGAGGAGAACTCTCTACCGCCAATTTACTAAGCCAGCACAATTCCTAACTGCATTGTAAATACTTATCCCTATGCCCACTCTTAAGTGTAGCTTTTACTCCTCATCAAAGAAGCTTCTCTTGCAGCCCGTGGAAGACATTACAAAAGAGCACAACTGGTCACAATGCAAAGGAGAAGTGATAGTGGGGACCGGGACCCAGGGAATACATTTGCAACACAATTCTTGCACTTAAGATTCAGGGAACATGGAGGAAAGATCATAAGAGCCAGAGGACCTAGTCTGCTGTGAGATGGTGTCTCCGGAAATGATAGGGAAGCTACATGTGCGATACTTTGTTGGGGAAATGTATTTCCGTGTATGCTCATGTAACCTTAAGACAACTGGGCTTGTACACTGTTGGGGGAAGGGCTACCTAAGCCTTGGCTGCTTGTTTTTATCTGCAGATAAACAGCTGCAGAGCTCTTGGCTTGATGTAAATCTTTGATTCAGATGCTTGCTTCCTCATGACCTGCACCTGCTCATGGCTCTCTGGCAGAGTCATTGTGGGTCAAAGAACTTGCACTGTGAGATCTCCACATGAACAGCAAAATTGCTGTGGAGGAATTCTTGTAGTCCTTCTCCCGCAGTCTCAGAAGACAAAGGGAGAACAATCCTCTAGGGCTTCATGCTCTCCCACCATAAAGGTGACATAGTTCCCATCCTAAAGGATTGTGGGATAGGACTAAGCTACAGGTTTCCTTCATTATGCAAATAAGCCTCTGGCAGAGAGGGTGGGGTTTTTGTATCAACAAAACATCCCAGGTGTCTTTGTATTAACCAAAAACTGCCACCAGACATTGGGGTTCCACTGTCCAGGCCTGGGCTTACCATAATACGCTGTCCCTCTACTAACCTTTCTGGCAGGTTTGTGTCTATGAAAATGTCTCCTTGTCTTTCTTGCAGACTTACACAGTAGCAATTAGCTACACTATTTCAACAGTATGACTGCCTAATAGGACCCAAACAAACACACCACCAAGAAAATACAAATAGGAAATGGAGGAAATCTCACAGGACCCCACCCTTAGTCAAAGAACTATAGGCAGCTATCAACTGTTGAGAGGGAGAATTACTCATCCTCAGGATGAACTCTCTCAATTGGTTATCAAATTCCAAATGGTCAGCCCTGAAACCATATACATGCAGTCAACACTAAAGGACTCAGCAGGTTTTGCTTATATGTCTATGTACTTATGCATACACGTAATGATAACAATTTTTAAAAAAAGAGGCCACAATTAGAGAGTGATGAGAGACATGGAGGGGGTTGGAAGGAAGAAAAGGAAAGGAGAAAATCGTGTAATTATATTTTAATTAAAATAAAAACTATTTACAGTGTATTTAAAAGACATAAATATAGTACTGTAAACAGTAAGCTGCACTATGACTGGAACAGCCCGTGTTTCCCATATTTTTACATTGTATTAGGAAGTCAGGTGGAGTAATTGCTCACAAGGACAAAAATCATCGGCTAAAGTAATTCTCAGAACATAGTCCTGTTCCTAAGCAACACCTGAATTTAGTTGAGATTGTTTCTCTACCACAGGGAACCTTCACAGCTGAACTGGAGACCAAAATGGTTTAAGAGAGAATCCCCTGGGTGACCGGAAGCTGGGGAGACAGAAATGTGTGAATCCAGTGAATGATAGCTGAAATCTCCTAGATACTTCAATGTGAGGGAGGCTCGCAGGAGAGAGAATCAGCCTGGGCCACCAGTATTGTGTGCCCAGAGCTCTGTGCTCTGCATCCTCTGGTCAGTTCACCTCTGCAGTCTGCAGGGCATCAAACAGCTCCTGAGGGGATTCCTGGCTGCTGCAAGAGGAATGTAAAAGGCCTTGATTGGAAAGGGAAGGCTTGAATGCTCATGTTCTGTACTCTGGGGTGGTGATTTCTTGAGACTGACACATACTCTCTGAATTTCCTGATAGCCTCCCTGCAAGCCCCAAATCATGAAAGGGCAAGCACCTATGCTTCTCTTGGTACCATCTAATCACTGGGATACAGAAACCTCAGCCCTGTGTTGTAATTCTCTTCTGGTTAACTTAGTAGTACTTCAATAAATCGGTGACATGATTGCTCCATGCTATGGTAAAGGGGAAGGCTTCAGTGAGACACATTGAGAACAGCCAGAGGCATCTGGGAGAGTTGAGAGAAGAGAGAGAAAAAAGTAGGCTGGACCTGGCCTGTAGACTAGACATGGCCAGTGCTATCTTCGAGAGAGGGGAGAAGAACCAGGATAGAGAAGAGAGAGAGTGCACAGTGAGAACAGCAGCATCCAGAGCAGGAGCAGGAGCAGGAGCCAAAACAGTGAGAATAGCTGGCTTATAAGAAGGGTCAGTAGCTCGGGGAAGAGAAGGGCCTGGAGACTGACCTGGGGGCTTCTATAAACCGTGCTTGTGAGTTGGGGCTGAGGGAGTCTGACAGCTAGCACTGTCCTTCAAATTTGGATAGGATATCGTAATTGAGAACCATGTGCCCCTTTTGCTGGAGGAGAGGGAAATGACTCCTCTTGGCAGGCAGGACTTGGCTCTACAAGTTCCCAAGGAATGCTGGCTTTTATCTGCCCACCAGAAATCCTCCTTTAGACCCAGGTGAGCTCACTTCTGTACATCTGGACTGGCTTTCAGACTTAGGAGAACTGAAGTTTCCTTTGAACCTGGCAGTCCTATGCATACAGAAGCAAGCTGAGGGACACTGGAGTTGATTGCCTCAAGAGAAGAATTACTCATTGAAGTGGATCTACGCTTTGGTCCAACATTGGGGAAAATAGTGAAGTCTAATGCATTCTGGGATGGAGTGGTGTTGTAGAGGAGAAGGTGAAGGACTCCTAGACCAGAGGGAGGAGAGTTCCTCTGAGGGACGCTTGATAGACATAGACCTGCCCCATATGTGTGGCTGAGGGTTCATCTCAGGAAAGCTTGAATGCTCATTCTTGTTTTCTGTATATGAAGCCCCAGCTTCACTACTGAGTTACCTTTCTACATTCCAACTACTTTTTTGAGACTGCACCTCAGTGTGCAGCCCTGGCTGTCTTGGAACTCACTGTGTAGCCCTGCCTTTGCCTCTCACATGTCATGTCTGGCTCCTACTGTCTGACTTTATAAATGTTTTCTTTAAGAGTTGTTGGACTTTGCAGTAGAAAATGGATTTGAACCAGGCATGGTAGCATAATTATTGATTCCAGCACCCAGGAGTCAGAGATTGGTAGATATCTGTGAGTTCAAGGTCGGCTTGGTCTACATAGCAATTTCCAGGCCAGCCAGGGCTTCATAGAAAGACCATGTCTTGAACAAAAAACCCAACCCCAAAAGAACAGACTTTAGTTGAATTCCAAACCCGTAAAGCAGATTGAAGTTGGGTACAGTCAAGGTGTCTATTTGGGTGATGCGTATTCTTACCTATGCATGCATGTTTGACGGTCAGATGTCTCTACCTGAACCTGGATCTTGCTATTTCTGCTAAGCTCCCTGTAAGCTCTTAGAGTCCACCTCACTCACCCCCTCTTCCAGAGGGGTGTGGCCACAGTGAAGCCACATCCTTAGTTGGGTGCTGAGGGTACAAACACGGATCTTCTGGCTTTACCCATTCATGGGGGCAACTGCTCAGTCTGCAATCGAGGCTTCTAAACTTAAGTCTTAAGACATTATGAAGGGTTTTTTTTTTTTTTCCCTCTCTCAGTTAGCCTCACTCATTTAGTGGAAAAGTCAGATGTGTGGCTAGGCTACTTGATATGACAATGGGGAAAAAAGCAATTTAAAACACTCTCTGTCGTTTTGGCATTCCTTGTAGGTGATGAAATTCCAAGATGTTTTTGTTTTTTAACCAAAGCCATGTGTCTGGTGAGGCCAGTGATATTAGTGAACGGTTGGAAAGACATTGTGTGTCCAGTACAGGAAGATACATAAGAGGTGGTTTTGTTGGGTGAGCTCGAGAGTCGTAGCCGTTAGAGCTGTGGTGTGTATGTGGCTGTGTGTAGAGTACGTTTCCACGCACCGCAAACACCATAGATGACCTCCGGCTGAACTCTCTGTGTGTCTCAATGAAGCTTTCCCCACCAGTGTCCAGCTCCTGCAGAGCTCAGTAACCCAGGACTGAGGTGTGGAGTTGACGAAAGGAAGACTCTGACCAGTAGTTGAAGTTCAAGCGTGAGGCCCCGAAGAGCCGAGCCAGTTTATTTATCCAGAATTTCAAAGCATTCAATCACATACAGTTGCAGCTTTCTCCAATCGTTATCTAAGAAGCTCAGTGAGTACTTATTTAAAATCCTTTTTACGTTCCCCTTGTAGGCAGTGACCAGCCTTTACCCATATCTGAACAGTATATTAGAGTCCAAATGATTATGTCATAGTTAAGCATACCTAAGTACCGTATTACAAGCCAAATGATTTAAAGATTGCATTGTAACTCAAATGATCATATCTAGCCAGGCACATCCAGTTTGTCATGTACAAACATGCACTTGCAGAATAAAGACAATTAAAATCCAAGTTTAACCCATTAACAGTAATATAGCTTTTGTGTTTTATTATAGTCTAATTTAACATGTTCTTACTATGCTTTAAAATTGTCTTTATGCCAATTTTATCTGTCTAAGTTTTACGGTAGGGTTCTGTTCCAAACAGATTTTTTTCATAATTGTTAGGGGCAGACGGAAGGAGACCCCCGAGAAATCACGAGGACTCGAGATCGATGCAAAAGCAAGAGTTCTATTTCCAACGCGTTGGGGTCCACGCTCACAGGGTGACCCCTAGCATAATCTAAGTATAGCTTATATAGAAATTTCAAAGACTGAGCTTAGCAACAGAGTAATAGGCGTGATTCTATTGGTTACATAGTGATGTAGGTAATGACCTTTAAGCTGATTGGTGCTGGCCTATAGCAAGGTCACAGGCTCCTAGAACATGTAAACTTAGGGTCATTAGTCAGTGTGGGTAGGTGGGGGAAATTCTTAGCCCAAGGCCATTAGTCGATGGTCCATATCTTGTTTGTCTGAGAAATTGTTTTTCTTAATCTAGTTCTGGGAACTCTTGTGAGTCACCTTGCCCCTGACTCGGGCCTACACAGTTTTGGTGCTTTTAGAAGCCTGACTAAAGTTTGTCTGCTTTGATCTTGTCCTTCCATAATGATCAGAAGCTACCAATTAACATTTCTCTATCAAGTTATACTGTTCTTTCCCTTCTAGGTAAAGCCTTGTGTAAGGACAAGGTGAATCTTTCCAGTTTACATTGTTACACCTGGGAGTATACAGATCTTACTTACCAACTTGCCCGGAGATTGAACTCTTCACTGTTGACCTTTAGGTTCTGACTTCTCTAGGCAAGCTCTGAACTGGGCCTTACTTCTCAAGGTATTGCCCTTTAGGCCCTGTCTCTTCAGGCACTGGCTTCTCTGGGTAAGTTCTGAATTGTTCTCTACTCCTTGATGTATTGGCATGCTTAGGTCCTTAGAAGAAGTAGCTGACATTTCTTAGCTCCAGGAATCATAGCCCCATCTCCTATGGATTGACACACAGTTATTCCGGATATCATTCCCACTGGGCCTTGCCAAATGGAAGAAAGCTCCAGGGGCCTTGCCTCCAGGAGGTCACTCACAGAACACTCATCCTGCTTTCCCAGGAGATGTAACATGGCTTCCGCATTTCCCCGTAACCATACCATGGAGCGGTCATGTCTCGGTTTATTGAAGCACTACTAAATTAACCAGAAGACGATTAAAACACAGACCTGAGGTTTGTGTATCCCAGTGCTTAGATGGCACCGAGAGAAGCATAGGTGCGTGCCCTTTCGTGATTTGGGGCTTGCAGGGAGGCTATCAGGAAATTCAGAGAGTATGTGTCGGTCTCAGGAAATCACCACCCCTGAGTACAGAACAGTGAGCACTCAAGCCTTCCCTTTCCAATCAATGCCTTTTACATTCCTCTTGCAGCAGCCAGGAAGCCCCTCAGGAGCTGGTTGATGCCCCGCAGACTGTCAGATGAGCTGACCAGAAGAGGCAGAGCACAGAGCCTCCTGTGACAGGTCACAGAGTTATCTTCCTGGGAACACAACAGTGGTGTCCCAGGCTTCCGGGCAAGAAGAAGGTAAAGGCTTTCCTGTGGAGCAGAAACTTGGGGAGCTGACCTACCTTGTGTAGACAAAGCAGGGATAGAACTCTCCAGTCAGTGTCCTGCATGACCACATTGTTGACAGGGTTCTGACCGCCGCAGTGGACGTGAAGGGCAGGATCTCGTCCAGTGGCTGTCTTTGCAACATTCCAAGCAGGCTCTTGCTGGTGCTCTTCTGTACCCCGTCACCATCTTCAGAGGAAGGCTAAGGGCTGCTGCCAGGAGCTGGCACTGCTCTCTATCATGGGAAACGTTTTATAAAAAACGTTTTCAATGCCATATTTAGCAGGATTTGAGGACCATAATCCATTACCGATATCAGAGCTAAACACTCTTTACTTATTTTTAGTTACTTGTCTCAGGCTGAACCTGGAAAACATACACAGGAGGCTAAATCAGGCTTCTTTCTGTAATTAATTACATTAGTCCTTAGCATGTCTGTAAGTAGATTTCTGAACACATTAAAGAATGATCATTTATAAAGTAACTGACCATTAACTAGCATGATTTAATTATCAGTTAATCAATTACGGTTTACAGTAAGTTGGTGGCTTTTACAAGATTTAAATTTGTAGCTAATTCCTATTAGGAATAAAATATAAAGTGTACCAATTACTGAATTGAAGCACTCTTAGCATCAAAAGAAAACTTTGAACTCATAAATAAAACCCACAGAGAGACTGGGAGCCTTCCTTTCCTCCCATAGTGTACCATTGCAGAATATGACAGTTTCTTACTCTATTCCGTTCACCGAATAGCTAAGGCTTATCAAATTTAACAAAGACAAGAGAATAAGCGTACAGTCTTGGAGCTGCAGAGATGGGTCAGCAGTTAAGAGCACTGGCTGCTCTTCCAGAGGACCCAGGTTCAATTCCCAGCACCTACATGGCAGCCCACAACTGTCTCTAACTCTAATTTTAGGTGATCCAATACCTTCATACAGACATATGTGCAGGCAAAACACCAATGTACACGGAAAAAATTAAAAAACACACACAAAAAAATGTATTCTTAATCCTGAATAGACCTGAGGTAAGGAGAGACAGTCTCTATGCCAGGTGTTCTCAACCTTCCTCAGACTGCGACCCATCAACAGACTTCTCCATGTTATTGTGACCCCACAACCATAAAATCACCATCGTTATTTTACAACTGTAATTTTGCCACTGGAGCAAACACTGTACAGACTACAGAGTGCCCACAAAGGTGACATCTGGGCTGGCCAAGGTGGGACCCTGATTTCAGGGCCTAGTCCCTTCTCAGAGCATCCCTTGGGTCACCAGCAGGCCACTGCTGAAAACACATGGAGAAAACCCGGACAGAGCTTCACAGGCTGCCTTCTAGCCTTTCTGGGGCCCAGGTTTCTCATGGCACCTTACAAATACCTTGCTTTCAGCCAAGTGGAAGTGCACCTGCTAGGCTAAGGAAACTGGAAAAGTCCCAGGCACAGCCCAAGAGCCTTTCTAGTAGCTGGCCACTTGCAGCAAGAAATCCCCTGCAGTGTACTCTATCAAACTCCCAGCAATCAGGGGTCAGGTGACACATCCTGCCTGCGCTCTGAAAGATAGAAACCGTTTTGGGTGCCCTGGGTTTTTTGAGATTCCACTCGAACTGAGGTTTTGTAGAAAATTTCCACGTGGTCTGGCTGGGTGGCTGTGCTGAAGCAACTGGCCTGGCATTTGCAGGGGCCTTCCCCCTCCCTCTGCAGGGAGAGTGCTGGGGATCCAAGTCTGCACCATCACACCCAGCTTGCTCCCTTAAAGAACATATTGCAGGAAATGTTAGGCAATTGTCCCTGAGTTTCTACTTGGAAAAAGAAGATGTTCAGGAAGGAAGCTTACCAGCAGGAAGCAGCAGCCCAAAGGGGCCTGCAGTTCTCTAGGGCTCCCTTCTGCCACAGACTGAAGGGCAGCAGTAGCCATGCCCCAAAGATAGCCCTGGGCAGTGAATCCGCATTGGGACCATGGCATGGCCAAAGCGCCCAGGGCTGTGGGGCCCTCCTCTCCCACCATCACCACCCCAGCCCTGCCCCAACACCAAGCCCCCACCCCCCAGATCCTGTGCTTTCTGTCTTCCTGCACAGAAGGCAGGCACAGAACTGCTGAGCTGCTCTACTCTCTGCCAGCCAGATTTGGTTTCCCAGGAAGGACCCAGCTCACCAAGCCCCCCAAGCCCGCCTGCACAGACAGAAAGTGATTCCTAGCTGGTTGCCCAACCCTCGCCCAGAGACCATTTTGATGCCAGCCAGGGACCAAGGCTGCAGCTCTTCCTGGGTCAGGACCCACCGGGCTGGGATTCTGCAGGAGTTCCTCCTGAACCATCTCAAGCCTCTTTCACCCTAGCAGACCAGAAATATGGATCCTTGGCACAAACATCACTCACAGCAGGAGGACTTCTACAGATCCAGCCTTTTGTATCCCTGTCTCCCAGGGATTCTCTGGAACAGTCTTTCAGTATAGCTTAACTGTTAGCAAACAATGAGGCAGAGCAGGCAGCAGCCAGTCTGCTGTTAAATCAATCTTTCTGTCTGTCTCTATCTGTCTCCCTCTTTCTATGTCTCTGTCTCCTTCCCCCCTGCACCCCTCCCTTTAGCACCCACCCACCCACCCCCTCCTTTCTTCCTTTCTCTTTCTCTATAGAGGGCACAGGTCCTTTTCCCACTGTCAAGCAGTAAGAGATCCGGGAGTTTTATTCACACAGGGGTGTCTCCCCAATGGAGGAGATAAAGTATAAAACCTGCATTCCACCCAGAAGGCTGAGAGTGGGCTTTTTAGCAGCCTGGTAACCTTTTGGCTCTCTGTAGGGGCAGGCCTCACCCTGATTTCCCAGAATGATGATTACAGACTCTTCCTTCCTGACAGGTCTCTTTAGTTCCCTCTTAATAGAACCTAACCTTAGGGAAGATGGTATATGCGTCTTATGGCCTGCTGACCTCTACGCTAACTCAGACAGAGACCACATTCGATCCTAGGCCCTTTAGAAATAGGACCTATCCTCCTGGACACACATATGTTGCTAAGAAGTGTTTCTGTGTTTTTCAAGTCAGGGTTTCTCCGTTGTAACTCTGGCTGTCCTAGAACTCACTCTGTAGACTAGGCTGCTCTCAAACTCAGAGATCTGCCAGTCTCTGCCTCCCTAGTGCTGGTACCTCCCCAATGCTGGGATTAAAGACCTGAGAGACCACCTTCCAGTGAGAACTCTCTCTGTAGTCACACCTCAGGCTTTACTGCGCACCTGGAATTGGAATGGCTATTTCCTGGAAACCTGGTATGTGCAAATTGTTGCCTGGAGACCCTTTTCCAAATTCTGCAGTGCTGAGATGTGCCCACAATAAACCCTCTTGTATCAAAACTCCTCCAAGTCTTGGTCCAGGTTGAGGGAAGCAATCTGAACTTGGTTTTCACTCTCATCACTTACTGTGGTTCGCTTCACTGCCCAACACCTGCAGAGACCCCGCCAGCTGGGGCGGAAACCTGGGGCACAGGGTCCCTCAGAGAGGGCCAGAAAAGTTTTCCTTAAATAGAAACTAGGTGTGAAGGAAACTCGGTGCTCTCACTGAGAGCGAGTCGAGACCTTAAAGCGAGAAAGCGGAACTACACATGGGCTCTTCTCACTTCTGAGACAGAGGCTTTCATAGAACTCTCGAAACATTTGTTAAGATCTAAAGGATCGGTCTATGCAGAGCTGCAGCTCTGAAACTCTTTATGCATAGGTACTAACGTAACTAGATCCCCCGAAAGGGGAGATAGTAAAGTTCCTGTCAGCTATTTATCTAACAGAGCAAAATGTACAGAGCTGTGGCTCAGGGACTTCACATGTGTGGGAACTGAAGTAAAGACAGCCTGTGAAAGGAGGCTTGATAAAGTTCCTGTCAATTAGTTCTTCTAAAAAATAAAAGGAGATAAAGAGAGAGAGAGACGGGGGTGGGGGGTGAGTTTTTTTTTTTTTTTTTTTTTTTTCTGGATGCATCCTGTCAGGGCAGAAGGCACTCCACAGCTGCTTGGCTTACAGGCCACCCCTGCATGTTTGCAACTTGTCCTCATGACCTGACTGGCACTCAGAGCTCTCTGGCTGTGGGCCTCCTGGCTGCTCTTTCTGCCCAGGATCAGTCAGCACAGAGCAGCAACACCTGAGCTCCAGGAAATGGCAGCTCTGCTGCAGCATGAGCTTGCTCAGCTGCCTTGGCTGAGGGTATTGCTTTTGTCCATTAGAGGCTGGCTTGATTTTGGTTTAACTGGGATTGTTGTTGTTTGTTTTTGTTGTTTTGTTTTGTTTTTCCTCATAGAGGGAATAACTGAATATCAAAGGTCCTTTTAAGGGAAAAGGCTTTCGTTTTTCCCTCAGGGGGTGAATATCTCAATATTAATGGTCCTCTGTGTGTGTCTGTGTGTGCACGCGCGCGTGTGTAGGGAAGGGGGTGTTAAAACAAGCCCAACTTCTAGGACAGTAACAATTATAACCAGGGCAGAACACAGTAAACCAATGCTGTTTAAATTTCCAGAGGGATTAGTCATTCGGTATATGGAGAGTGTTCTCTTCTCTTGCTCGTGATTCTTAATCTCCATAGGAAATAAACTAAAAGAGCAACATTTGTCATTTGGAACGCTGTCAACTGCATCTGCTCTCCTCTGTTTATCACCACTAGGCCTTGGCTCTGCTCTTTAAATTCCTTTCAGGAAACCTTCGTTTAAATTCTACAAAAATTTTAACACCTGAAACGGATTAGTTTATGAATGCCGTGGCTGCTAAAGCAGGAGCTCATAGAAATAACCCTTTACTAAGGAAAGAGCCTACAAAATGTATCGTTCCACTAAATCAAATGCGGGTAGGTCATTTAGTCCACATTGCTAACGATGACCAGGGCGCTTTAGCATGTCACTCCGGATCAGTAGATAAGAGCCTTCTTTTAAGAAGCTTTTTAGAAAGATACTCTATGGATATTGCCTAAAATTACAGCTAAAACTCCCATTGTGGTTGCTTTTAATGCTTCTATAGATGGCTCTTCTACAGTAAAAAGAGAATATACTTTACATTCAAATTCCACAAGTTCCACAAAGATTGTAGCCACTCCAGTTTTACAGCTCAAGTGTCTAAATTTTCTATAATCAATCAGTTTTTATTTGATATGTCTCAGCCATTGAATATTTTAACTGACCTTGTGTATAAATTAGTCCATGGAGGAGCCAGGCGATGGTGCAAGCCTTTAATCCCGGCACTTTGGAGGCAAATGCAAGTGGATCACTGAGTCAGAGGCCAGCCTGGTCTGGTCTACACGCGGAGTTCCAGGACTGCCAGAGTTACAACAGAGAAACCATGTCTCGAAAAACCAAGTAATAATAATAATTATGAATATATAAATGAATATATAATTAATATATAAAAATGAATAATAATAAATAAATATGAATACATAATTTAGTACACGGAGCATAGAGTTCTATGTAAACCGTTTGTCTCAAGATTGTCAATTTTTTTGGGTATGGGTTAAAAATCGCAAAAAAAATTACTTAAAACCTGTAATAAAAGGCTGATGATTAAATCTATACATAGGTAATTTAAATTTGCTATATATACTACAGATATGATTCCACCCTTGTTTAGAAACTAGGTCTACTGTATCACACTATATATGACAGATGTTTTAGAATGTGGGATATGGGACTTACCTCCATCTTGGCTGATACTCCATCAGGAAAAAGAGGACCATGTGGTGGCAGCCAACTTTGCTACAGGTAAAGAATACGTGCCATGGATGTCATCACCATCTTGATGAGAATGACCGCGTGTCATAAACCCACTAAGGCCAAGCTCTTAAGACTTCGAACCTACTAACCCCTCTGCTTATGATTATATTTCCGTTTTACACTAAGGAGGCCTCCAAGAAATTTTGGATAATGATGGATTTGATAGCAGGAAGTTCCTGTGGTGATAGAGTTATATTCCATGTTCATAAAAGCTGACTTTAAAAATGTATGTTCAATCACTTATGTCTTTGTTAAGAGTGGTCAAAGACAGACTTCTCTAAATTTTTAAATAAGGAACAACATCTACTTCATAAGAAAGGCATATTTAATAAATAAGATCTATAAATTCCTAAAGTCTATTCAGGCTAGCAGGAGATGTTGGTGCGCTTCTTTGTCTTTGTGAGGATATTTATGGCTGAAGGTGTTATGCTGATACTAAGAAATCTTCAGTTCAGGTATGTAAGGCTTAAACCTAGACATAAGACTGTAAAATCCCAATCATATAAAAGCTAATAACTTGCTTTAGACTGTTGAACATAAGTAATGCATGCAAGTTAATGATGAATCATCTCATAAAGGATCAAATTCATTCATGTGCTCAGAACTAATTCATAAAACTTCATTTTTTTAATTTGTATTTTGGTACAAAATAACAACAACCTTAAAAAAACGTAAACAGGCTTGAGGTGAATTTATAAAGAAAAATAGAAGTAAATTGCAATTAAGAAAGTTTTAAAAATATTTCTTCTAGATACTATGGTGTCCAAAAGATGCAAACATAATCATCGGTTTCTCAAATTTCCTGGGAGGCCAACAGTACAGCCAGATGATTACCTTTACTGATGAAAGAAGCACAATTTTTATCTGGAAAGTACACACTAATTTCTTGTTCTGCATAAAGCAGGTAGAGTGCCATATTCTACTGTAGAACAATTTCAGATAATGAAGTCTACCCGTTGATAGGTCTCGGTGTATTGAGCTTAACAGGTAACTTTTCTGGTTTGCCAATAGGCACTACAGATAGTCATTTTGTTCCCTGTTCCCTTTATTTTGACAAAACATTCCATCCTGCAGGGATATGGGGCAACACAGTCTCTCCTGTAGCTACTTCCAGCTGAAACCAGGATGCTGTTGGGGGATGGGGGGAAGGCTGGAATGCTTGTCAAAAGCTGGAAGGGGATTCAGACAATGGGGCCTTCATCCCATGCATCTGACTGGCTGTTCCAGCAGAAGGAACAGGAAGCAATCCCAATGGCTGGACTGGTCCACATCATCTTCAGCAAATCCAGGGCTCTCAGCCATGGGCAGTTTGTAGTCTGCACCTGGTATCTGCACCTGCTGCACTTGGATGGTGTCTGTCAGCCAAGTAGAAATCTGCTGAGACAGATAAAGACAAGGGACAGAAGCTAAAGTTTATGAATCTTACATTTGGAACTTTCAGTGCTGAAATCCACATGTAGAAAAAGCAACTAACAGGCATCAGTAAACAGTAGATTTTTGCCCTCAAGTCCTCTCAAGAGCTGTGGCTTTGGGTTAAAAAGCATAAATATTTTTCCTCTGTCCAGAGAGGCTGTTATATAAATTGGATGGATATAATTTTAGCCCAATGAGAAACACCTCAAAGTCTATATTTAGAAGATCACCAAGGGAAAATTGAAATCCTGAGCTTGTGATTGATAATAGTAGCACCAGCTTGTCAGAAGTCTGTAAGAATATGAATCCAGAAGTGCATCTGCGATACAACCCTGAACCTTTGAGATCTTAGTGTAACAGGAGCATAAGGGGGAAAGAAATCGCAAACATCTCCATCTCTGACACACCTCAATCACTGTCTTATACCTTCACAGCTTCCATCCACACATCTCACCTTCTCAGACCCATAGAACTTACTTAAGCTTTCACAGCCTCAGACCTTCCACATGTTTCTTTCCATCTAACCTTTAACCAGAGACATGGTAGCTCTTACCGAGAGCAGCCATTGCAAGGCAAGTTTCTCCAAATAAGTTACATCTGAAACCAGCTTGTCCTTTAACATGGAGCCTGTCAGCAAGGCAAGCCTGTTGGCCTTTCTCACAAGAGGACCTAGTGGCTCTGTGAATTGAACTAATAAGGTAGCTGGAGACTTGGGGGGAGGAGCTGATTGCCTGCTGCTGTTAAACTAATAAGACTACAGTTAGCCATCAATGCCGTCCACGATCTGGGAATAATAAGGTATAGCAGGAAATACACTCCAAATAGCCCACGATCATTTCAAATGTCTTACTAGCTACCTGGACGAGCAACCTAGCTTCCTTGGTGGTAATCCTGATTTCCTTGGGGCCAGAGCTTCTAGGGAAGCTTCAGTCTTTGGCTTCCAGGCCAAGAAGAACTAAAAGGCTTTCCTGTGGAGGGGAAACTTGGGGAGCTGGCCTACCATGCCTAGACAAAGCAGGGGAAACACTCTCCACTGACCTGCATGTCCACAGTTTGGTCCTGACAACCGCAGCGGAGGTGGAAGGCCAATTCTCATCCAGTGGCTGGCTTTGCCACATTCAAAGCAAGCTCTTGCTGGTGTTCTTCTGTGCCCTGTCATCAACTTCAGAGGAAGGCTAAGGGTCGCCTCCAGGAGCTGGCACTTCTCTCTATCATGGGAAACGTTATTTTAAATACATTTTCAATGCCATATTTAGCAGATCTCTGAAGGATTTGAGGACCATAATCTCTTACCTATATCAGAGTTCAACAGACTTTACTTGTTTTTAGTTACTTGTCTCAGGCTGAACCTGGAAAACATATACAGGAGGCTAAATCAGGCTTATTTCTGTAATTCATTACATTAGTCCTTACCGTGACTGTAAGTAGATTTCTGAACACAGTAAAGAATGATCATTTATAAGGTAACTGACCATTAGCTGGCAAGTTTTAATTATCAGTTAATGAATTACAATTTACAGTAAGTTGGTGGCTTTTATAAGATTAAAATTTGTAGCTACTTCCTATTAGGAATAAAATATAAACTATAACAATTACTGAACTGAAGCTCTCTTAGCATCAAAAGAAAACTTTGAACTCATAAATACAACCCACAGAGAGACTGGGAGCTTTCCTTTCCTCCCATAGTGTACCATTGCAGAATATGACAGTTTCTTATACTGTTCCATTCACCGGAATAGCTAAGGCTTATCAAATTT
Organism: Cricetomys ansorgei; assembly: GCA_026225945.1. Classification (NCBI taxonomy): domain Eukaryota; kingdom Metazoa; phylum Chordata; class Mammalia; order Rodentia; family Nesomyidae; genus Cricetomys; species Cricetomys ansorgei. The sequence goes on along the minus strand of JAMJFZ010003842.1, from coordinate 52,130 downwards.
AACAAAGACAAGAGAATAAGCTACATTTTTGGATCTGGAGAGATGGGTCAGCAGTTCAGAGCACTAGGTGCTCTTTCATAGGACCCAGGTTCAATTCCCAGCACCCACATGGCAGCCCACAAATGTCTCTAACTCCAGTTTCAGGGGATCCAACACATTCACACAGACATACATGCCGGCTAAACGCCAATGTATATAAAATAAAAATGAATTAAATATTAAAAAAATACTTATCCTTAAGACTGAGTAGACCTGAGGTAAGGAGAGACAGTCTCTATGCCAGGGGTTCTCATCCTTCTGCAGGCTGCAACCCATCAACAGAGTTCCCCATGTTATTGTGACCCCCCAACCATAAATTCACTCTGGGTATTTTACAACAGCAATTTGGCCACTGGTATGTATTGAAATGTAAACATCTAACAGGCAAAGGGTCCCAGGCCATTCCTGCAAAAGGGTTCTACACACACACACACCACAATAAAAAAAATGTTGTGTCTCATAGGTTGAGAACTGCTCTTTGAAGATCTTTGCCAGATTAAGTGGTTGTCTTGCTGCATCATAGATAAGAATATTCCTTAAAATGTTCAGTTTAAATTTTTAAATTTTCTATAAAACTCCAACATTTCCTCTTAAAGAAGTTTAAATCTCTCAACTGTGCTTTTGCCATATCAAAAGTAAAGTCTTTTACTTTCAAGTCAGAAAAAAAGAGGGCACAACCACTGGAAAGGTAAAGGCTTCAGTTTGACAAAAAGCTAGTAGGCCTGAGTGTCATGTTCCTGACAGCACAAGCTGTTCAACAATACTGAGAAGAACCACTGGTACAGGGTCCCCAGCGAATCACTGGAGGCTGGGAATTCCCCCACCCCAACAGGGATGTACCCCTTGCCAGCACCAATCAGTTTAAAGGTCAGCAATTGCTTATTTTGTGAACCAATGAAAATGCGACAAATACTCTGTAACTGACTTTGCCTCTAGAAATGCATACAAACCTCGGGTAAACTGTTTTCCTGGTCTTACTCCCTCTCTTGCTTCACAGAGCAATGTGTGTTGACCCTAACGCGCTAGCTATAAAGCCTCCTCATTTCCATCGATCTCCAGTCCTGGTGGTTTCTCTGGGGTCTTCACCCAGTAGTCACTTGTGCACAATAAAAGCAAAGTCAAGCCACGCTCCCACAGAGCCAACAATCCAATGCTCTGTATCTGGGATTCATGCACATTGCTCTCCGCCCCACTAGTGGCTGCACACAGCAGGCCTTCTAGGTCCCAGCCAGCTCCACCTCACAGCAACTGGCTTCCCTGGTGCCTGTCACAGGGCACCAGAATCTCCAAAACCGCCAGGTTCCTTTCCCTGGGCCTCTTAGAAATTCCAGCCCTGCCATACAGTGGCAAGTCTCAGCTGTTTTCCACGATCGCTTCTTATCTTTAAAATCAATCCCATCTGGGTGATGCTTACATTGAGAGTTCAGCTGCCAGCACGAGGTACGCTCCTGGACAGGAATGCATGGACGTACAGCTTCAATACCTCGATAAGCAGGCATTGTTTAAAAATCCTATCTTCTATAAGCCCTGTTTTGGGGACAGAACATGTGGATACGTCCATTCCAGATGGTGGTGAGCTTACATGGCATCTGTTCTCTTCCACCCTAGTAAGGACAGCTGCCAGCCACTGGCTGCCTCCTCCTCCAAGCAGGAAAGCAGCCAAGACGGTGGCGAGCCTCATGTCCAAATAGCAAAATGGGTTCTCCCCCTGTAGTTCCCCTGAGATTACCAGTATATATGTTTCAAGCTTTAACTTTTTTCACAGATTTTACAAATAAATAGCCATATCCAATAAATATAATCTGTGGGGCTTTTCTGGAACAGGAGGCCAAGAGGGGGTGAAGATGATGAACCACGAACCCAACCAGGGAAACGGAGACCAGCATTAGGGTGCAGATGCCAGTTTATTGTGCAGCAGCACAGGAACCAATGGGGATGCAACACGCAGCACAGCTAGCCAATCACTTGACAGTTTAAATGCATTCTGGGGAAAAGGCAGAGCCAGGCTACCATCAGCGGGGACTTCCTTGGAGAAGGAGGAAGCAGCCAACGCCCTGATCTCCAGTCTTTCCCGGGGATCTGCAGGGAGCAGGGTCCGCCATCTTAGACCACATGGTGAGAGGATTAGCGGTCAGGACCCCTGGAGAAGCCTGAGGATCCTCTCTCTCCTTTCCCCTTCCATCTCACGAGGCTCACTTGAACTTCTCCCACAGTAAGCTTTCATATCCCGAAGACATTTGAATCCCTGCTGAACTGGACCCAAAGAGAGATTCTGAGCCCTGGCCAGAGAGCCCCGGGAGTCTCGGTGGCGGCTGCTGCTCAGGGCTGCTAGCAGCACAGGCCACAGGGACACACCCAGAGAGCACAGAGCACAGAGCGCTCATACATTCAGAGATAAAGCAGCCAAAAAACAAAACATCCAGTGGCCACCATACCTTCATACATTCAGCTGAGCCTGGCCTACTTCAGTCTAGGCTCCCAGGTTTGCAGCAGAACTTACAGACACAGCAGAAAACACAAGTCATCCGCACATACATAACAGAGAAATCTTTGCGACAACAAATCAGGGAAAAAAAAACCTTTCTTCAGGAATGCGCGCGTGCATGCACACGTGCGCGCGCGCGCGCGCGCACACACACACACACACACACACACACACACACACACACACACACACAGAAACCAGCAATCATAAAACACAGGTGGGTAAGCATCAAGAAGACCAGGCCTGACCAGGCTGATTTACAAGTGGGCCTGACTACAGACAGGGTCAGTGACACCCAGCTGTCACCCTCACACTGGAATTTGCATGCTGTGTCAAACAATTCCACAAGACTTACCTCAGATGCCTGCTAGCCAGAAACCATACTATGACTCACCATGAGGACTCCTGAGATGCTGGCTGCTTTTCTCAGCATGGCTGTTCACTCCAATATTTCAAGAACTGGAGGCAGCCTCAGAGCCTTGGAACATCCTAAGGCATGGGCATCCTGAGGCAGGCCCTGAGCCACCCAATTCTAGAACACAGGCCCTGCTTGAGAATTAAGGTGGTAGTCTGAAGCTCCCTGGAGGAGGGCCTCGGGTACCCCTGGAGCTGCCTTGTGAAGGTGGCATCTCCCTGAGCTGGGTACGACCAGGATTGCAGGGCCTAGTTCCCCCCCAGCACAGTCCTTCTGTGGTAGCCAGAGCCCCGTGAAAAAACGGTCAAAACCAGAAATAGCCACACAGGCGACTTCTTAGCTGCAGAGGAACAGACCACACACAAACACCAATTTTCAGCAAAAAAAGGCATTTATTGATTGAGATATAGAAGCAAGGTGGCTGTTTCTAGGTTTGCAGGAGCAACAGCTAGGGGTTCTGCAAGAGCAGCTTTGAAGGGGAAGGGGGAATGGGGAAAGCTATGCTAGCAGGAGTGGGCCAGATGGTCAGGATAGGCAAGCAAGGGCCTGGGAATGCCTCAGGAAAGAAAAAATGGAAAAGCAGGGAGGGCCTGAGTCAGGGCTACTTCCTAGGGGAAGTCCCATGACTGAGGTAAGAAATCGAAATAAACAAAAACCAGAAGAGATCCTCATACGGTTTCGATTTTCAACAACAATCTTGAACAATCTCGTGGTTTCGTACAACACAGCTTGCTGAACAGCTTGACTACAAGGAGGCAGAATCGGCCACAGCAGATCTTCTTGTGAAATATTATCAGTAGTAGGAACATTAGCGTCATCTCCATCATCTTTGCAATAGCTGTCATAATCACCGTTGTAACCACCAGCCATATTACTATTTTTTTCCCCAGTGTGTTATCGAACATACAGGCCCCATAACGAAGAATCAACTTTTTAAATTTTTGTAAAATAGATGCTGAACAAATCGGACAGGAGGCAGAAGCGGCTGCAGACAGTCTTCTAGAAAGTATTTTCATGGCCGTTATCATTATCATTATCATTATCATTATCGTTATCGTTATCGTTAATATAATTACCATCGTCATCTTCATCGTCGCTGTCGTCACCGTCAGTGTTCTTATTCTTATTTTCTGCTGCGATGTCTTACACAATTTCGGTTCTGGGTAGCTCTGGGACCATCTCGCAGAGTAGGCCCAGGGCACTGAAACCCAGGACTCTCACTCTTAAAGACACAGGAAGTTGGCCCCTCCCCTTCTGCAGCAGCTCACAGGCCACAAGCCACAGCAAGACCCAGCCCCCTCCAAAGGCCAGGAATCTGGCAGAATGCTTATCTGGAGTTGCAGCTAAACCCTTGCAACCTACATGCATGAGGTCTATTCCTCTGGTCCCCAAAAGACACCTAGACCCAAGCTGCAACCTCAAATGTAAATGGGAGAGTTGTACCTACCTACACTGTCCTGAGCTCACTCAGCTGCCTAGGCTTAGATTATTGCTTTTATACTTTAGGTGTTTGCTTGATTTTGGATTAAGTGGTTGTAGTTGGTGGGGGTGGTGGTACTGGTGGTGTTTTGCTTTGTTTTCAACGCCTAGAGAGAATAAATGAATAGCAAAGGTCCTTTTAAGGAAAATGGTTTTTGACTTCTTTCTGTCATAGAGGGAATAACTCAATATCAATAGTCCCTTGGGGAGGGGCATCAAAACAAGCACTTTGTAGGCATGGGCTTCATGACCTTGTTCTTGGGTCACCTGCCCTGCTCTTAAGCAAGGCTGAAATGACTACTCAGCTGTTCATTGTTTCTTTAGTTTCCTTCCCTGGAGTTGCATGTGCATATGGATTGGTACAGGCTGCACAAATGCAGTCTGCAGAGATGTTCACGTGGTTTATGATTCAGCTGTGTCCCCAGAAGTCCATGTATTGGAGCAGCATAGTGCCCAACTCCATATACTGATAATATTTGCATGTAGAACCTCTGAGAGATAACAAGGTTTGGAACTCTTGTAGCAGGCCATGCATGATGGCGCTTGTGACTTCCTAAGATGAAGCAGGGAACTCTGAGCTCACAGGCTCTCGCTGTTTATACACATTCCTTCCTGTTCTACAGCCGGCTAAATGTTTCACTCCTTTGCCTTGCAGTCCTGAGGGTTCAGTCCCCAGATAACCAATCAATAATCCAATGTCATGTATGTTGGTATAGAGAAAGGAAATGGACTAAAACTCATCGATATCTTCAGAACTCAGAGAATCCTTGAAAGCAGTGGCGAAAGGCCGAGACGTTTCTCTAAACTGCGGCCACCTGGCTGAGAAAGCGCACCTGAAGAGCAATGATTGGTTAGCAGCTATCATGCAGTTCACTGGGCCTGTTCAGCAAAGGACGAAAACTGAGGCTGTGCAGTGATCCCAAAGCACAGGGAGACAAAGAGTGCACAGTGCCACGGTCACTTCGGATGCTCTGAGGACCCTTAGTCTTTCTGAGTCCTCACAGTTCATGATCATTAGAATGATCATTAAATAACCCTTTAAAACATGATGGTGTACTTTTATTCCCTTGGAATCGGCCCCTAACGCATGTTTAGTATAAACAGCTTAGGAAGTATGACTAGGGCCAAGCCTGATGACACAGTCCCCAGGATCCGCACTGCAGAAGGGGAGAACAGTTCTAGTTGTTTTCTCTGATTCTAAGTCGGTTATCAGTTTTTTTTGGGGGGGGTGTTGGGTAAGTGCATAAAAATATATAAATTAGTGAAAGTGTAAAACCCAACGTGAAGCTCCACAGCTTCTGAATGGCTATTCTGACCTTATTCTTGAGATGTTTAGACTTTGGGTCTAGTGAATTTATGAGTGTGTGATTGTTTTTGTTTTCAAGTTCTTTTATAATAAAATTTATGGAAATAAAATTAAAATGGAGAGAACAGGCTCCTGCAAAATGTCCTCTGACTCCACAAGCTCAATCATACCACACACATAAGCACACACAAAATAAGTAAAAGAATCGTAAATTCATTTTTAATTTTATTATTCTTGTGTATGTCTGGTGCCCTCCGAGATCAGAAAAGGGTCTAGGATCCCCCTGGAACTGGAGGTACATATGGCTATGAGCCCACCATGTGGATATTAGGAATATCTTAACTACTAGTTATAGTAGTTAGATCTTAACTACTGAGCCATCTCTTTAGCCCCCAATTTTTTTTAAAGAAGCAACAGCAGAGCAGAACAGAGAAAGCTTGCAGAGACAGAAGAGAGGAGCTGATGTAAGGTTGATCACTGAGCCCCTTACAGCAGATTCAGATCCCCCATTCTGCTAGGATGTCTGAAGGGTATAAAGAACACTTCCTGAATGGTTCACAGAAAGACACAGGGTACTACAAATGCAATTGGCTTTCCATATGCACGACACCACGGAGTCAGCTAATCCCAGGTGGGAAGTATTTTGAACAAGCATGGTAGTACACACAAGTAATCCCTACACTTGAGAAGGAGTATGAGGAATGTTAGAACCACACCTACACCACTGAGTGAGACCTTGCCACAAAAAAAAGGACAAAATGTGCACTGAACACACACACACACACACACACACACACACACACACACACACAGAGGGGGGCGAGGGAGAGAGACATACACACACACTTCCTTTCTACTCTTAACAAAGCACAATAATGGCTACTTCCACCACGCTTACAATGCATTGGGTATTACAAGTAATCTAGCCCAGCATGGCAGTGCACATCTTTAATCCCAGTACTCTGGAGACAGAGGAGGTGGAAGTCTGTTAATACCAGGCTAGTCAGGGCTGGATAGTGAGATCCTGACTCAAAAAACAAACACACTGATGTACAAAGTAATCTAGTTCTTTGGTTGGGTTTGAATTTCTTTCCCAAGAGGGTTCATGGGTTTGGTCCTCAATTCATTGATGTTAAGACATGGGGTCTACTGGAGGTCTTTAATTACTGGGGATGCATGCAGAAGGCTGAAGTGATTCTCGTGGGAGCCAGAGCTCTAACAAGAACACTTTGTTATAAGAGCGTCCCAAGCCCCGAACCAGCTTTGGCTTCCCATTTTATGATTCCATCTCTCTCCCTCTCACACATGTTCCCATGGTGGAGCCACCACCATAATCATGATGATACAGACAAGGGGTACTTCACAAGAACTGGTGCTGTGCCATTTGGGGACTGAGTCTCCCAAATTGTGAGCTAACCGAGCCGCTTTCCTTTGTAAAAGCTCAGTACTACTTTTTGTTGCAGTAATGGACAATGAGCCAGTATTAAAGGACTCAGGAGGATGTGTGCAGATTACATTTGAAGGCATTTGAAGGCATTTCAATGTTCCATTCAAATTCTTAATAAAGAACTTGAGCATCTGTAGATTATTAATTTTTTTCAAATACTAATTATTTTTATTTGTATGGTTGCCAGCATGGATATCTGTATACCAGGTGTATGTCCAGTACCTGAAGAAAAGGGTATTGGATCCCCTAGAACTGGAGTGACAGATGGCTGTGAGCTGCCATGTGGGTGCTGGGAATCCAGCCCCAGTCCTCTGGAAGACCAGCCAGGGCTCTCAAACTCTGAGCCATCTCTCCAGCCCTACAACTGAGGATTTTGTCAGTGTGGTATAACAAACTCCCCACAGGTTCTGAGATAACTCTACCCGGGTGCCATTCATTGAAGGGTGTGGCCAGGACTTCTGAACTACGCTTACAAAAAAGAGTGGAGTTCTCAGAATATATGGAGATGAGGAAGAGAAGAATGCAGAAAGGCAATAGGCGGGAGCAGCTAGAGGCAAGCCTATCTGCCATAACTGACTAGGGTCAGAGGGGACTCCAGATGGATGAGGAATGAATGGCCTTAGGCACATTGCCAGAGTGAACCATCCATTAACCCTTCACTAACATCAGCACAATAAACTCACTAAGCGTTCTGTGTGAATAACGAATGTTCCTTTGGCCAGGATGTGATTTTATTTCTGTTAACCATCAGGTTTCCCCTTATTCACTCTTAATTTTTTTGGACTTTTAAAAAAATTTTAAAAAGTGCCTTTAACTTCTACAGAAAAAAGCAGTTAACTATTACACCATGGAAAGGTTTTTATAAGGGTGGGAGAGATGGCTCAGCTGTTAAGGGCACTTCCTGTTCTTGCAGAGGACCCCAGTTAGGCTCCCAGTGCCTGATTCAGATGATTCACAACAGCTGGAAACTCCAGGTCCAGGAGACCCACACCCTCTCCGGGACCTGCATATATGCAGTGCACATACGGACAAAGAGGAACATGCACATACAAACAGGCACATGCACATGCACATACACATGCACAGAAAGGAATAAATGCTTTTTAAAAGGCTTTAATAGATGTTTGCTCTTTGGTGGATACTTCAATACTCAAAGCATATACGAAAAGAACATGTTGACAAAACTGAGTTCGTTACAGTATTACCTAAGCACTTGTGCGCGGTACACCTGTGGGGTGTGGATGCAGTCGTCTCTGCTTGTATGCGGAAGCCGGAGGTCAACTTCCGGAGTCTGCCTCTGTCATCGTTCACCTTATCGTCTCTCACTGAACTTAGAACTGGCCGTTTTGTCTAGACCTGCAGGACCGCAAGCCCTGGAGATCATTCTCTTTCTACTCCTCCCAGCACTGGGGTCACTGGCCTGTGCCACCACACCCGGTTTTGTTATATGCGTGCCTGGAATCTGAACTCAGAATCCTCATGCTTGCATGGCAAGTACTTTACTTGCTGGGCCATCTTCTCGGCCCTTATTTCAACTCTTGACAAATCAGAACCAACTGAATTGCCTGACAGTAAAGAAGGGGTGCTTGTGACAAGCAGCTTCTAAGAGAGCACCCACAGACCTCTCCCATCATAACCCCTCCCTGTGCCATCCCTTTGGTGTATGCCCTGTGGAATAAACCAGATGCCAAAAGTCAAATACCCATTTCTTCCCTTAGACACAATCTAGATGTCTTTAAATGCACGGAAGTAGATGGGGACTATTGAGAGGAGGAACAAGAAAAGGTAACGGGATGAGGATGGTAAGTACGTTCACACATGGATGAAAATGTGGTCATGCAACCCATTATTGCATATAATTAGTACATGGGACAATTAAAAATAATGCCCCCACACTGTCAGGTTCACACTGTGTGGTTCACACTCTCAGGTTCACACTGTGTGGTTCACACTGTCAGGTTCACTTTCAGGTTCACAGTCTGATTCACACTATTGCTTGCAGGTTCACAAGCTTAAAGCTCAAACTTTGATCTGAGACTTTGATTATAAGGAATTGAATCCCCTGTTGGTTCAGTAGATCAGCGATAATAAAATACAGATACGTGTTCATGATAATGGGAAGCAGTGTTCATCTCTGATAAGGAATACAGCTTGGCTGTTAGAGCAAAATGCAGAATAGATAGCAGAGACTGCAGCGCCTGTGAGCTGAGTCTCTAGAAAGCAAGAGTCATTGTGGATCAGAAGAGGACACTTGAGCCCTCATATTCAGGGGCCGAATATTCCTGTATTCTTCCAACTCTAGAAGTACATCACTAACAAATATATTTTGAAGAAAGAAATAGATGTATTTCATTTGCTTAAATTACTCTGGATAAGACTAAAGGCCTGTTGATTCTAATTGGGAAAGAAAAACAACCCCATCAGCTGCTTTGGAGCTAATTCTGCAGCTCTAAAGTAGTAAGTACAGAGTAATTTATACTAATAAGATTATCAAATCTTTGAGGAGCATCTGCTTCTTTTGATGTACAAATTTAATGTTAAATAACAAGTGTTAGAGTACATTTAACTCATTCATGACATTCAAGCCACAGGTGCCGATGTCAATCTCTGATTTTATACATCTTATTTAATCACAAGTAAGAGAATGCTATTCCATGGCTGTGGCATGAAGCAAATGACTGCCATGCATGTACTTTGGAACAACCTTAGAAAGAAGCTGCATTTTACATTGAACCTCTGCAAAGGCTGATGATTGACAGGTTAGGAGAGGCTGGAGCACTGCAGGGTTGAGCCTAATTATGGTTTACCTTGGATTACCATCAGCCCCCTTAGCTGAAGTGATTCCCACTTCTGTTTCTGGTCTAAAAACCTTGGAAACTCATCACACACAGCCGACTGCACTGTATGGAATTAACAGGCCACTGGCTGCTAGTTTCCACCAACCCAAACCCGATCAGACAGCTTCTAAGGTCGACAGCAGGAGCTTCCCACACTGCTGTAGCCTGTCTACCTGATGTTCCCGCCAATGTATTTGAAACTGTTTGTCTCATGACTTTCTTTGATATGTTATTTTTTAAAAAATTAAACCTTCATGAAACTGGAAATTTGGGGTAACCTGAATCAGTTTCTAGGCCATGGTCACTCCTATTTGGCACCAGAATAAACTATTTCTTCTGCTTTTTTATGTAAAAATGGTGTTATTGTTTTTTTTTTTAAAGCAATAGAAGAATGCTTTCCTTTTTCTAAAATTTTCTTGAACAAATTTTTAGTTTGACTGTATTGTTTTAAGCACTAGAAAGGCTGAAGCAGGAGGACCTCAACTTCCAGGCCAGCCTGGGCTACATAGTGAGATCTTGTCTCAAGAGAGGAAAGGCAGACAGGGGAGTATAAAATCTTGTGTGGAAACCCAGAGAGACTATGCAACAAGGAGGGCCCCAATGGGGACACAGGGATCTCCCTGATAAAGGGGAACTGGAACAGAAGATGCAGGAGGGACAGGGAATGATGGGAATGGGAAGAGAAGAGACCAGGAAGGCAGAGAGGCGAGAAGGGAGAGAATATATGGAAAGATGACCAGAATGGGTGGGCATTTAAGGGAGAACCAGCAGATCTAGTGTACTGGAAACTCACTGGAATAATGAAACAAAGAAATGGGGGTCAGAGAGCCTAAACAGGCCATTTCCTGTAACAAGGCAAGGCTTCCAGTAGTGGGACTGGGTTACACCTCAGCCAGAAAAACTTCCACTTGTGGCCTATCCTTCCTGCAGGATCCACTTGGTCAATGGAAGGGCAGAACGCCATGCTAAAGGAGGGAAACCATGACTGATGTATGGCAGGCCAGGAACCAGAGTCTGGACACTCAGAGAGGACTTCTAATGTTATCTTGTTCTCCTCGTGGATTAATGCCTAGCCCAGTCCTCAACAGAGAGGATCCCTATGGAGGCTGAAGGGAGCAGCTGCAGAGGCCCAGGGCCAAACAAATGCAGAGCTCAGGGAACCCCAAAGAGGAAGTAGAGGAAGGATTATAGGAACTAGAGGGGTTGAGGACACTAGGAGAACAAATCTCATGGAATCAACTGACCAACAGTCTTAGGGGATCACAGTGCCTGGAGCAGCAGACATGGAACCTACTGGGTCCCCAAATATGTATTAACTTTTCCTGGTCCGGTGCTCTTACAGAACACATACAGATTGGAATGGGGTGGGGGGTCCCCGAACCTCTTGCCTGCCCTTGAATACCGTGTCTCTGTAATGGGTCACCTAGACCAACACTGAAGTAGCGAAATGTGCCTAACCCTGTTCCATCTTTTTGTGCCCTGATTGAGCAGTAACCCTGGGAAGACTGCTCTTCCTTGGGGAGAGGAGGAGTGGGAATCGGGGGAAGACGGGTAGATCTGGTGGAGATGGAAGATGGGGGGATCTGGGAGGAATGAAGGGAGGAATAGAAGGGTGTTGATTACAATATATGAGGGAAGAAAAAGTCTAATAAATAAGTAATTTTTTAAAATCTTGTGTGGAAAATGAACTACAATTCAGAACTTAGTACATATGGTATTTAAACTATCAATGGATACTACAGCTATTACAGAAAGTAATTATTATAACACTTGCATCATGACTGTTGTGAAGTGAGAAATAAGGACAGGCATGGATGTGCTTCATCACGGAGGTCGGGTGGGAGACGCAGGATGTAGATGTATCATCATGGGGCCTGGCTTCTAGGACAAGAGGCATGAACTTGCTTCATCAACGGTGGCTTATGGTAGATGCAGGATGTGACTGCTGTCATACATGGGACTGGCTTTTGAGAGAAGGGGCTTTGCACAACTGACAGTGGTATACTGAGCATGTCTGAGCCCAGAGGAGACAGCAGATCAAATGAAGAGCTGAGCATCAGCATGGACCCCAGTTCTGGAGGTGAAGCTCATATTCCCCTCCCTGCCTCTGATCTGTTTTATCTCTGCAAGGAAACTTACCAACCTCAGAATCCAAGGAGAGGAGAGGAGACTTCACTGGAGTTGCAGAAGGCTCTCCAGTCATTTAGTCAGTTTGGAGACTGCTAAGGCTGGAAGAGCACAAGCTGTCCATCAATTAAGAGCCTTCTGACAAAACATTCTTACAAAAGCCCCTTACGGCCACTGGCAATGAAAGGACAAATCTAAGCTGCCTAAATTCTCAGTTGCTATTGAAGACAGAGAATTTCACCACTTCCCTTTTCCCAGGCAACTGACTAGAAAGAACGACCTTCACATGTTTCTTGTGTCTTTGAAATGTACCCACACTTCCTTAAATGTTTGGTATTTTCTTTAATTGGTTTGTCAGAGGACAACCTGCAAGAGTCGATATTCACTTACACCAAGATCAACTCAGACTTGGGGGAAGCACTTCCACCCACTGGGCCAACTCACTGGCCCTGGCTACATAGTTAAAAAACTAAATAAGCTTTTTACCAACTTTAAGACACAGGGACTGTCCTTTTCAAGCCCCTACAGCCCTCTGTGAACATCAAGGGAGAGGGCGCAGTTCTTTCTGTTCCCCTGGGACCTTAGGAGCCCAGTGTTGGTGGATGTCTCAGTTCCAAGGCGTGAACCCACATCTGTCATAGAGATGGGAGAAGTTTGTTTTTCCATTGCATGAGCCCAATTAACTAACAGAGGATGAGATGTGTGAGCAAAATCCTCTCGCTGAAGAACTGTCTAGTTATTGCTACATAAGAAGGAGGAGGGGGAGGAGGAGGATGAGCAGGAGGAGCAGGAGGAGGAGGAGGACAATGACAACAGGTAGTGCCTGCTCAACTACTTTATAAATGAGATTCTGCCCTGTCTTTGCGGTCTACCATTGCCTGTCATATGGGTATCACACCACTACGGTTTAATAATTAGTCAACAACAGGACTGCTTTCTTTTTCATTAATTTTGTGGAAAGGTACACGATGGGGGGGTGCATCTGTGCCTCAGATCTCATGTGGAGATCAGAGGACACGTTTCAGGAACCGATTCTCTCTTTCTACCTTTCTGCAGGTTCCAGCCATCATACCCCCAGTCATCAGGCATGCTGAGGCAAATTGCTTTACCTGCTGAAATGTCAACATCGGCCCAAGAGATTTTTTATTGTGTTTTCCAGGATCGGTTACGTACGTACACATGCACAGAAATGGCTGACATCGCCACAGAGCTAACCCTACAACACAAGCTGCACATTTTTAAACCCCCAGAGTAGAAGTGAAGAAAATAGAAGCTTCCACACAAATCTTCTGAAGCCTCATACACAGCTGTGAACTCATCACACTGCCACCATGCTGGGTGAACATGTTGCCCCTGCCTGGGTTCCTAAGGTGGGGGACAGCAACAGGAGATGGAGATGCTCCAGGGTGTGTTGCCAGCAACTCAAGAAGAACAGAAAAACAAGTTTTGTTTGTTTGTTTGTTTGTTGTAAGTAGGAATTATGGGTATTTGGGGGAATGGTTTCCACTACCAAAAAATCATTTACAAAATAAAAGAGTATTCACAATCTACAGAACACTATTACCAGAATTCAAGATGTAGTCTGTTACTTTCTTTCCTTGTAGAGTTTCAGTTGGTGTTTGTTTGTCGTACAGTTATCAAATTTTATATATTGATTTTTTTTAAAAGCCAAATGTTAATATCAGTCTTTTTTTAAACTTCCTGTATCGTGAAAATCAACTGAGTGAATATCACATAACCATTTCTCTTTTAGAGAGCCCTTGAATCACATCTAATTCTGCTGTATTCCAATACCAAGAGTTGCACTGGCAAGGAAATGTGTCTGCGGAAAGCTAAATCTAAGGATATATTGGAAGAAACCAAATGCTTTCACCAGCAACTTTCATTGTGTTCTCCAAGAGGAGCAAATTAACCACATTCTCCTGTGTCTGCAATTTACTCTTTTGTGAAAGGCACTGAGCTCAATCATTCCCTCCATCATCCTTCAAAGACTCCACACACCAGTTTCTCTACAACATTCGTCTCTTCCGCGCCACCTAGTGTTGCAAATGGGTTTCGCCGCTTCGGAAAAACTCAAACTCACTAGTTCCAATTGCCAGCTATCTCAGAGTCATAGAAAACAGCTGGGATCTTGCTGCCATCTGAATTCTGACTCACAGCTTTCCTGCAGCTTCTCAGACTCACCTGGATGTCTGATGGATGATGGCTGTGGCCCAGTTGTCTATGGAAAGCTCCTCTGTGTGTAGCCAAAGTAGAGAGCCACACCTCCACTTACACCAAGACTCCTATGTTTATACATTGTAATAAAAGTTATCACAGGTTGATACAAAGGGACTTGAGATGTTCTATCCTCCCCCATACTTTACTTTGTAGGTCCAATGGTCAATCTTGATTGTCAACTTCACTGGGTTGAGAAGTGTCTAAGAGTAAGCACTCACTCTGTGTGGGTTTGTCAGTAAGGACATTTCCAGATGAGGCTGAGTGAAAAAGAGGACCATCCCAGCACGTGGGATGTGGGTGGCACTTCCCACAGGCTGTAGACACAGCAGAGAGGAAACAAACTCCTCCCACAAGGCTCCCCCTCCCAAGGGTCCCACAATCTCCCAAATAACCAGACCCACACTGGAGTAAGTGTTCAGATATTTGAATCGGTGGGGGACATTTCTCATTCATAACACCACACTGTGTTCCCTGGATCTTCCTTTACCCCTCAGTGCTCCAGTCTCTGGATAGAAACTGGAAGATATTCTTAAGATATGGTTCAAGCACGTCTCATCCCGCCTCAGTGGCCTCCACAATACTGTGGACAGAACGCAAACTCCTTGCAATGCCGCATACAGTTCAGAGAGGTCACCCTGAATTACTCTTCCAGCACCGCCTTCTTTTCATCCTATTACCTGTTACTGTCTCCCTTCATTCTTTACTAACACTATGTGTGTGTGTGTGTGTGTGTGTGTGTACATGTATGCATACATAGACATATAAGTATATATTTGTTGCTGTTGTTGTTCTTAATACACACTGGACCACAACCTCTGAGACATTCGGAAAGATTCATATCACTAAATTCTACCCTCTCGTCACCTGAAACACAGCTGGCACTTAATATGAATTGAGTAAACACTTGTGAGGTGAACAGATATCATACAGGTAATGAAGGACTGCCTGTTGGTAGCGGCGGGGACTTAGAAGCCAGGTTCCAGGAAGAAGTGAACTTCCAGACAAGGATTACAGGAGAGGCCTTCTCTCTGATTTTCTGACCAAACTGAGCGGCATTCTGCGAGATCACATTTGAAAACTCCTAGTGAATGTAGTTGGAACCTGTCTCTGTATAGCGCCACATCTTGTAATGCCCCTTTCAGAGTCTAATGGGAAGAAGAAGCCGTGGGGGGACCAGTTCTGAAACAGCTCAGCAGTACAGGGCGTGCAGAAAAGGGCATCGCGTTTGTGTTATTCGGGATAAAAAGTATAAGAAATTGGCGTACTGCTACAGTGAGGAACAGAAAGAACTGGAGACGGCGTCCTGAGCAATGCCCGATTACAGCATCTAGACCTAAAGTTGAGAGTAACAGCTGACAGACTCATGAGCAGACAGGAAAGCAAGCAGAGGCCTGGGGTGCAGCCGAGTGGTCCAACACTGGCCTCACTGTGCTTCATAGATTCAGGGCCGCTGAGGAGTCAAGTGAGGCAGAGAGGGCGTGTGAGCCCGCAGAGGTGGCTCAGCAGGCACCGCACTGGCTGCTCTTCCAGAAGACACAAGTTCAATTCCCAGCTCCCACATGGCAGCTCACACCCATCTGTAGCCTCAGTTTCAGGAGCTCTGATGCCTTCTTCTGGCCTCTGCAGGCACAAGGCACACATGTGGTTCACAAACATGCGTATAAAATGAATTGTTTTAATTTAAAATTTTTTTAAACATTAAGAGACAAATTAGTCATAGGTGAGCCTGGTGGCCCAGGCCTTTAATCCCCGCACTAAGGAGAGGCAGGTGGGTCTCAGAGTCAAGGCCAATCTGGCCTACAGAGGAAGTTCTAAGACATCCAGGAATACACGGAGAAACCCTGTTTCTAAAATTAAAAAGAAAATCTACAAAAATGAGTTGAAATATACCAGAGAAATGGGAGAGTTGGAGGGTAATACAATTCAGTGTGGTTTGTAGGATAGACTTTGAATACGTTACAAGTTAATATGATGATTCTTTTAAACAGAATGAAGTTAAACCAGACCAACATTTCTGTTATACAAGATAGAAAAATCTGGGAATTTAAAACTATTATATATTTAGGGGATTTGGAGAAGGAACAAGATGAGGTAGAAGTCAATGGAAAATCAAACTGCTCTGCAGAGAGCTATGGATATCAGCTGCTCACTGCGCAGACTCATGTGCGCATGCAGGGAACGGATCAACTATAGAAGCGAGCAAGAAAATGGAGCCATGTGGGCGGATCCAGGACCTCTGCAGGGAAAATTAGGGTCTTAGAATAACAAACAGAAAACATTTCGTATCTCACACATTCAGCATTTTCGTTATGAAGATAATTGAGTGTATTATAAATATATTTTAATATAAACTTAAACACAGGGATTAGTAAAAGGGGGGCGGGAACTCACAAAGAAAGTCAACACACTCGCTAGTCTGGAAGACACGCTCAAGTGTGGATGTGAGATACTGGGGTGTAAGTCAGTCACCCAGACAGGCTTTTCTCCTCCACTGACATTTGACAAGTTGTAAGGACATCCCAAAGACCAGGAAGGTAGACAGACAGAAATGCAGAGTGACTTACTGTGTTCAGGAAACAGGACCCCAAGGCAGGAAAGAACGCCTCAAGCACACAGTCATCTCCCGGTCCCTCCACTGATAGCGGCTACCTAGAACTCCGGGCTCTGGAGCCTGGATAAAAACCTGTGGAGGAAAGGCCTGCACCATTTTGAGTCTCGGGGCTGAGGTGGAGACCAACATGGTTTGCCATGAGAAACATGGAGTGAGCTGCGCCTTCTGAGAACGTGTTAAATCGAGGGGGAAACTGCAGCCCAGCCCCGATTTTGGTTTGACCTGTACTCCAGCCTCTGCCTAACAGAGGCAAAGGAACCCACTCCAGAGGAAGGTCATGTCCTTGTCTTTATACTGGAAGTTTTTCTGCAGCTTTCCTTTCCTGCTGCCTGTAGTCAGCTTGATGTACAGCTCGTCCTTGTAGCTCCAAATCCCAGTACACGGAACAACACGCAGTAATCCTTCAAAAAGTGCAGCCAGCAAGAGAACTCAGTAGATAAAGGTGCTGGCCACCCAACAATGTCAGCCCAAGTTTGGTCCCCAGAACTAAGAACCCCAGCAAAGGTGGGAGGGGAAAACCAACTCCACAAAGTTGTCTTCTGACTTCTACATGCACCATGACACACATCATACACACAGAATAATGATGATATATAATTAAGCAAAATAAGAGTTTAAAATTGTTTACAGAACTTGAAACAATTTATATTCAATAAATCAATAAATCATCCTACCTCAAAACCTAAAGACTCAAAAAGTATACACATTTATTAATGAGGTTTTTCTGCTTTGTATGCTTTTAAACACACTGAGAATGTTTTCTAGAGCCTTCTTGTAAATTATTTTCTGGTTCACACAGTTTCCTATTGCATACTTAGCCAGCCTTACAGAAGTTAAGGACTCTGGTCTGTCCCGCTGGTTCCACCAGGGGGTAGCATTGGTGAACTGGTCAAATGCCTGGAGCCCCACAACTGCAGAGAATGATGTGTCACTTCCTTGCCTTGATGATATTATTGTTTTATTATTATTATTATTATTATTATTATTATCATCATCATCATCATCAAACTTGAGAGTAGATGAGCATCTGCTCAGGCAAAGAGTGAGGGGATTTTTGTTCCCAAGTAAAAATGCAGTGTGGGCAGCCCTCCCCTGTGACTTGGGTTCTGAGTACATTAGGGATGAACAGAGGAGAGGTGTATATTCCTACGCAAAACACAGCACTCATTCACAAAAGGGAATAAGGCAATAGCTTATATTAAGGAAATAATAATTAGGGAGCCAAATCTGAGCGGTCCTGGCCCAGGAACCCAGATTCAGGTTACCCCGCGTTACATGATCCAATATGAAGATGATTCCATACTTTTTAAAGAACAAAAGAAAGTCAAGGCATTCTTCAAACGGAATGGTGGAAACACTGGGTAGGTTGGTTACAGCAAAATGAGGACATCCCTACTGTCAGCCTCAGATGCTGCCTGGTGTCATTCTAAGCTGTTGGGTTAGTGGAAGCTGGAGGGCCCTGGTTTGAATGAGAATGGCCCCCATAGGTCATATATTGAATGTCATATATTGAATGCTTAGTCACCAGGGAGTAGAACTGTTTGGGAAAGACTAGAAGATGTGACCTTGTGGGAGGAGGTGTGCCCCTGGGGGTGGGCCTGGAGGATTCACAAGCCCACAGTAAGCCCAATCCCCATGCCCCTCTCTCTGCCTGCAAATTATGGATTAGATGTGAGCTCTCAGCTACTGCTACAGGACCATGCCTGCCTGCTGGCCGCCATGCTTGCCTACCACGGAGATCATGGACTCACCCTCTGAAACTGTAAGCCAGCCCCAATTAAATGCTTCCTTCCCTTGGCCATGCTGTCTCTCCACAGCAATAGAACGATGACGAAGTCAGCTTGTTTGTACGTCTCAATTCTGAGGTCCACGTTGTCTGAGCCCTCTACAAGCACATCCTGGTTTTCCCTCCACTGCCAGACCCTGAGCCGGCTCAGAGTGCAGTCCCCAGCCAGCTTGAATTCCCTCCCAGGGGATTGAGAAGACTGTGAGCAATGAGGCTCCTGCTCCAGCCCCATGATCCCTGTGTTGATGTAACTGACATACGAAAAATATAAATGTACATAGCTTGTCTATTTATTTTCTCTGCTTGTCTACTTCTTGATGACAGAGATCATAAAAAAATGATTACAACTTCAAGATGAACTATTGAAAGGAATTTATTTTTTTGTCTTAACCTTCTATTGCCATCTAATGATTTCTAGTACTACAAAACAAACAGACTATGACATTGGCAGGGGTGTGGTTGCGAGCGTGTTGGTGCACACGTGGAGGTGAGGAAACCATACGTAGATGTTGGTCTCCCCTACCCTGCGGGTCCCAGATATTTATTCAGCTCACCATGCTCGATGGAAGGAGCCCCGACACACTGAGCCGTCCTGCAAGTCTCAACACTTAAATTCTATCTTTAAAAAAAAGTCCTAAACGAAGAAAATTAAAGACTTAAATAATTCCAGAGGTAAGTGTAACATTATTATTTCCATGTTGTTGAAAATGAAAGGTTTAGCAAGTGTAAAGAGCCCTGAGTTCAATCCCCAAGACGGCAGACAATCACAACAAGAAGAAAGGGGGTGACCCTGAGGTAGACGTGCAGCATGATGTCGCCAGTGAGTTTCTTTTGTTGTGGGATCAGAAAGTGAACAGACTCACATGCTTTAAACACAGAGATTTTATTCGGTGATCAAAAAAATGTAAAACTCTGATCAAAAAGTGAAAGGCAAACAGAGATTTTCAGACTGATCAATAGAGGACGACTGCCTTACCAAGACTGCAGTCTGGCTCACCGGAAGAAGACATCAGAAGACACTATGCGAGGCAGGTACCACCATGGCTGCTCCATTGAGACTCTCAAGGCTCCTTGAAAATGTCTGAGTTCTGGATCATTCCAAGTGTTTGCTGGGTGTATGCATACAGTACTCCGCATGCACTACCCTTGTGAAGTAGGTGCTCAGTTCTCCCTGAAGGATGACCTGGCAGTGCTCACAGTAACTGGGATGATAAGTGGTCAATGTGCAAGTTACGTTGTGGTGCTCTGCTCATACCTGACAGGAGCAACTTACGGAGGGAAGATTCATTTGGGCTCACATTTCCAGAGGTCCAATCCATTATGTTGGGGAAGGCATGATAAAATGGCAGCTCACATCATGGTAAGACTGAAAGTGGGGGGAAAGGAGGTACAGGAAGAGACCAGGGCAAGAAACTGTCCCCAAAGACCTACCTACAGTAACCTACTTTCCCAAAGTAGGCCCCACCTCCTGCCTACCACCACTTCCCAATAAGGAGGACATCTCATGAAGCCAGCCCTTATGATCTAACCGTCTCTGGAATCAGTCTAACTGACCCTTGCAGAGATGTGCTTAACCGATCGCTTGCGAGTTCCTTAATCCAGCCAAGTTAACAACTGATATTAACCTTCATGGTGGCACAGTTCTACTCATGAATACATGCCCTAGAAAAGTGTCTCACAAGTTCTTAACACTCACAGGACTGTTATATATCCTAAGGGACTACTGTTGCACTAAATACCCACTGCAGGACAGCGGAGACGGAAATGGTAGTGGATGCTCACCAGAGGCAAATATACAGAGTTGAAAGCAGCAGATGAAATACCCACATACATTTAAACTTGCAAATGTGAAAAAAAAAAAAGCTTAATAAACAGGACCCATGAACTGGGGTTGGACAGTTAGTCACACTTCCTGCTCGGCCGAGGACCTAACTCCATGCCAGGGAGTTCATGCTTCCTCTAACATGAGCTCCTAAGGACCTGATACTCTCTTCTGGCATCCACGAATACCAGCACCCATATGGGATTCATTCACACTCATATACAGACTTACACTTACATAAAAATTATACTTTTTTTTAAAGAAAACAAACTGGTGCTTTCTATAGACAGTGAAAATCTATGCACACGCACCCCAAGAACATATCATAAAAGACTAGCTGGTATAAAAATGCACATTTAAATTAAACTGTCAGGAATCTCATCCCCAGCTCTGCAGCAGAACACGTCTGTGGCCTCCCTTTCCTCTCTGACTCCACCCCCAGGGGATCACAAACATCTTCCCCTCCAATCTTCCCCACCACAGTATCCCAGCCTCCAACACCAGCAGGCATTCCCTGGGAACACATCAGCTGAGCAGGCCAGGCAAAGAGGGAAGCTAAGTGAAGACTTCCCTGCTCCATTGTCTCCTCCAAGCCTAACCTGGAAGTCTCAGACCTAGCTCTGCACAGAGCACCTGCAGCAGCCTTCCTTCCCCCTCTGCCCACATCCCCTGTGGGTCCCACAGACCTTCCCCTCCTAAACTCCCTCCCCCAATGTGTTACTTTATCACTGACTCCAAATCCAGCAGGCACTTCCTGTTCACCCACAGGCCACTCCTGCCATGGAGTAGCCAGGCCCTCTGTAAGTCTTCGCTCTCCTTCCTTTCCTCTAGGTCCAATCCCCAGTCTCATCCTCAGTGCTGTACCAGGCCCTCTGGAGTAACCTCTCTGCACTGTCTCCCCCCATTCCTAGGAGACAAAATGAGCAGATCCTGATTGAATACTCAGCTGTCTCCCTCCTGTGAACCCCTTCAGACCCCTAGCCTCTCCCCGTTCCTAAGGAACATCTCCCAATACCTAGAAACACATTTTATCAGGAACGACCAGAGGCCAAACCTATCAGGTTCAAAGATAATTTCCTACCAGGCAGCACACAGCCATCAAACTCTCTGATAATCCAGAGAGGAAACAGAAACAAAGAAACAAAACACACACACAACAAATCAGATCCAGAAATCAGCACCCAGACCTGTAATCATCCCAATCCCAGATGCCTAGACACCAGCATAACAGCACAATGGCTGAGATCAGTAACTCAAGTGACAGCTCTTGCTGGTGAGGATGTGGAGCAAGGGGAACACTCCTCCATTGCTGGTGGGACTGCAAACTTGTGCAGCCACTATGGAAATCAATATGGCGGATCCTCAGAATGCCAGGAATGGATCTAATACAGGATCCAGCCATATCTCTCTTGGACATAAACCCAAAGGACACTCCGTCTTACCTCATGGACCCTTGCCCAACCATGTTCACTGCTGCTCTATTCATTCTATCCAGAAACTGGAAACAGCCTACATGTCTGTCATTGGAAGAATGGATAAAGAATATGTGGTACATTTACAATGATGTATTATTCAGCTGTTAAATAAAAAATGACATTATGACATTTGCAGGCAAATGGATGGAGCTAGTAGAAATCATCCTGTGTGAGATAAACCATAGCCAGAAAGGAAATATGGTATGTATTCGCTAATATGCAGATATTAGCTGTTAAATAAGGGATAACCAACTTACAACAACCTACATAGACACACAGAGGTGACATACGGAGGAAGGGCTGGGGGCAGGGAGAGAATGCATGGTTCTCCCTGGGAGGGGAAGAAGAATAGATGTTAAGGGAGGCTGGTCAGGAAGGGAACAGGAAGATAAGGTGGGGAGAGGAAAGGAAGATAGGGTTGATGGACAGAATGCAGGGAGAGACAGCCAGAATTGAGGGGCATTTGAAGGATGGTGTAGAAAGCAGTGGAAACTTCCTAACATATATGAAGGAGATCCTAATGAGGTCTTCTTATATTGGGGGATATATAATCCCAACTGGCCATCTCTTGTCTCCAAACAAGATTTCCAGTGGGTTGCATTCAATTGAATCGTTGGTCAAAGGGTTCCACGGAAATCCCCAAGCAACACAGGTTGTGGCTAAGACAATAGGCTGCTCTCCACAAACTGACAGCAGGGCCCATTGCTGGGGATAACACACACACACACACACACACACACACACACACACACACACAAACTCAATGAATATTGCAAGGTCCAACTGGTGCCTACATGGAACCTCCACACTCCCATTCTAGTCTCCTTGGTGCACGGAGGTTCTCTGAGGGTTACCCAAGGAGAAAAGTAAACACCAACCCAGTCACAAAACCTTTGACCTACAATCTGTCCTTCCTGCAAGATTTGGTGACACAGAATTTGTGTGAGTAGCCAACCAATTTCCGATTGGGCTTAAGGCCCACTCCACAAGATGGAACCCATACCCAACATTTCTTGGGTGACCAAATTCCAGAGATCCAAGTTCAAACCAAACACTACTGGTCTAAAAAAAAAGTATCAATCAAATGACTCCTAGTGATATCCTGCTATATTCATAGATAGGTGCCTTATCCTGTCATCCTCAGAGAAGCTTCCTCCTGCAGCAGACAGGATCAGAAGCAGAGCCCCACAGCCAGACACTACCTGGAGAGAGAGGCCTTGGAACACTCAGCTCTAACTGGGATGTCCTCAGCAGATACCCACCCCACCCCAGAGCTCAGGGAACTCCTCCGAGGAGGAGTTGGAAAGAGTGTGAGAGCCAGAGCGTTGGATGGAGGACTCCAGGAGAACAGGCCTTCTGAATCAACTAAGCGAGGCTCACATGAACTCACGGAGACTGAAGCAGCAAGCACAGGCCTGCAGGTTTCTGCACCAGGTCATCTGAGTATACATTACAGCTTTCAGCTACAGAGTGTGTGAACGAGTGGGTCTCTCATTTGGTGCCTGCTCTTGGGCTCTTTTCCTTCTGATGGGCTGTAGTGTCCAGCCTCAGTGGGATGTTTTTTTGCTTTATCTTACTGTATTTTATTTTGTTGTGCTTAGTTGTTATCTCTTAGAAGCCTGTTCTTTTCTAATAAGAAACAGAAAGGGAGTGGATCTGGAGGGGAGGGGATGTGGGGAGGAGCTAGAAAGAGTAGAGGGAGGGGGAACTTGTAATCAGGATATATGATATGAGAAAAGAATCTATTTTCAATCAAATGAAAAGATAATCAGGACTGAGTAACAGCTCAGTTTGGCAGAATGAATCCCAAGAGCGCACAGTGCCCCAGGTTTAATCCCCAGTGCTATGAAGAGGCACACACCTGTAAACCCAAATCCTGGAGATGGAGGAAGGAAAATTAAAAGTTCAAGGTCATGCTCAGCTACATAGAGTGTTAGGGGTCAGCTTGGGTTACATGAGACTGTGGAGAGAAAGAAGAGAGAGAGGAGAAAGGAAAGAAGAAAGAGAGGAAGGAAGGAAGGAAGGAAGGAAGGAAGGAAGGAAGGAAGGAAGGAAGGAAGAGAGGAAGGAAGGAAGGGAGGAAGGAAGGGAGGAAGGAAAGAAGGAAGGAAGGAAGGGAGGAAGGAAGGGACGGAGGGAGGTGAGTAGAGAAAATGCACTAATGAATGGGGCCTGTGAGTGTGGTTTAGTTGGTAGAAGCTTTCCTAGCATTTGTGAAGTGCTGGATTTAGCTCATCACCTCATTAACAGGACATGGTAGTCAATGCTTGTAATTCCAGTCCTTGGGAGGAGGCAGAATGATCAGAAATACAAGGTCATTGTCATTTGCCTGAGCTTCTTATATCTCAACACATACATACATATATGTCTTAATTAAATAACATTTAAACACTAATGGGAGAACTTCAAGGGAATTGGAAAAAACAGATTAAGATTGTGATAACTAACAACTTTTATAATTACATTAAAAAATAATCAAAATACTATCAAACACTGTCAATAATTTGGCATCAACTCAACTCATTCCCTGTTTAAATATGAAAATCATACGACATTTAAATGTCCCCTTGGTGTAGTTAATCCAGACATAGATTGGAGAAGTACAATCCCAGGGCCAGAGGCACGGCTTAGTAAATTAAGGAGCTTGCTGCCAAGCCTGATGACCTGTACACCCAGAAAAGACAGGCTGAGGTAGCACAAAGGCAAGTCAAAGATCAGCCTGGGTTAAACAACGGGATCTCGTCCCCAGAAGACAAAAGTAAATAAATAATAAATTAAATTAGGTTCGCGATTCAGCTCTGCAAGAATTAGCAGGCTGTCTCAGACTGTGCTGCAGCCTCGCTGAGGTCTCCAAAGCCAAGCAATGCAAAAGAGCCAGGCAGAGTAATGTAAATTATCTAGGTATTCACGAAACAAGAGGACACTGTCTATAGTGAATGGAAACTACCAAGAACTGGATAATTCCTCCTACTTCAACCTCCACATGTTTACCTGGTTAGTCAAAATTCAAGGAATTTGGCGGTACCTTCAAAACGATAAACAGAAAGCACTCCTACATGAATAGATTTTGGTCTCTGACTGCAGCGCCACAGTAGAACACTATGGAAAGGTGCCTTCAGCAGCAGCTTGGGTCATTCACCCCTTTGCCTAGGCGGGTTGAGGAGCTAGGGACTTAGAGAAACATGAAGCCATGGCACTCTGCCTGTCAGTCTCCCAATCGCTGGCTCCAAGGCAAGCCTATTCAGAGCTTCGCACACCATCCAATCAGAACCCAGAATGGCTGTGGGTCCAGGCACTGGGCAACTTTGCTGCAATGGCCTCTACTTCTGCCAGCACATCCAACACTGTAGGGGTGAGAACCCCAGTGCAGTCACACTGCTGCTCTCCGCCGATGGCACGGAGCCGTCGCTGAAGTTTAGGGGGAACAAAACCACTGTCAAGACTCAGGTCATGGCTGGAAAGGTGGTTCAGTGCTTAAGGGCACTGCTTGCTAACACAGAGGACCCTGGTTTGCTTCCCAGCACACACATGGCACCTGTGAATATCTGTAACTCCAGTTCCAGGGCATCTGGTGACCATTTCAGGATTCCACCACCAGGGGGCATGCATGTGATGCACACACATACACGCAGGCAAAATACTAACATTAAATAAATCTTTTAAAAAAAAAAAAAATGTCGAGGAACCAATAACAGAAACTGCAAAGAAGGCCCAGATGCGTCTAGAAGGAGATGCTGCAGAAGTGGGACTCAAATGACCCTGAAGCAGACTGAACAAGACAAAATCTACACAGCAGAGAGACGTTCACAGTATCTCCAGAATCCACGTTGCCGCAGAAACTGCTGAAAACCATGGCTAATATCAGGAAGGAACCTGGAAAGGAAAGAAGCTCAAGCGATCAGACAGTATCCACCAGGGCATCCTTCATCCCTTCCCTGGAAGAAACCAGAGAATCACCAGCAGGCACCTCATTCTGGGAAGGATGAGGTTCTGGGACTGTGTCCTACATTCAGGAGCCTTGATGTGATCGTCCCTTACTTTGCTGGTCTTCTGAATGATTTTTCAGTTAGAAAAGCCTTCTTCATACCATTAATAATATGCTGAGAAATCTCTTAGCTCGACACAGAATGTCATGGTTCTGGTTGAGATTGTTCATGGTGATTAAAGCTTTCCCCCTATTCACCCACTGTGGAATTGGCTTTCAGGGGGTCCAGTCAAGATTGTATGCATGTGGCTCTAGAGCAGGGAGCTCTAGGCTGAATTCACTGCAGGAGGTCTTTGAGGAGGTGTGGATGCTAACAGGGTTGGTAGGAAAGCTGAGTAGCCAGCCCACTTGCTAGCATTTTTTTTTTAAACTGAAATGTGGCCTTTCAGAAAAGGGCAGAATTAAAGCATCCAGAGATATCCTTTAAATGGCCTGTGAGTTACCTTTTTAAAAGGGAAGACGTAAAAGGGGAGAAGGAGGTAGAGGAAGAGGAAGAGGACTACAATGCAGGGATTGGGGAAGGGTCAAAAGAAAATCTCCGTTCTTGCAGCTTCTGAGTTCATACCAAGGTGGGTCTCAGAACAGCAGCTCCAGATCAGAAAGTTCCAGGCAGCTACAGAACCTTGCCCAGGTGGAGCTTGCCCAGCATAAATGTCTGCATGGACTGTACTTCAGACTCCAGTAAAATGCAATTCCTACAGGGTAGGACCTTGTTACCAAGTGTCTTAGTTTGCAGGAGTTGTTATAACAAGATGCCCTAAGCTGGTATGGGCCAAGGATAGACATGAAAATTTGTACAGAGACGCTGGTTTGAGTCTCTCCTCAAATCGGAATAAGCATTGTGATTTAAAGAATTTAGAATTAGAGGAGCTACTCCTGATTGAAAGTGGGAGGAGAGCCTCACTCAGAGAGGGATCCTCCATTATGGACTTGTTTGGATTTACAAATGACTAGGTGATCCACAGGTGGGTGGATCTGTAACTGCATTTCCAGAAACAAGTAGACCACAAGGACCATCATCAACGAAAGGATTGCTAACCAGATGGATTCATAGTATGATTTCATTATTGAGAGGTGGTGCAAAACGGTACAGGGGGCGGGGACTTGGCTGGAGGAGGTCCACAGCCCCCTGGCAGCATGTCCTTGGGACCCTTATCTTCCCATGCACCCTGCCCTCTGATTTTGGTTGCCATGAAGATGTCTTCCACCACACATTCCCCCTGCCTGGATGATATGCAGAAGTCCATAGGAGCACACCCCCACAGAGTCCCTGAATCTGTGATGTAAAGTCAACCCCCCTCTTTCAAACGAACAAGAAAAGCGTTACACACGAAATGGGAGCAGATGGTCTGAGAGGATGCAGTGTTTCTGGGGTTCAGATGTGAAGGGGAAATAACAAGTGATCCTTGCTACTTCCTCCTCTGGAGTCTCACAGTCTACCTTTCAATCTCCCCTCTTCTTGTAAATCCTTTTCAAACCTCAACAATAATCAGAGAGCTGAGTGGCTCCCACAGTAATGAGAGAGAATATTATACAAGTGCCAAAAGTTCAGAGAATACACTGGGAGGACTTCGGGGAGAAAATAAGAGAGAGAGAAAGTAAGAAAGGGGGAGAAAGTTTAACGGCTGTACCCATACCAGACACAGGACAATGCCACTTGGTGACAGTCAGATTAAGGGACTTTTTGCCAATGGTTAAGAGCAGACTCATACCACAAAAAGCCCTTGAACCTGGAGAGAGGCAGGGTAGGGTTTATGAAGCCCCAAAACCACCAGTTACATCATGGAGGAACAGGCTAGGGGAGGAGGTGGCAGAGAAGTTTCTGTTAACAAGGGTTCAAAAGCTTCAGGTGATTTAAAACTTTGCGGTATGTTATAAAGCAGTGGGCCTTTAGAAACTGCAGGTCCAGCCATGTAGAATGTTCTGCTCACCAGGATGTGGTTATCGGGGGTTGGGGAGCAGTTAGTGAAGCACAGATGGGGTTAGCTAAAATTAGCGACGAGAAGATGACATCAAGTTTGAAGCCTACTTTTTCTAAATATATAGAAAAATGTTTGCTTGTTTGTTTGTTTGCATTTAAAACACTTAAAGAAGTAGGGAAAGAGCCAAATGTATAAGAGTGTCAGTCACAGGGAGTCACACTCAGCTTTGCAAGCAAGGTCATCTGAAATGTGTTTTGTTTCAGACAGAGTATCACCAGGAAGCTCAGCTAACTGCAAAGTTCAGGTCTTTGCCTCTGCTGTCTGTCTATCAGATGATGGGATTTCCAGTGTCTGCTACCACGAAGATGGTTTGCTTTTGTTTGAAAGAAGGACTCATGTAGCCCAAGCTGGCCTCAGACTTGCTAGACAGCTGAAGCTGGCCTTCAACTCGGGATTTTCATGATTCTCCTGTTTCCATTTCCCAAGCACTGGCATTATCGGTGTGCACTACCTCACCTGGCTCAATCTTAGCCTTTTGGTGAGATTGTTCAAAATTATCAGTGGGTTGCTATTGCATATGCAGATGCCCAAAGAGACAAATATAAAGACACTTGATTTTTGTTTTTCACAAATACAGACGACTAACAATCTCATCATACTTATATAGGAACATTTATGAGAAAAAGAATTTTCAAAAGTCTTAGATGACTTGATATCTCCAATATTGGAAGATGAAAACAGGATGTTCGACATAGTGTGTGACAAAATCAACAATGGCAATTTAAATTGAAAAGAAAAAACTTTAAAAAGAAGAAAATTAGCACTTGAATAAGTGTGTTACACGTAGAGTTTATATACAGCTGAGTAGAGATATCCCACAACAGTGGGGACTGTCACAAAAGGTAGTGTATTCTGAAGTCTTGCATTAAGATAAATAACTTTTTTTCTCTTGTCCTTTTTTCATTCTTTCAGGACATTGCTGAGGATATTCTTTTCCTTTGAGGGCATTCTCTTTGGAGAATATGTTTGCATTAATTATCTGTGTGGGATTATCTTTCTAAAATCCTTCCAGGCTGCATTACACAACAACCTGAGCATGTCCTGTTTAGCTTTTCTGTCTGTGGTATTTGCAGTACTTGGAAATGTCCTATACACTTAGCCACATACACACCACATCTCTAACAGCTACAATAATCGAGCTCACCCAACAAAACAACCTCTTATGTATCTTTCTGTACTGGACACACAATTTTTTTCCAAAGGTACACTAATATCACTGGCCTCACCAGATACATGACTTTGGGTTAAAAAAAAAAAATCTTAGAATCGATCACCTACAAGGAATTCCAAAACAGACAGAGTGTTGTAAATTGCTTTTTTCCCCATTGTCATATCAAGTAGCCTACCCACGCATCTGACTTTTCCACTAAATGCATGAGGCTAAGTGAGTAAGGAAAAAAAATCTTTTCATAAAGTCTTCAGACTGAAGTTTAGAAGCCTTGATTGCAGGCTGAGCAGTTGCCCCCATGAATGGATAAAGCCAGAAGATCAGGCTTTATATCCCCAGCACCCAACTAAGGATGTGGCTTCAGTGTAGCCCCACCCTTCTGGAAGAGGGGGTGAGTGAGGTGGACTCTAAGAGCTCACAGCGCGCCTAGCAGAAATAGCAAGATCCAGGTTCAGATAGAGACATCTGACCGTCAAACATGCATGCGTAGGTAAGAATATGAATCACCCAAATAGACGCCTTGACTGTACCTAACTTCAAATCTGCTTTACGGGTTTGGAATTCAACTAAAGTCTGTTCTTTTGGGGTTGGGTTTTTTGTTCAAGACATGGTCTTTCTATGAAGCCCTGGCTGGCCTGGAAATTGCTATGTAGACCAAGCCGACCTTGAACTCACAGATATCTACCAATCTCTGACTCCTGGGTGCTGGAATCAATAATTATGCTACCATGCCTGGTTCAAATCCATTTTCTACTGCAAAGTCCAACAACTCTTAAAGAAAACATTTATAAAGTCAGACAGTAGGAGCCAGACATGACATGTGAGAGGCAAAGGCAGGGCTACACAGTGAGTTCCAAGACAGCCAGGGCTGCACACTGAGGTGCAGTCTCAAAAAAGTAGTTGGAATGTAGAAAGGTAACTCAGTAGTGAAGCTGGGGCTTCATATACAGAAAACAAGAATGAGCATTCAAGCTTTCCTGAGATGAACCCTCAGCCACACATATGGGGCAGGTCTATGTCTATCAAGCGTCCCTCAGAGGAACTCTCCTCCCTCTGGTCTAGGAGTCCTTCACCTTCTCCTCTACAACACCACTCCATCCCAGAATGCATTAGACTTCACTATTTTCCCCAATGTTGGACCAAAGCGTAGATCCACTTCAATGAGTAATTCTTCTCTTGAGGCAATCAACTCCAGTGTCCCTCAGCTTGCTTCTGTATGCATAGGACTGCCAGGTTCAAAGGAAACTTCAGTTCTCCTAAGTCTGAAAGGCAGTCCAGATGTACAGAAGTGAGCTCACCTGGGTCTAAAGGAGGATTTCTGGTGGGCAGATAAAAGCCAGCATTCCTTGGGAACTTGTAGAGCCAAGTCCTGCCTGCCAAGAGGAGTCATTTCCCTCTCCTCCAGCAAAAGGGGCACATGGTTCTCAATTACGATATCCTATCCAAATTTGAAGGACAGTGCTAGCCGTCAGACTCCCTCAGCCCCAACTCACAAGCACGGTTTATAGAAGCCCCCAGGACAGTCTCCAGGCCCTTCTCTTCCCCGCGCTACTGACCCTTCTTATAAGCCAGCTATTCTCACTGTTTTGGCTCCTGCTCCTGCTCCTGCTCTGGCTGCTGCTGTTCTCACTGTGCTTTCTCTCTCTTCTCTATCCTGGTTCTTCTCCCCTCTCTCGAGATAGCACTGGCCATGTCTAGTCTACAGGCCAGGTCCAGCCTACTTCTTTCTCTCTCTTCTCTCAACTCTCCCAGATGCCTCTGGCTGTTCTCAATGTGTCTCACTGAAGCCTTCCCCTTTACCATAGCATGGAGCAATCATGTCACCGATTTATTGAAGCACTACTAAATTAACCAGAAGAGAATTAAAACACAGGGCTGAGGTTTCTGTATCCCAGTGATTAGATGGCACCAAGAGAAGCATAGGTGCGTGCCCTTTCGTGATTGGGCCTTGCAGGGAGGCTATCAGGAAATTCAGAGAGTATGTGTCGGTCTCAAGAAATCACCACCCCAGAGTACAGAACATGAGCATTCAAGCCTTCCCTTCCAATCAATGCCTTTTACATTCCTCTTGCAGCAGCCAGCAATCCCCTCAGGAGCTGTTTGATGCCCCGAAGACTGCAGAGGTGAACTGACCTGACGAAGCAGAGTACAGAACTTGGGGACACAATACTGGTGGCCAAGGCTGATTCTCTCTCCTGCGAGCCTCCCTCACATTGAAGTATCTAGGAGATTTCAGCTATCATTCACTGGACTCACACATTTCTGTCTCCCCAGCTTCCGGTCACCCAGGGGATTCTCTCTTAAACCATTTTGGTCTCCAGTTCAGCTGTGAAGGTTCCCTGTGGTTGAGAAACAATCTCAACTAAATTCAGGTGTTGCTTAGGAACAGGACTATGTTCTGAGAATTACTTTATCTGATGATTTTTGTCCTCTTTTTAAATTTTTTTTTATCATTACATGTATGCATAAGTACGTAGACATATAAGCAAAACCTGCTGAGTCCTTTAGTGTTGACTGCATGTATATGGTTTCAGGGCTGACCATTTGGAATTTGATAACCAATTGAGAGAGTTCATCCTGAGGATGAGTAATTCTCCCTCTCAACAGTTGATAGCTGCCTATAGTTCTTTGACTAAGGGTGGGGTCCTGTGAGATTTCCTCCATTTCCTATTTGTATTTTCTTGGTGGTGTGTTTGTTTGGGTCCTATTAGGCAGTCATACTGTTGAAATAGTGTAGCTAATTGCTACTGTGTAAGTCTGCAAGAAAGACAAGGAGACATTTTCATAGACACAAACCTGCCAGAAAGGTTAGTGGAGGGACAGCATATTATGGTAAGCCCAGTCCAGGACAGTGGAACCCCAATGTCTGGTGGCAGGTTTTGGTTAATACAAAGACACCTGGGATGTTTTGTTGATACAAAAACCCCACCCTCTCTGCCAGAGGCTTATTTGCATAATGAAAGAAACCTGTAGCTTAGTCCTATCCCACAATCCTTTAGGATGGGAACTATGTCACCTTTATGGTGGGAGAGCATAAAGCCCTAGAGGATTGTTCTCCCTTTGTCTTCTGAGACTGTGGGAGAAGGACTACAAGAATTCCTCCACAGCAATTTTGCTGTTCATGTGGAGATCTCACAGTGCAAGTTCTTTGACCCACAATGACTCTGCCAGAGAGCCATGAGCAGGTGCAGGTCATGAGGAAGCAAGCATCTGAATCAAAGATTTACATCAAGCCAACAGCTCTGCAGCTGTTTATCTGCAGATAAAAACAAGCAGCCAAGGCTTAGGTAGCCCTTCCCCCAACAGTGTACAAGCCCAGTTGTCTTAAGGTTACATGAGCATACACGGAAATACATTTCCCCAACAAAGTATCGCACATGTAGCTTCCCTATCATTTCCGGAGACACCATCTCACAGCAGACTAGGTCCTCTGGCTCTTATGATCTTTCCTCCATGTTCCCTGAATCTTAAGTGCAAGAATTGTGTTGCAAATGTATTCCCTGGGTCCTTGTCCCCACTATCGCTTCTCCTTTGCATTGTGACCAGTTGTGTTCTTTTGTAATGTCTTCCACGGCTGCAAGAGAAGCTTCTTTGATGAGGAGTAAAAGCTACACTTAAGAGTGGGCATAGGGATAAGTATTTACAATGCAGTTAGGAATTGTGCTGGCTTAGTAAATTGGCGGTAGAGAGTTCTCCTCTAACATCCATGACTTCTCTAGCCCCAGGACATTGGGCAGTTTCTAGTACCAGGCATGATTTCCCTTCTGCCCAGCAGGTCGTAAGTCCAATTAGACCATTGTTGGTTACCCCGAAATTGGGAATGCCACAGCTGCACCTTGAGGGAAAGCTTGCCCTGCTGGTCATTGTTGTGATTGACTGACGTCACAGCTCCGCAGGACTATTGGTTATTTCTCTCCTCTTTCAGCTTGATTTGTAACATCTGGTACTATGAAAGGTACTTCAGGGAGGGGGCTTTGAGGTCAGACTCATCCCAGATCCTCTGTGTCTGAAGTGCTTAGAGTCTTTGACAATAGGGACCTACCTTCAACTTCTAAGATGCACCAAGGGAGACAAAAGAGTGTCTATTGTTTGGGGGTCTCTTGGACTCCCCAGTCATCAATTCTAAAGGGTGTTTTCCATGCCTCCTATGGGGGTTTTTGTTAGTCTATTTGAAGGTACCATTGTCAACACCAGTATATGTGTGTATATGTGCACATATACACATACACAATGTATATGGTATTTTAGGTAAATAAAAAATACTAGGACTCTCTATGGCCTTTTCCAGCATCATTAGTGTTATTTTTCTCCCCTCTCTCCCTCCTTCTGTACTGACTCCTTCCCAGCTTGCTAGCTAAGCCCCACCTCTTCATCCCCCACTGCATACCACCTGTTTCCTGCTCTGCCCCTCTCAGCACACCTCCGCCTCTGGGCCCATTGCATTTTCCTGACTTCTGTGATTACTCCAGGTTATATACACCATTCTGAAGAGTTGGAGCCAGGAAACATAGATGAGAGAGAAGCTGCAACATTTGTTTTTCAGCGTCCAAATTAAATGGATAGAGCTAGAAAACATTATATGGTAAAGTGTACAGTGGAAGTAGTTCGTTGTCAATTTGACGAGATTCAGAATCACAGTGAAAGCAGACCTTTCAGCCGGGCATGGGAACAACATGCTTTTTTCTTCAAGAACTAGGAAGCAAGAGGCAGGTGAATCTCTGTGAGTTCTGGGCAAGCCTTTTCTACATAATTTCAGGACTCCAGAACTGCATAGCAAAACCCAGTTTCAAAAAAGAAGACAGAGAGACAGAGAGACAGAGAGAGACAGAGAGACGGAGAGAGGGAGAGAGAGGTAGAGAGGGAGAGAGACAGAGAGACGGAGAGAGGGAGAGAGAGGTAGAGAGGGAGAGAGAGAGAGAGACAGAGAGAGGGAGAGAGAGGGAGAGAGAGAATACCTTTCAGAGGGTCTATGAGGATTTTTTTCCACACAAGTGTTGCTTAAGGCAGTAGACCTGTCCTGAATGTGTTGGCACCATCCCGTTGGTGTCGGTCCCACACTGAGTAAGAAGGAGAAAGCACGTACAGCCTGAGAATTCATTTTGCTGATTTCAGTCTAGAGATGCAATTATGAGCAGTTGTGCCGTGTTCTTCTCTGTTAGAGATATCTTAGGCACAGTAACTAAAATTTAGCTAAGATTTAAAACAAAACTTTTGCTCTTACATTCACCCCTTGAGCTGTATCTTGAGTCAAATCCTGGCTTATCTTAAAACCTGCAATAAAAGGCTGATGACTAAATCTGCACATAGGTAATTTAAATCTGCCATACATACTACAGCTACGATTCCACCCTTGTTTAGAAACTAGGTCTGCTACATGATACTGCGTGTGACAGATGTTTCAGAATGGCAGCCACAGGGCTTGCCTCCATCTTGGCTGATACTTCATCAGGAAAAAGAGGACCATGTGGTGGCGCCAACTTTGCTGCAGTTAAGAATACATGCCACGGATGTCATCACCATCTTGATGAGAATGACCGCGTGTCATAAACCCTCTAAAGCCGCACTCTGAAAACCTCGACTTCCTAAGCCTTCTGTTTGCTATTTTATCTTCTCTTTAGACTGAGGAGGCAACATCAGGTCTCCAAGAAATTTTGGATGGGGATGGATTTTTGAATAACAGTAAATTCCTGTGGTGATGAAGTTATATTCCAGTGTCACAAAAGCTGACTTAAAAAATGTGTTGAATCACTTGTGTCTTTGCTCACAGCAGTCAAAGACAGATTTCTAAAGTTTTAAATAGGGAACAACATCTATTTCATAAGAAAGGCATTTTTAAAAATAAGATCGATAAATCCCTAAAGTCTGTTCAGGCTAGAAGGATGTATTAGCCATTTTCTTTGTCTTTGTGATGATATTTATGGCTGAAGGTGTAATGCTGATGCTAAGAAATCTTCAATTCAGGTACTTAAGTCTTGAACCTAGACCTAAGACTATAAAATCCAAATCTTATAAAAGCTAATAACTTGTGTAGACTCTTAAACATAAGCAGTACAGGCAAGTTAATGGTTAATCATCTCATAAATGATCAAATTCTTTGATGTGCTCAGAAATAATTATTAAAACTCCAGTTTTTAAATTTGTAATTTGGTATGACATAAAAACAATCATTAAAAAAAACCAATTCAGGCTTGATGTGAATTTAAAAAGAAAAATAGAAGTAATTAGAATTCAGATAGTTTTTAAAATTTTTCTTCTAGACACTATGGTGGCCAAAAGCTGCAAACATAATCACAGGCTTCTCAAATTTCCAAGTGGCCAAAAAGAGTTAATTAAAACTGCAATCAATAAAGATTAGATTACTTGGAAGTTTCCACCTAAAATTATTTTTGGAACAGCCTGAGAAGCTGTTGCATCAAACAGTCCACAGAATTTAGTAAAAACCAAAACCTTCCAACACTTCCTCGACGAACCTTTGGATGTTGTTCATGCTGGAATATAAGGTTTTGGCTTACATGGAAAAAGAAAAAAAAAAAAAACAAAAAAAACCTCTCATCTGGTATGAAGATCTTAAGCTCGAATTTTAAACCCCAAACCATAAGCTGTTGCTGAAAAGAAAAAGATGGACACATTGGCCAAAAATGAGCTAAAGTCTGACAGCAGTGAGCCGATCCAGAAGAGCCTTGAAGGTGGGTAGGCACTGTGGCTGTGGGGCTCTGGTGGACTGCTGGGAAAACCACTGGATAGGCTGCAGAGTCCTGTAAATCCCACTGGCCAAGAATAAGACTACCACCACAATCTTGAGCAAAGTTTGAACAAAGATTTAATCAAATTAATTACATTCTGGTCAGGAATAATGGACTCTGGCCTGGTCCACGCTCCCAGAAAACGGTGCAGAGTCACTTGCCACACAGTCTAGCAAAGGCAGAACCCATAAGGCTCCATTCTTCCTACCAGATCCAATCAGGGGAAGCACATACCCTGACACACTTCCTGTCAGATTCTAAGGCCAACAAGTGATAAGTACATCCAGTGCATTTGGATTAACTGAATGCAAGCTACACAGACCCCACCCAACATTCCTGGAGGTTATCTGTCTTGTTCTTTTAGAGATATGTTAGGCACAGTAAATAAAACTAAAACACAACTTTTGCTCTTACATTCACCTCTTGAATTTTAACTTGAGCCAAATCCTTGGCTTGATGGTGAATATCTGTCTATATTGAGATCTATTAACCAGCAGTTTAATGGGACCCACATGGAAATTTATATATCTAGTTAAGACATTAATGATACAATAGCCAACAGTAATTAGCAGAAACAGAGTGGCCAAAGACCTCTGATGGCTGACATCAGAGTTATTATCTAGGAAGAGCCCAATAATGAAAATAGGGACCAGTCATTTATTTCATCTCAGTTCCTCCTTTTGTGCAATGTTTTCAGTACAGACAGATGACCTTTACTGATGAAAGAAGCACACTTTTTATCTGGAAGGTACACACTAATTTCTTGTTCTGCATAAAGTAGGTAGAGTGCCATATTCTACGGTAGAGCAATTTCAGGTAAACAATCTACCTGTTGATAGATCTGGGTGTATTGGGCATAAAGGGTAACTTTTCTGGTTTACCAAGAGGAAGTAGAGGTAGACATTTTGTTCCCTAGGCCAGAAAGTTTTATTTGGATACAACATTCCATCCTGCTTGGGATATGGGGCAACACAGTCTCTCCTGTAGCTACTTCCAGCTGAAACTAGGATGCTGTTGGGGGTTGGGGGGAAGGCTGAGATGCTTGTCAAAAGCTAGAAGGGGATTCAGACAATGGGGCCTTCATCCCATGCATCTGACTGGCTGTCCCAGCAGAAGGAACAGGAAGCAATCCCATTGGCTGGACTGGTCCACATCATCTTCAGCAAGTCCAGGGCTCTCAGCCATGAGCAGTTTGTAGTCTGCATCTGGTGTCTGCACTTGGATGGTGTCTGTCAGCCAAGTAGAAATCTGCTGAGACAGATAAAGACAAGGGACAGAAGCTAAAGTTTATGAATCTTACATTTGGAACTTTCAGTGCTAAAATCCACATGTCGAAAAAGCACTTAAAAGGCGTCTGTAATCAGGTGCAGTAGATTTCTGCCCTCAAGTCCTCTTGAAAGCTGTGGCTTTGGGTTAAAAAGCATAAACATTTTTCCTCTGTCCAGAGAGGCAGTTATATAAATTGGATGGATATAATTTTAGCCCAATGAGAAACACCTCAAAGTCTATATTTAGAAGATCACCAAAGGAAATTTCAGATCCTGAGCTTGTGATTGATAATAGTAGCACCAGCTTGTCAGAAGTCTGTAAGAATATGAATCCAGAAGTGCATCTGCGATACAACCCTGAACCTTTGAGATCTTAGGGTAACAGGAGCATAAGGGGGAAAGAAATCGCAAACATCTCCATCTCTGACACACCTCAATCACTGTCTTATACCTTCACAGCTTCCATCCACACATCTCACCTTCCCAGACCCATAGAACTTACTTAAGCTTTCACATCCTCAGACCTTCCACATGTTTCTTTCCATCTAACTTTTAACCAGAGACATGGTAGCTCTTACGGAGAGCAGCCATTGCAAGGCAAGTTTCTCCAAATAAGTTACATCTGAAACCAGCTTGTCCTTTAACATGGAGCCTGTCAGCAAGGCAAGCCTGTTGGCCTTTCTCACAAGAGGACCTAGTGGCTCTGTGAATTGAACTAATAAGGTAGCTGGAGACTTGGGGGGAGGAGCTGATTGCCTGCTGCTGTTAAACTAATAAGACTACAGTTAGCCATCAATGCCGTCCACGATCTGGGAATAATAAGGTATAGCAGGAAATACACTCCAAATAGCCCACGATCATTTCAAATGTCTTACTAGCTACCTGGACGAGCAACCTAGCTTCCTTGGTGGTAATCCTGATTTCCTTGGGGCCAGAGCTTCTAGGGAAACTTCAGTCTTTGGCTTCCAGGCCAAGAAGAACTAAAAGGCTTTCCTGTGGAGGAGAAACTTGGGGAGCTGGCCTACCTTGCCTAGACAAAGCAGGGGAAACACTCTCCACTGACCTGCATGTCCACAGTTTGGTCCTGACAACCGCAGCGGAGGTGGAAGGCCAATTCTCATCCAGTGGCTGGCTTTGCCACATTCAAAGCAAGCTCTTGCTGATGTTCTTCTGTGCCCTGTCATCAACTTCAGAGGAAGGCTAAGGGTCGCCTCCAGGAGCTGGCACTTCTCTCTATCATGGGAAACGTTATTTTAAATACATTTTCAATGCCATATTTAGCAGATCTCCAAAGGATTTGAGGACCATAATCTCTTACCTATATCAGAGTTCAACAGACTTTACTTGTTTTTAGTTACTTGTCTCAGGCTGAACCTGGAAAACATATACAGGAGGCTAAATCAGGCTTATTTCTGTAATTCATTACATTAGTCCTTACCGAGACTGTAAGTAGATTTCTGAACACAGTAAAGAATGATCATTTATAAGGTAACTGACCATTAGCTGGCAAGTTTTAATTATCAGTTAATCAATTACAATTTACAGTATGTTGGTCATTTTTATACGATTAAAATTTGTAGCTAATTCCTATTAGGAATAAAATATAAACTATAACAATTACTGAATTGAAGCTCTCTTAGCATCAAAAGGAAACTTTGAACTCATAAATACAACCCACAGAGAGACAGAGAGCCTTCCTTTCCTCCCATAGTGTACCATTGCAGAATATTACAGTTTCTTATACTGTTCCATTCACCCGAACAGCTAAGGCTTATCAAATTTAACAAAGACATGAGGATAAGCATACAGTCTTGGAGCTGGAGAGATGGGTCAGGGGTTAAGAGCACTGGCGGGAAAGGAGCCAAGATGGTGGCAAGTCACATGTCCATGTGCCAAAATGGGTTCACGCGTGGTTCCCCTGAGATTACCCACGTGTAGATTTGTAACCATCAGCCCCATGTTACAAGCTTTAACTTTTCTCACAGATTTTACAGATATTTTAGCCATCTCCAATAAATATAATCTGTGGGACTTTTCTAGAACAGGAGGCCAAGAGGGGGTGAGGATGATGAACCATGAACCCAACCGGGAAACGGAGACCAGCATTATGGTGCAGATTCCAGTTCATTGTGCAGCAGCACAGGAACCAATGGGGATGCACCACGCAGCACAGCTAGCCAATCACTTGACAGCTTAAATGCATTCTGGGGAAGGGGAAGAGCCAGCTTACCATCAGCGGGGACTTCCGAGGAGAAGGAGGAAGCAGCCAACGCCCAGCTCTGGAGACCTGCCTGGGGATCTGTAGAGAGCAGGGTCCACCATCTTAGACCACATGGTGAGAGGAGAAGCGGTCAGGCCCCTGGAGAAGTCTGAGGAGCCTCTCTCTCCTTTCCCCTTCCATCTCATGAGTCTCACTTGAACTTCTCCCACTGTAAGTTTTCATATCCCGAAGACATTTGAATCCCTGCTGAACTGGACCCAGAGAGAGATTCTAAGCCCTGGCCAGAGAGCCCCGGGAGACTAGCCTGCTGCTGCCTCAGGGCTGCTAGCAGCACAGGCCACAGGGACACACCCAGAGAGCACAGAGCACAGAGCGCTCATACATTCAGAGATAAAGCAGCCAAAAAACAAAACATCCAGTGGCCACCATACCTTCATACATTCAGCTGAGCCACGCCTACTTCAGTCTAGGCTCTCAGGTTTGCAGCAGAACTTACAGACACAGCAGAAAACATAGTCATCCGCACATACATAACAGAAATCTTTGCGACAACAAATCAGGGAGAAAAAACCTTTTTTCAGGAATGCAAACACACACACACACAGAGAAACTAGCAATCATAAGACACGGGTGGGTAAGCATCAAGAAGACCAGGCCTGACCAGGCTGATTTACAAGTGGGCCTGACCACAGACAGGGTCAGTGACATCCCAGCTGTCACCCTCATCTGGAATTAGCATGCTGTGTCAAACAATTCCACAAGACTTACCTCAGATGCCTGCTAGCCAGAAACCACACTATGACTCACCATGAGGACTCCTGAGATGCTGGGCTGCTCTTCTCAGCATGGCTGTTCACTCCAATATTCTAAGAACTGAAGGCAGCCTCAGAGCCTTAGAACACCTCAAGGCATGGCGGTCCTGAGGCAGCCCCTGAGCCATGGAATTCTAGAATACAGGCCCTGCTTGAGAATTTAGGTGGAGGTCTGAAGCTCCCTGGAGGAGGGCCTCAGGTACCCCTGGAGCTGCCTTGTGAAGGTGGCATCTCCCTGAGCCCGGTATGACCAGGATTTCAGGGCCTAGTTCCTCCCCAGCACAGCCCTCTGTGGTGGCCAGACCCCTGCTGAAAGCACAGTGAAAACCAGAAAACAGTGGCACAGGTGGCTTTCTAGGCCGCTACGAACAGACCACAGACAAACACCAACTTTCAGCACAAACAGATCCTTTATTAATTGAGACCCAGAAGCAAGGTGGCTGTTTCTGGGTCTGCAGAAGCTGCAGCTAAGAGCTCTGTAAGAGCAGCTTTGAAGGGGGAAAGGGAGAAACCCTTTCCAGCAGGACTGGGCAGGATGGTCCAGATACCCAAGCAAGGACTTTTAATGTCTGGGCCTTGGTGTTCAGCCCCAGGACAGAGAGAGTAGAAAGTCCGAGCGGGCCTGAGTCAGGGGTACTTCCTAGGGGAAGTCCCATGACTGAGGTAAAAAATCGAAATATAATCAAAAAAAAAGAAAATGAAATCTTAAACAATTTCGATACTCTGTGACAATTTTGCATTATTGCGACGTTTAATACAACACAGCAGCTTGCTGAACAGTTTGGGTACAGACAGGCGGAATCGGCCATAGTCA
This sequence comes from Cricetomys ansorgei, assembly GCA_026225945.1. Classification (NCBI taxonomy): domain Eukaryota; kingdom Metazoa; phylum Chordata; class Mammalia; order Rodentia; family Nesomyidae; genus Cricetomys; species Cricetomys ansorgei. The sequence continues at coordinate 11,088 of JAMJFZ010003842.1, read as the reverse complement.
GGCTTCTTGCAAAATATTAGTAGGAATATTAGTATAATGACCATCATCATCATTGTGGTAATCCTCTTCATCATTGTGGTAATCATCATCATTGTGGTAATCATCGTCACCATTTTGGTAATCATCGTCACCATTTTGGTGATCATTGTCACCATTTTGGTGATCATCGTTACCATTTTGGTAATCATTCTCATCATTGTGGTAATCATCGTCACCATTTTGGTAACCATTGTCACCATTTTGGTAATCATCGTCACCATTTTGGTAATCATCGTCATCATCATCGGTATTATTATTTTTTGCTGCAATATCTTATCGAATTTAGATTGTAGGTAACAACGTATCAGTCGTGCAAATTTTGATAAAACCGTTGCTGAACAAATCGGATAAGAGGAGGCAGAACTGGCCAGAGCCAGTCTGCTATAAAGCATTTTCATTATCAGTATCATCATCATCATCAATATAATTACCTTCATTGCCGTCGTTGTCGTCATCATCAGAATATCTGTTCTTTTTTTCTGTTGCAATGTGTTAATATGGTTTATGTCGATATGTCGATATGTGGATATGTCGCTAACTCTCGGACGCTCTGGCAGCTGAAGTCGCTCCAAGGGAACTGAAACCCAGGACTCTTGCTCAGAGAGAGGTAGGAAATTGGCCCCTCCCTTCCCTAGCAGCTCACAGGCCACAAGCCACAGCAAGAACCGCCCCCTCCAAAGGGGAGGGGTCTGGCAGAACAGTTTATCTGGAGTTGCAAGTAAACCCTTCCAACATGACCACATAAGGCCTATTCCTCTGGTCCCCAACAAACACCTAGGCCCAAGTCGAAACGCCCACACGTAAATGGGAAAGCTGTACCTGCCTACACTTTGTTCTGAAAGTGGTGTTTGGATGTGGTCTGTTCCTAGGTGGCTAGGCAGCCGCCTGTGTTGCTCTTTCTGGTTTTGACCGAGTTTTCAGCAGGGCCCTGGCTATCACAGAGGGCTGTGCTGGGGAGGAAGTAGGCCCTGAAATCCTGGTCATACTGGGCTCAGGGAGATGCCACCTTCACAAGGCAGCTCCAGAGGTCCCGAGGCCCTCCTCCAGGGAGCTTCAGACCTCCCCTTAAAAATCTCAAGCAGGGCCTGTGTTCTAGAATTCTGTGGCTAAGGGGCTGCCTCAGGACACCCATGCCCTGAGATGTTCCAAGGCTCTGAGGCTGCCTTCAGTCTTGGAATATTGGAGTGAACAGCCATGCTGAGAAAAGCAGCCAGCATCTCAGGTAAGCAGGCATCTGAGGTAAGACCTCCAAAATGACTGCTAGGCATTGACTGGGCCCAGCAGCCACCACCACAAGGGAGGGGGAGAAGAGGCGGGAAAACCAAGAATATGCACAGAGAGGTTGGGAAGTCCCTGACAAGCCTGCAATGTGGGGAGCAGCAGCACTGGGCTCCATGTTCCCTAGGGGAGGGGAGAGACCGCGAGGAGCTGCAACCAAGTTTAGCTTTCTAGCTGACATTGCACTCCCCGTTCTCTTTCAGGGACAAGGAAGCAGAGAAGCCTCTTGATGGAGTCTTTGGAGTCTTCTCAAATGTATGAGCGCTCTGTGTTCTGTGCTCTCTGGGTGTGTCCCTGTGGCCTGTGCTGCTAGCAGCCCTGAGCAGCAGCTGCCACCGAGACTCCCGGGGCTCTCTGGCCAGGGCTCAGAATCTCTCTCTGGGTCCAGTTCAGCAGGGATTCAAATGTCTTTGGGATATGAAAGCTTACAGTGGGAGAAGTTCAAGTGAGCCTCGTGAGATGGAAGGGGAAAGGAGAGAGAGGCTCCTCAGGCTTCTCCAGGGGTCCTGACCCCTAATCCTCTCACCATGTGGTCTAAGATGGTGGACCCTGCTCCCTGCAGATCCCCAGGAAGGACTCGTGACCTGGGCGTTGGCTGCTTCCTCCTTCTCCTCGGAAGTCCCTGCTGATGGTAGGCTGGCTCTGCCTTTTTCCCAGAATGCAGTTAGGCTGTTCAAGTGATTGGCTAACTGTGCTCCGTGTTGAATTCCCATTGGTTCCTGTGCTGCACAATGAACTGGAATCTGCACCATAATGCTGGTCTCTGTTTCCCTGGTTGGGTTCATGGTTCCATCATCCTCACCTCTTCTTGGCCTCCTGTTCCAGAAAAGCCCCACAGATTATATTTATTGGAGATGGCTAAAAAAAATCTGTAAAATCTGTGAAAAAAGTTAAAGCGTGTAACATGGGTCTGATAATTACAAATCTACATGTGGGAAATCTCAGGGGAACCACGTGCCATGAACCCATTTTGCTGTGGACATGAGGCTCGCCACCGTCTTGGCTGCTTTGCTGCTTGGAGGAGGAGGCAGCCCGTGGCTGGCAGCCATCTTTACTAGGGTGGAAGAGACAGATGCCATGCAAGCTCACCACCATCTGGAATGGACGTATCCACATTGTCCTGTCCCCAAAACAGGGCTTACAGAAGATAGGACTTTTAGAGCAATGCCTGCTTATCGAGGTATTGAAGCTGTACGTCCATGCATTCCTGTCCAGGAGCGTACCTCGTGCTGGCAGCTGAACTCTCAATGTAAGCATCACCCAGATGGGATTGATTTTAAAGATAAGAAGCGATCATGGAAAACAGCTGAGACTTGCCACTGTATGGCAGGGCTGGAATTTCAAAGAGGCCCAGGTAAAGAAACCTGGCGGTTTTGGAGATTCTGGTGCCATGTGACAGGCACCAGGGAAGCCAGTTGCTGTGAGGTGGAGCTGGCTGGGACCTAGAAGGCCTGCTGTGCGCTGCCAGGGGTGGGGCGGAGAGCAATGTGCATGAATCCCAGATACAGAGCATTGGATTGTTGGCTCTGTGGGAACATGGCTTGTCTTTGCTTTTATTGTGCACAAGTGACTACTGGGTGAAGACCCCAGAGAAACCACCAGGACTGGAGATCGATGGAAATGCAAGAGGCTTTATAGCTAGCACGTTAGGGTCAACACACATTGCTCTGTGAAGCAAGAGAGGGAGTAAGACCAGGAAAACAGTTTACCCGAGGTTTTTATGCATTTTTAGAGACAAAGTCAGTTACAGAGTATTTGGCTCATTTTCATTGGTTCACAAATTCAGCAATTGCTGACCTTTAAACTGATTGGTGCTGGCAAGGGGTACATCCCTGTTGGGGTGGGGGAATTCCTAGCCAAGGGTGATTGGTTGGGAACCCTGTACCTGTGGTTCTTCTCAGTATTGTTGAACAGCTTGTGCTGTCAGGAACATGACGCTCAGGCCTACTAGCATTTTGTCAAACTGAAGCCTTTACCTTTTCAGTGGTTGTGCCCTCTTTTTTTTTCTGACTTGAAAGTAAAAGACATTATTCTTGATATGGCAAAAGCATACAGTTGAGAGATTTAAACTTCTTTAAGAGGAAATGTTGGAGTTTTATAGAAAATTAAACAATTTAAACTGAACATTTTAAGGAATATTCTTATCTATGATGCAGCAAGACAACCACTTAAACAATCTGGCAAAGATCTTCAAAGAGCAGTTCTCAACCTATGAGACATGGCATTTTTTTATTGTGGTGGTGGTGGTGGTGTGTGTAGAGCCCTTTTGCAGGGATGACCTAGGACCCTTTGCCTGTTAGATGTTTACATTTCAAGACATACCATTTTCCAAATTGCTGTTGTAAAATAACCAGAGTGAATTTATGGTTGGGGGGTCGCAGCCCCAGGAAGGATGAGAACCCCTGGCATAGACACTGTCTCTCCTTACCTCAGGACTACTCAGACCTAAGAATAAGTGTTTATTTAATATATAATTCATTTTTATTTTATAAACATTGGCGTTTAGCCGGCATGTATGTCTGTGTGAAGGTGTTGGATCCCCTGAAACTGGAGTTAGAGACACTAGTGGGCTGCCATGTGGGTGCTGGGAATTGAACCTGGGTCCTATGGAAGAGCACCTAGTGCTCTGAACTGCTGACCCATCTCTCCAGCTTTATCTGTCTCAGCAGATTTCTACTTGGCTGACAGACACCATCCATGTGCGGACACCAGGTGCAGACTACAAACTGCTCCAATGGATGAGAGCCCTGGACTTGCTGGAGATGATGTGGACCAGTCCAGCCAATGGGATTGCTTCCTGTCCCTTCTGCTGGGACAGCCAGTCAGATGCATGGGATGAAGGCCCCATTGCCTGCATCCCCTTCCAGCTTTTGACAAGCATCCCAGCCTTCCCCCCATCCCCCAACAGCATCCTAGTTTCAGCTGGAAGTAGCTACAGGAGAGACTGTGTTGCCCCATATCCCAAGCAGGATGGAATGTTGTATCCAAATAAATTTTCTGGCCTAGGGAACAAAACGACTACTTCTACTGCCTCTTGGCAAACCAGAAAAGTTACCTGTTAAGCCCAATACACCCAGGTCTATCAACAGGTAGATTGTTTATCTGAAATTGCTCTACCGTAGAATATGGCACTCTACCTACTTTATGCAGAACAAGAAATTAGTGTGTACCTTCCAGATAAAAAGTGTGCTTCTTTCATCAGTAACGGTCATCTGTCTGTACTGAAAACATTGCACCAAAGGAGGAACTGCAATGAAATAAATGACCGGTCCCTATTCTCATTATTGGGGTCTTCCTAGATAATAACTCTGATATCAGCCATCTGTGGTCTTTGACCACTCTGTTTCTGCTAATTACTGTTGGCTATTGCATCATTAATGTCTTAACTGGATGTATAAATTTCCATGTGGGTCCCATTAAACTGCTGGTTAATAGATCTCAATATAGACAGATATTCACCATAAAGACAAGGATTTGGCTCAAGTTCAAATTCAAGAGGCGAATGTAAGAGCAAAAGTTGTGTTTTAGTTTTATTTACTGTGCCTAACATATCTCTAAAAGAACAAGACAGATAACCTCCAGGAATGTTGGGTGGGGGCTGTGTAGCTTGCATTGGGTTAATCCAAATGCACTGGATGTACTTATCACTTAGTTGGCCTTAGAACTTGACAGGAAGTGTGTCAGGGTATGTGCTTCCCCTGATTGGATCCGGTAGGAAGAATGGAGCCTTATGGGTTCTGCCTTTGTTAGCCTGTGTGGCAAGTGACTCTGCACCATTTTCTGGGAACGTGGACCAGGCCAGAGTCCATTATTCCTGGCCAGAATGTAATTAATTTGATTAAATCTTTCTTTTAAATCTTTGGCTCAAGATTGTGGTGGTAGTCTTATTCTTGGCCAGTGGGATTTACAGGACTCTGCAGCATATCCATTGGTTTTCCCAGCAGTCCACCAGAGCCCCACAGCCACAGTGCCTACCCATCTTCAAGGCTCTTCTGGATCGGCTCACTGCTGTCAGACTTTAGCTCATTTTTGGCCAATGTGTCCATCTTTTTCTTTTCAGCAACAGCTTATGGTTTGGGGTTTAAAATTCAAGTTTAAGAAGATCTTCCTACCAGATGAGAGTTTTTTGTTTTGTTTTTTTCATGTAAGCCAAAACCTTATATTCAAGCTCATGCTGCAAATGAAACAAAAACATGAACAATATCAAAAGGTTCATGGAGGAAGTGTTGGACGGTTTTGGTTTTTACTTAATTCTGTGGACAGATTGATGCAACAGCTTCTCAGGCTGTACCAAAAATAATTTTAGGTGGAAACTTCCAAGTAATCTAATTTTTATTGATTGCAGTTTTAATTTAACTCTTTCTGGCCACCTGGAAATTTGAGAAGCCTGTGATTATGTTTGCAGCTTTTGGCCACCATAGTATCTAGAAGAAATATTTTAAAAACTATCTGAATTCTAATTACTCCTATTTTTCTTTGTAAAATCACATCAAGCCTGAATTGGTTTTTTTATGATTATTTTATGTTGTACCAAATTACAAATTAAAAAAATGAAGTTTTAATAATTATTTCTGAGCACATCAAAGAATGTGATCATTTATGAGATGATTAACCATTAACTTGCCTGTACTGCTTATCTCTAAGAGTCTACACAAGTTATTAGCTTTTATAAGGTTTGGATTTTACAGTCTTGGGTCTAGGTTCAAGACTCAAGTACCTGAACTGAAGATTTCTTAGCATCAGCATAACACCTTCAGCCATGAATATCCTCACAGAGACAAAGAAAATGGCTAATACATCCTGCTAGCCTGAACAGACTTTAGGAATTTGTAGATCTTATTCTTTAAATATGCCTTTCTTATGAAATAGATGTTCCCTATTAAAACATTGGAAATCTGTCTTTGACTGCTGTGAGCAAAGACACAAGTGATTCAACACATTTTTTAAGCCAGCTTCTGTGACGCTGGAATATGACGTCATCGCCACAGGAATTTACTGTTATTCAAAAATCCATCCCCATCCAAAATTTCTTGGAGACCTGACGTTGCCTCCTCAGTCTACAGAGAAGATAAAATAGCAATAAACATAAGGCTTAGGAAGCCGAGGTTTTCAGAGCGCGGCCTTGGTGGGTTTATGACACGCGGTCATTCTCATCAAGATGGTGATGACATCCGTGGCATGTATTCTTAACTGCAGCAAAGTTGGCGCCACCACATGGTCCTCTTTTTCCTGATGAAGTATCAGCCAGGATGGAGGCAAGCCCTGTGGCTGCCATTCTGAAACATCTGTCACACGCAGCAGTATCCTGTAGCAGACCTAGTTTCTAAACAAGGGTGGAATCGTAGCTGTAGTATGTATGGCAGACTTAAATTACCTATGTGTAGATTTAGTCATCAGCCTTTTATTGCAGGCTTTAAGATAAGCCAGGATTTGACTCAAGATACAGCTCAAGGGGTGAATGTAAGAGCAAAAGTTTTGTTTTAAATCTTAGCTAAATTTTAGTTACTGTGCCTAAGATATCTCTAACAGAGAAGAACACGGCACAACTGCTCTTAATTGCATCTCTAGACTGAAATCAGCAAAATGAATTCTCAGGCTGCACTTGCTTTCTCCTTCTTACTCAGTGTGGGACCGACACCAACGGGATGGTGCCAACACATTCAGGACAGGTCTGCTGCCTTAAGCAACACTTGTGTGGAAAAAAATCCTCATAGACCCTCTGAAAGGTATTCCCTCTTCCCTCTCTCCCCCTCTCTTCCTCTCTCCCTCTCTCTCTCTCCCTCTCTTCCTCTCTCTCCCTCTCTCTCCCTCTCTCCGTCTCTCTGTCTCTCTCCCTCTCTATGTCTCTCTGTCTTCTTTTTTGAAACTGGGTTTCGCTATGCAGTTCTGGAGTCCTGAAATTATGGAGAAAAGGCTTGCCCAGAACTCACAGAGATTCACCTGCCTCTTGCTTCCAAGTTCTTGAAGAAAGAGCATGTTGTTCCCATGCCCGGCTGAAAGGTCTGCTTTCACTGTGATTCTGAATCTCGTCAAACTGACAACCAACTACTTCCACTGTACACTTTACCATATAATGTTTTCTAGCTCTATCCATTTAGTCTGGATGCAGAAAAACAAATGTTGCAGCTTCTCTCTCTCTGTGTTTCCTGGCTCCAGCTCTTCAGAATGGAGTATATAACCTGGAGTAATCACAGAGTCAGGAAAATGCAATGGGCCTGGAGACAAAGGTGTGCTGCTGGGGCAGAGCAGGAAACAGGTGGTATGCAGTGGGGGATGAAGAGGTGGGGCTTAGCTAGCAAGCTGGGAAGGAGTCAGTACAGAAGGAGGGAGAGAGGGGAGAAAAATAACCCTAAAGATGCTTGAAAAGGCCATAGAGAGTCCTAGTGTTTTTTTATTTACCTAAAATACCATATACATTGTGTATGTGTATATGTGTATATATACACACATATACTCGTGTCAACAATGGTACCTTCAAATAGACTAACAAAAACCCCCATATGAGGCATAAAAACACCCTTTAGAATTGATGATTGGGGAGTCCAAGAGACCCCCAAAACAATAGACACTATTTTGTCTCCCTTGGTTCGTCTCAGAAGTTGAAGGTAGGTCCCTATTGTAAAAGACTCTATGCACTTCAGACACAGAGGATCTGGGATGAGTCTGACCTCAAAGCCCCCTCCCTGAAGTACCTTTCATAGTACCAGATGTTACAAATCAAGCTGAAAGAGGAGGGAAATAACCAATAGTCCTGCCGAGCCCTGACGTCAGTCAATCACAACAATGACCAGCAGGGCAAGCTTTCCCTCAAGGTGCAGCTGTGGCATTCCTAATTTCGGGGTAACCAACAATGGTCTAATTGGACTTACGACCTGCTGGGCAGAAGGGAAATCATGCCTGGTACTAGAAACTGCCCAATGTCCTGGGGCTAGAGAAGTCATGGATGTTAGAGGAGAACTCTCTACCGCCAATTTACTAAGCCAGCACAATTCCTAACTGCATTGTAAATACTTATCCCTATGCCCACTCTTAAGTGTAGCTTTTACTCCTCATCAAAGAAGCTTCTCTTGCAGCCCGTGGAAGACATTACAAAAGAGCACAACTGGTCACAATGCAAAGGAGAAGTGATAGTGGGGACCGGGACCCAGGGAATACATTTGCAACACAATTCTTGCACTTAAGATTCAGGGAACATGGAGGAAAGATCATAAGAGCCAGAGGACCTAGTCTGCTGTGAGATGGTGTCTCCGGAAATGATAGGGAAGCTACATGTGCGATACTTTGTTGGGGAAATGTATTTCCGTGTATGCTCATGTAACCTTAAGACAACTGGGCTTGTACACTGTTGGGGGAAGGGCTACCTAAGCCTTGGCTGCTTGTTTTTATCTGCAGATAAACAGCTGCAGACCTCTTGGCTTGATGTAAATCTTTGATTCAGATGCTTGCTTCCTCATGACCTGCACCTGCTCATGGCTCTCTGGCAGAGTCATTGTGGGTCAAAGAACTTGCACTGTGAGATCTCCACATGAACAGCAAAATTGCTGTGGAGGAATTCTTGTAGTCCTTCTCCCGCAGTCTCAGAAGACAAAGGGAGAACAATCCTCTAGGGCTTCATGCTCTCCCACCATAAAGGTGACATAGTTCCCATCCTAAAGGATTGTGGGATAGGACTAAGCTACAGGTTTCCTTCATTATGCAAATAAGCCTCTGGCAGAGAGGGTGGGGTTTTTGTATCAACAAAACATCCCAGGTGTCTTTGTATTAACCAAAAACTGCCACCAGACATTGGGGTTCCACTGTCCAGGCCTGGGCTTACCATAATACGCTGTCCCTCTACTAACCTTTCTGGCAGGTTTGTGTCTATGAAAATGTCTCCTTGTCTTTCTTGCAGACTTACACAGTAGCAATTAGCTACACTATTTCAACAGTATGACTGCCTAATAGGACCCAAACAAACACACCACCAAGAAAATACAAATAGGAAATGGAGGAAATCTCACAGGACCCCACCCTTAGTCAAAGAACTATAGGCAGCTATCAACTGTTGAGAGGGAGAATTACTCATCCTCAGGATGAACTCTCTCAATTGGTTATCAAATTCCAAATGGTCAGCCCTGAAACCATATACATGCAGTCAACACTAAAGGACTCAGCAGGTTTTGCTTATATGTCTATGTACTTATGCATACACGTAATGATAACAATTTTTAAAAAAAGAGGCCACAATTAGAGAGTGATGAGAGACATGGAGGGGGTTGGAAGGAAGAAAAGGAAAGGAGAAAATCGTGTAATTATATTTTAATTAAAATAAAAACTATTTACAGTGTATTTAAAAGACATAAATATAGTACTGTAAACAGTAAGCTGCACTATGACTGGAACAGCCCGTGTTTCCCATATTTTTACATTGTATTAGGAAGTCAGGTGGAGTAATTGCTCACAAGGACAAAAATCATCGGCTAAAGTAATTCTCAGAACATAGTCCTGTTCCTAAGCAACACCTGAATTTAGTTGAGATTGTTTCTCTACCACAGGGAACCTTCACAGCTGAACTGGAGACCAAAATGGTTTAAGAGAGAATCCCCTGGGTGACCGGAAGCTGGGGAGACAGAAATGTGTGAATCCAGTGAATGATAGCTGAAATCTCCTAGATACTTCAATGTGAGGGAGGCTCGCAGGAGAGAGAATCAGCCTGGGCCACCAGTATTGTGTGCCCAGAGCTCTGTGCTCTGCATCCTCTGGTCAGTTCACCTCTGCAGTCTGCAGGGCATCAAACAGCTCCTGAGGGGATTCCTGGCTGCTGCAAGAGGAATGTAAAAGGCCTTGATTGGAAAGGGAAGGCTTGAATGCTCATGTTCTGTACTCTGGGGTGGTGATTTCTTGAGACTGACACATACTCTCTGAATTTCCTGATAGCCTCCCTGCAAGCCCCAAATCATGAAAGGGCAAGCACCTATGCTTCTCTTGGTACCATCTAATCACTGGGATACAGAAACCTCAGCCCTGTGTTGTAATTCTCTTCTGGTTAACTTAGTAGTACTTCAATAAATCGGTGACATGATTGCTCCATGCTATGGTAAAGGGGAAGGCTTCAGTGAGACACATTGAGAACAGCCAGAGGCATCTGGGAGAGTTGAGAGAAGAGAGAGAAAAAAGTAGGCTGGACCTGGCCTGTAGACTAGACATGGCCAGTGCTATCTTCGAGAGAGGGGAGAAGAACCAGGATAGAGAAGAGAGAGAGTGCACAGTGAGAACAGCAGCATCCAGAGCAGGAGCAGGAGCAGGAGCCAAAACAGTGAGAATAGCTGGCTTATAGGAAGGGTCAGTAGCTCGGGGAAGAGAAGGGCCTGGAGACTGACCTGGGGGCTTCTATAAACCGTGCTTGTGAGTTGGGGCTGAGGGAGTCTGACGGCTAGCACTGTCCTTCAAATTTGGATAGGATATCGTAATTGAGAACCATGTGCCCCTTTTGCTGGAGGAGAGGGAAATGACTCCTCTTGGCAGGCAGGACTTGGCTCTACAAGTTCCCAAGGAATGCTGGCTTTTATCTGCCCACCAGAAATCCTCCTTTAGACCCAGGTGAGCTCACTTCTGTACATCTGGACTGGCTTTCAGACTTAGGAGAACTGAAGTTTCCTTTGAACCTGGCAGTCCTATGCATACAGAAGCAAGCTGAGGGACACTGGAGTTGATTGCCTCAAGAGAAGAAATTACTCATTGAAGTGGATCTACGCTTTGGTCCAACATTGGGGAAAATAGTGAAGTCAAATG